>CM060949.1:102848871-103448871 GCA_030765055.1 Mantis religiosa
CTCTCTCTCTCTCTCTCTCTCTCTCTCTCTCTCTCTCTCTCTCTCTCTCTCTCTCTCTCTCTCAATAGCCATTGTCATTTAATTTTTATATAGATTGTACAAACCATTCTTACAAAAGCGTATTTTATATCTGTATAATAATAGTAATAATACTAACATTAACAACAATAATAAACGAGATAAATGGTTGCAGAAAGTTACGATAACATATCCTTTACTACAAGGGAGATAGCCGAAACCGCATCAGTAATCATAATAAGAAGCATAAATGCCGGATATTATATGTTGCCCTTTAAATTCTATTCTCCTTCCATGACATAGGGAAAAACAAGTAAATACCGACAGCACTTTATAATACGTTACATTCACATGCCTTTCGCTATCCGCTCTCCTACAAACTATTCTTCATTAAGATCATCCTTTTACTTGTTAATTTAATATACTTTTGTTGGCATTTACACATCTCGTTGTGTAGTTCATTTTAATTAGTCTGACATCGTAACTAAGGTGTCAGACTAATTATAAAATGAACTATAGTTATCAGAATAGAGCAAGCCAAAGCGATAGTCCCATTATTTAAAAGCGGGTTGCTGTGTGATGTTATTTAAATGCCACGCTTTTTGAATGACTACGGGAAAGATCCGAAGTGTTATATTTATCTGACTCTCTGTTCATCACAATTTCACTTAAACATGAATATATTTTCACTAGAGATAATTTTGTACTGATAATTAATTTCTTTTGATTATAACATAACATAAGCATGTTAAGTATTTTTAAGAGGCAGCCCTACAACCCGAAGCGATCAATTTCTGGGGTTCATGATTTCTCCTTGCTGTTATGAGCTAAACATCTACGATGCAGGGATTGGGGTGCTTTTCTCGGTGTTCATGGTTGAGTTAGTCGGATTCCGCGGAAGCAACCCGGATAGTGTCGGTTATTTACGTCCTAGCATCTAGGAGATGATGTCTCCAGGTGTCCACATATGACCGAGGCCCTGCGTGGATCGCAGGGATTAATCGCATGCAGTAATAAGAGGAACTGCTACGTAAAGAATGGGTCTGTGTTTAGTAATTAGCTTTGTGTTAGGGGATAGTGGGTATCTAAAAATAAACGTACAAAGATTTATAAGCAACAAACTTTTGTGCAAGGTGGGGCAGGGCAAGGGTTCACAAAGATTGTCGTTCGTTGTGTATTTAAGCATAACAATGCGTATCAAACGATCACAAAAGCAATGGTAAATTCTTCCGAAAAAGAATCTAGAGTAGCTACAAAATAAGAATGAACATGGGTTGAGCCAATACGGTTATCCTACCGTCTTGGTGTTGCCAGTTCCACGCCAAGCGGGCGACAGAGAAGGAAGATACATCTGTCTTTGTCTCAACCTAGCAAGTATCATACAGGTGCTGAGATGTACAGTGATACAATGCTGACAGAGAAGTTCGCTTAATATTTCAGCATGTGTGTGAGAACATAGACAATGATTATCACACAATCTCAACCTCAAAACCTTGAACTGGAGAACAGTTCGCTTACATAGATATCGTTCATATGCACACGAAACAAAATGACTCAAATTAGATGTGTTCTACGAAATAAGGTGTTTGCTACAGTGAAACAAAATAGTGACATTTCAACGATTTGTAAATATACGAGGGTGGGTCAAAAAGTAATGCCTCCTATAATTTTCTCTTTTAATTGCCAAGAAAATTGAATCCAATTTACATAACTTGAAAACTACAACATTGACGATTAATTTGTCACTATTCAATATAATCTCCGTCCTTTTCCACAGTTTTTGGTCCACCTTTTAACTAGGGCATGTATTCCAGTGCGGTAAAACACACGGTCTTCCTTCCTAAGCCATTGACACACGGACGTTTTCACAGCCTCCTCATCTTCAAAATGAATCCCACGATGAGCTTCCCTTAGTGGCCCGAACAGATGGAAGTCTGATGTAGGTGAGACTTGCCATCCCAATTTCTCAATTTCTGCAGTGGTGAAACGGCTAGTGTGTGGTCTTGCATTGTCATGCAAAACAAGAACATCCGCCATAGTTTTTGTTGGGCAAACTCGGCGAAGACGTGTTTTAAGCTTTTCGATTGTTCTGACGTATTGGACAGAATTTATTGTGCATAGCTGCTCCAAAAAAATCAATCATAAGCATACCCTCTGCATCCCAAAACACTGTCGCCATAACTTTCCCTGCCGACCGCTGAGTTTTGAATTTTTTTTTCCTTCGGTGACGTTGTGTGATGCCATTCCATTGACTGCCTCTTTGATTCAGGTTCAAAAAAATGAACCCAAGTTTCGTCTCCAGTAACAATTTTTTTCCAAAAATTCCTCTCCCTCCAAATTGAAGCGCTGCAAGTGTTCAGAGGCTATAGTTTTCCTTGTTTCTTAGTTTTGGGCGCTTAACATTCTTGGTACCCAACGTGAACAAATTTTTGAGTAACCCAGTTGTTGAATAATCGTCATCACACTGCATTTACTGAGGGAGGTAATGCGACACAATTCACCTGTTTTTACCCGGCGATCACCACGAATGATGTCATCGACTCGCTGAATGTTGCATGGATTCACTGCAGTCACTGGCCTGCCGCTTCGTTTTCCATCTGCCAATGGTGTTTGCTCTTCAGCTTCGTTACAGCGACAAACCCATCGTCTAACAGCGCTGACATCCACCGTTGCATCACCATACACATTTTTTTGTCCTTTCGTAAATGCAAATTGGCGTTTCACCTTCCGCAGTCAAAAATTCAATCACAGAACGCTAATACGAATGTCGATGTCAGCCATTTTGCAAGAGGATGTAGTGCTGTCACCTGTTGACTTAGGAAGTTACTACTGCAAGGGATTTGAGAAGAAGGTTTGAGGATTTGCGCCAAATTCAAAGTTTTCACGTAACTTACTCATTTAAGGAAAAGAAAATAGGAGGCATTACTTTTTGACGCACCCTCGTAGTTTCTATTTTAAAGATGCCATATTTGTATACTGTCTGTAATGGACTTTAACCAATTTTTGTTTCATTAAAATACTTAATAAATACGGAAGATATGAATATGTATTTATGAAGCATTTTTACACCATGAATCTGATGTAGTAATGTTATGCATTGTGCCCAGAAATTTTAGCCTTGCAGCAACAATATCGCTTCTTTCAAGCAGTAATTTGCGACCATCATTGGTTCTATATTTGAAGACAAGAGATTTCAGAATCCGTATATTCTATTTTCCCCCTCAATAAATTGGTCGGCCTTTTGACAGTTCAATAATCACCCTTGTCATATAAATAATAAATTGTTCTACGTGAAACACACTTTTGAAAATTGTCTGAGTTGGTAGCACGTTTTTTAGCTGCCCGATGTTTCCCTGGAGATCTAAATATGAAAACTCCTAATTTGGTAAACTGTTTGCCCTTTTTAATAATGTTCGTCACAGAATGAGCATTCACGTGACAAGCTTGTAACATTAATTCTCGACTCTGAGCGAAATTTGTACTTTCGTAAATGTATTTAATTGACATCTGTTTGAAAAAGGAATACACATTAACAAGAATATTTGTAGTCTATTTATGTAAAATCTTACGAGTTGTTTTGCAGTTACTACTAGGCGCACCGTTACTAGGCTTGCTAAGCGGTATACTAACTTTGAAAAGCACGTGTGCGGTCTTAAAGGATCACCACGTTACCTAATACAGGGTACAAAATGCAACTGCAGCATAGCATGCGTATGCTTTTCTTCACTGGCAGTTAATTCTTTTCTTTCTAGTCAGGCGTATCTCCGAAACCAGATGTGCTATAAACATGGGGTTTGGACAGTAATCCTCAGAAAAAAAAATAGCTCTGTAACATGGGAAAAACAAAATAATTCTTTAATTGGTATCTTTAGAGCGCGCAAAGAAGTTAGCCGCATGCTTCGGCAAAGCGAGCCAGTATGCACGCACCGCATTGGCTAGTAGCCATAGAACAACCACGCCTAGCCCCGCCTTATGTTCATTCCTATTTTGTAGCTACCTTAGTCATATTAGGCTACTAAACTTACCATAAATGTTTCCTTTGAACAAATTTATACGCCCGTGATGAGATCATATGTCATAGACGAATATATTACAAAAGGAGAAGTTGCCGGTTCTCTTGTGCATCTACTACCAACACAAAATGTAATACATATTCCCAGCGTCCAGTAGAGGCTGTGAAGCCCTCCGAAGACAATTTGTGTGTGTGTGTGTGTGTGTGTGTGTGTGTGTGTGTGTGTGTGTGTGTGTGTGTGTGTGCGCGCGCGTGTGTGTGTGTATGTGTGTGTGTAATTTACGTCCTTCCATGTTAAGTCAAATTGTCCGGGATCCATGGAGCCTAGAGTTACCTGACATTCGTCTATCAGGATAAAGGAAAACCTCGGAAAAGAACCTTATCCGGGTATCTCACCTAACCGAGATTTAAACTCAAGACCTCTTGAACGTGAGGCAGACACGGTACCATCTACGCTACCGAGGCGGGCGTTCGGAAAATAATTGGTGACAAACGTATGATTGTTAAATGAACAAAATTGTCCATATTGTTTATGTATCATTGAATGAGAAGAAGAATTGTAGAATAAATGTAAAAAAATAATGGTAAGCGTAGTGCCTACTGGTGTGAAAATATACACATGCCAACGTGAGAAGAATACTTTTTTTTCTTTTTGTATTTACAAAGGAACCAACAGTTAAGTGTAGAAGGTAAGAGGGTTTGTATTTTAGTAACTCTTGTCAACTATTTGCACTTCCTTACTTAACGCCGTTTAACCGGTTAGGTGATATTAGATAATAATAATTAGACAAATGAATGGTTGAAATTATACTCAACCCGACGTCAGAGCTTTCGAGGTTAAGAAAAGATTTACCGGAACTACTGTGAGATGGTAGAAAGGTGACTGAAAAGTAGCACCAAATGGCAGAATAGTCGGTAACAATATTCTTTAGCCTGCCTCTGTGGTGTAGAGGTAATGTGAGTGGTTCACGTTCAAAGAGGTCCCGAGTTCGAATATTTGTCAGGGTGAGTTGTGACGATAAAGCTTTTTCAGTTATTTGGATAAGGTTTTTTCCCGGTTTCCCTTATCCTGAAAGATGAATCTTGGTTAACTGGTTAACTCTAAACTCTATGGATGCTACGCTCATTTGAGCATTATTTCAACTATGTCATCGTCCGATATGACCGAACCGGTTAAACGACATTAAACCAAAAAAAAAAAAAAAATGATTTATCATCATATAATGCACAATTTTATTATGCTTCATTTTGTTCTAATCAATTTCACGGAGGTTTGTCCTCTTCCTATTTTAATATACTCTGCCATTTTATACTCAAGTCAATAAAGGAAACAAATAAGGATTTCTATTTTACATAAAGATTTTACCAATAAATATATTATTTGAATTCGGATGTTCATAATAAATTCTTTAACACTTAATCTATAAGTATTGCTATCATATTGTACCTGCTTTGTACCTTATAATCAGGTTCAGATTCTAATTGATCTTTTGATCATTGCGCCGTAGGCATTACTAAGTGTACCTACATAAATCTTTTTCATGGTGCCGTATTACGAAATAGTGTATTGTGACATTAATGTGGTAAGCACTTCATACGGAGCGAGGAAAGATTTGAAAAAACGAAGCGCTTGCTTTTTCCGAGATTTGTATATATTTTTTACACATTATGTATTTACATAACTGTACAAATTGTAATATCACAATAAATATTTCAAAATAAATTATTTAGTACTTACCGCACTAGTGGATTTTTCTTCCCATCGCCAATACGTGTTGCTATGGAGAAATTACTTACCACACTAGTGCAGGAATGTCAACTTACGACGCATCTAGCAACAATAATGCTAAGTATGATATACTAGTTACATAGTGCAAAAATACATATTTTTAAGGTGAGGCATCTGAGAAAAATGCTAAAATCCAGAGTTTACATCAGAACTGCTTGAAATTTTGTCATTAGGTGGAGTATAGGTAATCTAGTTAAGCTTTCAAAATTCAGCTTTTTATCTTAAATATTTTTTTCAAAAAGAATATTTAGTGCATTTTATAGTATGATTTTTGTATGTTATATAAAAAGCCCCAGTTCATACAGTTTTTCTTTTAGAAACTTTAAATTTTAGATTCAGGATTCTCTGTACATCAGTTACAAAAGTTGCTATACTTTTAAAGTCTATATCAAGTATTTTTGGAGAAAAAAAATTGTGTGTGAATATATATATATATATATTTTTTTTTTTTTTTTTTTTTTTTTTGCAATTTTGAGATTTAAAATTCAATAATAGCTAAACTATTTAATTTAAATCAACAAAAATACCAACTTTTACTAAACATTTATTTAGGAATATTTCTGCAAAGTTTTGTATTAAAATTCGTTCAGAATTGCAGAAGTTGGAGCATTTTGAAGATACAAAAATGTTCAAAGATTGAAAGCGGAGAAAAATGAATTTAAAGATTTAGATATAATTTACACTACTTGCTTTACTTTGAAAACTCCATGCATCATGTGCAGGCCATCCAGCTATCTTATTACCTTCTTAGCCACTGTACACCTAACCTAACCTGGTATGAATCATAAACCAACTCTTGCAACAAGAAAGCAATGCAAGTTAAATCAGGCTTTATTCCTATTCTAAACAATAGCAATGTAATATAAGCTGCTATCCACAGCTTTCACTTGCATGTAAACCATATTTCACAAACATTGTGTCAGTGGAAATGTTTGTTTACTTCCAAAAGAAGTAAGTGGTAAATAATATATACAAAATGGTAGCAGACAGGTTCAGTAGCTTCAACAAACATCCAGAAGATGTCTCTGCACATTACCATAGTGTATGGAATCAAACCGCGTAGTTTAAACGTGAGAATTCCATCAATTTCTTTGCGACACACTAGCAAAGGCAATATAAATTGCCACGCCCACCCGCACCCGCACATGGGCGGGTAAATAGTGACGTAGTTGCTCTTTAAATGGCGCTAGGGTCTAACTGACGGCAGATTCTGAAACTACAATTTTAAACACAATTTTAACGCAAAAAGCGGAAAATGCTGGTTTTTTGTTTGTTTTTTGTTGTTTTTTTTTGTAATTTTTGACGAAATTTCACCGATGCCTTACCCTTAAGTCATTTTATCCATTTTCGATTTAATCTAATTGTTTTGTCATTTTCTTAACCTTTCCATTCTGGTGTAGTCATTTTCATGCATTTACATTTAATATATAGAGTTCTATGACCATGACATTACACTTAAGGATAAGTTCCCCAACACCAACATTTTCACTATTCAGTTGAGAAATAAGAGTAACTTCATACATCCTATACTCGCATTCTTTTACTAGTCTCGAAAGAGTTACCTTTTCAGATGCTTCTCCTAAGAATATCGAACAAAATATATACAAATTTTTAACTAATTTTTAAATTCTCATTATTGTTTTTATACTTAAATTTTCTGCTGGCATACTGATCCGTTTAAACGCATAGCTCTCTATGCACTTATTTCAATAAATGAAATAAATATGTTTTACGTACAGTTTTATAATTCTTATATAATATTTTCAGAAACATTATAATTTGATTATGAGTTAATCAGACTCCTGGCCCTGTTTATCATTACTCTGTGTGGTTTAGAAAATATATATTCAAGCTGGCCCATATACGAGGGCTGTTCAATAAAGAATTATCATAATTTTTTACCGTCATAATTTTTCGCACTCAAATTCAATCTTATTAAATTCTGTTAGCTGTTAGCTATTATATTCTGTGAAACAAACACGCCGTAGTAGTTTCATTGTTGGTACTCCTGGTTCCCGCCTGTAAGAACCAGGAAAGTTCAGACATATTCAGTATCGCCTACCGCTGGAATGGAAGTAATATGCAGTTAAAGTTGATGTTAATGGAAGATCCGGAGTTCCTTTCAAACGTAATCACTGCTGATGAAACTTGGCTACATCATTTTGATCCTGAGAGCAAACAGCAAAGCCCAGTGAGGAAATCTCCTTCATCCCCAACCCCCAAATAAGCAAAAGCGGTTGCTTCTGCTGGGAAAGTTATGGTCATCTCATTCTTTGATATTCATGGAATGATTTATCAGCATGTTGTACCTGCACACACATCAGCAACTGGACAATACTACAGGGATGTCCTGAAAACATTGCAAGTCCATATCAGGTGCAAAAGACCACATTTCCATGAAGCAGGCTGGACGCTACACCACGATATTGCGCGGCTGCATAATGCCAATGTTGCTGAATATCTTGCAAAAATCAACGTGAAGTGCATCCCTCTCCCTCCCTATAGTCCGGATTTAGCCCCATGTGATTTTTTTCTATTTCCTAACTTGAAGAAACACCTTCGTGGGAGGCATCCATCATCAGAAGCAGTGGTGAAAGCTGCGGAGGCGATTTTGAAGGATCTCTCAAAAATGGTTTCCAGCATGTCTTTGTATACTGGCAGAAACACTAGCACAAGTACATCGCATTCAGGGAAGACTATTTTGAGGACCATCAAAATTAAGAGGATGAATAAAGGTACATTGTCAAAAAAATTGTGATCATTCTTTATCGAACATCCCTCGTATTATTGTAGTAGACCTAGTAACTGGACTGAACTAGGAATAACTGCAACGAAATAGGTGAAAGCAACGTCTCAATCCCGCAAGAAACTGGTTTAGCTGTTCGTAGTTTTCCTAAGGGATAATAAATAAATATTTGGTCTTTTGGTTAATTTATGGAAATTAATCATTTCTCCACACTAGCCATATATAGGCTAAGATATTTGATGGATAGAGTCAACATGAAAAATTTAATGCCATGGCCGGGATTTGAACCACGGATCTCCTGGTTTCCGTCCAGTTGCTCCCGTCCAGGAGATTCGTGGTTCAATACCCGGCCATGGCATTAAATTTTTCATGTTGACTCTATCCATCAAATATCTTAGCCTATATATGGCTAGTGTGGAGAAATGATTAATTTCCATCAATTAATTAATAAGAGTTAAATAATAAGAGTTAAATGATGAAGCCTGGGACTTAAGTACTTACAATAGTAAGTCGCCACAAACGGTGTATCTCGGATGCGAGAGCCCCTAATGGTCTACCGAGGAAATATACGAGTCAACTGGAGAATTTAATGTCAGGACGGCACGTTGGCCATGGTAGCTCAAAGGTTAAGAGCGACTGGACTGAAACCAGGAGATCCGTGGTTCAAACCCCGGCCATGGCATTGAATTTTTCATGTTGACTCTATCCATCAAATATTTGGTCTGTTTATGATATTGCCAATTGCCAAAATCATATCAGCGATGCCAGCATGTCGAAATTTTGGTTCGCAGGGGTTCGTTTACAAGGCAGTAAATCTCCTGCTTTTAAGACACTAAAAATGTCGATTTGGAGCGGATTAGAACCCGCAACTTTGGGATCAGCAGAGCAGCACCCAACCAACTGAGCCATTCACATCAACCTGTAGCATGCTTTTGCCGGCTTCTAAAGTGTAAGTGCCATATATGTTATTTTCTTATGTAAACCTATCTCTTATTTCTCAGTATAACGTTCTAAATGGATATATAATAATTATCTTATCTACTATTTTTCCCTGGACTCCATTGTGGTTTTATTTCGTCTCTAACGGAAATAAAATTTAATTTAAAAAAGACAGCATACCTATTTATTTCCGTCCACTCGTTTGCACTCAATTACATGAATATTTCCCTAAAACTTTTCTTTTATCTACAAACATTTCAACCAAACAGGAAATTTACTGACAAATTTCTTAAGCTCCTATGCACAGAATGTTTCAGAAATAAAGATCGGAAATCTAAGGTGAGAAGCAAAGTATTCCAGTAAACATAGTCCAGAGGCGAAATAATAATTTTTTGAGAGAGGGATTTATTGGAGCCCGCTGAATAATTTGGATTAATTTATCCATTATGAGATTATTGACAATGAACCTTTGCTTCGTTTCATCAATCATATTTTTCATAAATTCACTTGCATTTTCCTTAGATTGTTTTCTCTGAATAGCGCAGTTGTAACTTCTGTTGCGTCTACTTGTACATTTTCCCTAGGCGGCATCTTAGTCGTGGTCATCAAGGTGGCTCTGTTTGATTCCAGGAAATTGCAGGAAGTGGAATTTGTGGCGTACAAGGTGCCATCTGCGCCTCCCCACAATCTCATTCCTTATATATTTCCTTTCATCCATTTCGTCCACATTTCATATCATCCCCTTAATCACTCCTATGTCAGACTTCGGGCTCACTACTCTCATATTCAGTGTGCCTGCCCCTCAACAGGCATCTGACCGCTTGTAAAGGAGTCGAGCAAACAGAGATAGATTAGTTCCGCATTAGTCATAATGCGGAACTAAGGCAGTCGATGTCTTTCGAAGATTCCAAGAGTTTCAGAAACAAATACAAGCACTTGTGAAACTTTTAATGAGTAGTTCTGCAAAACTTTGCTTAAACTTGATAGGGCATTTATTTCATCATCCAAAATTACTAAACTAAAATGAAATTGTAACTCATTTCTAACAAGATCCCTCTCGAAATTGCTAAATCTCTAAATCTGCACCGTCTTTGTATGTTTACCTGCCGTTATAGCGGACTTGTAGTATAAATATATAGCATCAGTAGAATAGAAGAGAGCGTTCCAGCACAGACAAAAAAGGGCAAGATGGCGGTCATGCGTAATCTATGTATTTCGGATATTTTGACAGTGTTTAGTAGACTAGTCAGTCCTCTAAATTTGCTGTAGATCATGATGCTAGGTCTCAAGGTATGATCTGGGGGGGCTCTAGGGTTAAGAGCTGCAGGTTTTCACAGGTAAGGCTGTTGGTCTGGGAAGTTATTAGCTGTAGGATTTAGAGGTTAGGTTTTGAGATAACGTTTGGGACTCTAGGGTTAAGAGTTGCAGGTTTTCACCGGTAAGACTGCTGGTCTGGGAAGTTATTAGCTGTAGGATTTAGAGGTTAGGTCTTGAGATAACGTTTGGGACTCTAGGGTTAAGAGTTGTAGGTTTTCACAGGTAAGGCTGCGGGTCTGGCAGGTTAATAGCTGTAGGATTTAGTGGTTTGGTCTTGAGGTATGATCTGGGGCTCTAGGGTTAAGAGTTGCAGGTTTTCACAGCTAGTTTTCACTGTTGGTCAGGTAGGTTGAAAGTTGTAGGATGTAGAGGTTAGGTCTCAAGGTATGATCTGGGGTCTCTAGGGTTAAGAGTTGCAGGCGTTTCACAGGTAAAAGCTTCTGTTCTGGAGATTAATAGCTATAGGCTTCAGAGGTTAGGTCTTGAGGTATGATCTGGGGCTCTAGGGTTAAGAGTTGCAGGTTTTCACAGGTAAGGATGCTGGTCTGGGAGGTTAATAGCTGTAGGATTTAGTGGTTTGTTCTTGAGGTATGATCTGGAGAGGGCCATAGGGTTAAGAGTTGTAGGTTTTCACAGCTAGTTTTCACTGTTGGTATGGTAGGTTGAAAGCTGTAGGATTTAGAGGTTAGGTCTCAAGGTATGATCTGGGGCTCTAGGGTTAAGAGTTTGCAGGTTTTCACAGGTAAGGCTACTGGTCTGGGAGGTTAATAGCTGTAGGATTTAGTGGTTTGGTCTTGAGGTATGATCTGGGGCTCTAGGGTTAAGAGTTGCAGGTTTAACAGCTAGTTTTCACTGTTGGTCTGGTAGATTGAAAGCTGTAGGATTTAGAGGTTAGGTCTCAAGGTATGATCTGAGGGCTCTAGGGTTAAGAGTTGCAGGTGTTTAACAGGTAAAAGCTTCTGTTCTGGAGATTAATAGCTATAGGCTTCAGAGGTTAGGTCTTGAGGTATGATCTGGGGCTCTAGGGTTAAGAGTTGCAGGTTTTCACAGGTGAGGCTGCTGGTCTGGGAGGTTAATAGCTGTAGGATTTAGTGGTTTGGTCTTGAGGTTTGATCTGGGGCTCTAGGGTTAAGAGTTGTAAGGCTCATAGCTAAAGGTTTTTGGTCAGGAGTATAAAGGCTGTAGGGTCTTATGGTTGTGTTGTATGGGTTGAGGAATTGTGTGATGATTTTGAAGTTCAGGTTGCTAGTCCAGCGGCTAAAGGTTGTTAATCTTGAGGCAAGCCCTTCATGTATGCTTTCCTATTTCATCCTATTATAAACTAACCTAACCTAATATACTCCTTTGTTTTTACCTTCTTTCATCATTCTCTAACCTAGTTGTTTCTGCTATTGGCATGCGTTCTCTTTTCTTAAGCTGCTATATTCTTCCTTCCTTAACCTATCCTAAGCATGTTTCTTTTCTCCTCTATCTAACCCATATCTTTTAAGCTCAACAAATTGTATGTCTGGTGTAAAATTCTTGGGGCATGTCAATGTTAGAGCTGCTACTGCAAGAGGTATATATGATGAATAGAAATCTTTATACAGTAAATTTAACCCTTTGTGTATCTGCTTCTGTTATAAAGATTGAGTTTTTTATGCAAAGGATTCTTGTTTTTCGTACCTTCTCTATGCTTTCAGGCACTCTATTCCACCTTGTTATGTTTTGAGGTCTTGGGCTTATATCTTAGTCCTCGTGATTAAGTCTTTTCATCTGAAAGGCTATGTATATTGGTTAAGTTGCTCATCTCTTTTGGTCACACGGTTAGATCTTGTGGTAAGAATTTAGGGCCTGGGGGGTTAAAGGATGTAGGTCTCATAGCTTAAGCTCGCAGGTCTGAAGGTTAAGTGTTGTAGGTTTGGAGGTTAAGTCGTATGGATTCGTGGTTAGATCTCTCGGTCTAAGGTTTAAGACTGTAGGATCTAGAGGTTACGTATTCAGGTATGATCTGAGGGCTCTAGAGTTAAGAGTTTTAAGCTTCATAGCTAAAGGTTGCTGGTCAGGAGGTTAAAAGCTGTAGGATTTAGAGGTTAGGTCTCGAGGTATGAGTTGGGAGCTCTAGGGTTAAGAGCCATAGGTTTCATAGCTACAAGGTTGACAGCTAGAGATATCTTCTTTACTGTTAGAGGTATATTTGCAATGGTCTAGACGTGCAGTTTTCATACTTTTTTCATGCAGTTTGAAGTCTTCATACTCTTGTATCCTTTTCAAGCTTTTCCCTCTGCATCTTGCAATATTTCGTAATACTAAGCCAATGTTCTAATGCTATTTTCAAGCTTTTTTCAGATGTTCTGAGGTTTATGTGCGTTTCAGGGATTCTTTTAGACCAAGTTTAGCTACTTAAATCATTTTATACTAATTCAACTGTTTTCAAGGATATTTCAGATTATGAGGTAGTAGGTCTTTTTTTATTTTCAAATTACATATTTAACATACATTAAAGTGTGCTCAGTTAGCTTATGTGTTGAGGTAGACGCCCCTCGTCTTTTTCTCTGGACTTGGGACCAGCGTCAGAATTTGTTTTCTGAACGGTAGACTTAACGCCTTCCTCACTCTTTTTATTCAGCTGTTTTCATTATTAGATGTCAGCTACGTTCCAGTTTTTGTTGTTTCTCGGAATGAAATTGTTTTTTCTGCTCTAGGGTTCCTTCTTTCATTCGCCGTTCAAAAGATGGTAATGTCCATGGGCATATGTGGATACTCCATCATCTGCAATTACTCTCTTGTCATCATGTGGAGATAAGGATATTTTGTTCACTTCCACTGACATAACATTATGTTGACGGGACATAATTAGGTTCATTGGCGTTCTTATGATTTCTCTACTTTTAAGACAGTCCACATAGCTCTCAAAGGTGATGTATTGTTTAATGGCGCTATGCTTTATACCTTTTATCTTCTTGATAACACCTCCATCGATGTCGAGAGCATACATCTTTGGTCTCAGTCCAACAAAACGATGAATGATTTTTCCATTTGCTTCATCTTTAAATTTTCCCAACACTTTCTTGTTTGTTGTAGAATGGCATATGTGATTGCTAGGATAATCAGCAGTATCCAGATGTTCCAGAAAACGTATCTTATCCTGGTATATATCTCTTGTAGTCACACGATGGATGAAAGAGTCAGTATCCATGTACATGAGCTTCAGATTTTCAAGCCCGTAAAACGGCATTAGCACATCATAATGATACCGATACATCAAGGTCTTTGAGATATCCAGCACACACATCCCAATGTATATAGGCTTGTTGAAAACTATCTCCCGCGACGCCATGTGTACTGCCGCCAGATTAGGCCCATATATAGTTCTATCAATAAATGTAGGCTTAGCAACCAGTTTCTCCAATGTCTTCCAATCGGTGACAAGTCGTATATTCAGTCGGTTTCTGATGTTTTCCATAGTTTTTCCAAACATGGCATTGTTAAAAAGTTTGTAAAGATCCTTCTCGAAATCATTTCTCGATCCCTGTCGTAACCGGTTATTGAATTCCACATAAGGTTTTAACCAACATGACTGTTGAAATTGTTGCACCGTATGGATTTTAGTCAGTTGTAATCCATGACTAAGGGCCTGCTTCAAGGTCATATAATGTACCACATACTTAGTTCTTGATCCAAGGTGAGGAATTAATTCCTTTGTAGAAGAACCAGTAGGCTTGATACACTCAGGCAGGAACGGTAAATCATTATGCAGGTCATGGAGTTCTGCAGGATATTGAAGGTCTACTTCTAAAATGCATCCGAGAGGGTCATCTTCTCTTAGTATCTCTAGGTTGATATCTTCAGGAGAAACCCACTTAAAACCCCCAAAAGGAAGGGCGTGGCACATTGCCCAACCATATTGGTTATTCGCGTCCTCGTACGTAATATATTGTGAAGGCTTACTTGAGTCATATTCCTTCATGTAGTGATTGTTCGCCTCTGCATACCGATGAGAAACTTGACATAATCCTCTTATACCTGCTTCAACCATGAGTAGCTGGTCATAATCCTGTAGTAATTCCAGTTCAATTCCTGTGTACAGCAGCATGGCATCCCATGTAAGTCCAGGTGATGTAAAATAATGTGCAGGATCAACTTTATGGGTTTTCAGGGTCTGCTCTCTGAATGTCTCAAACACATCTGTTAGTAGGAGGACATCCGAAGTTAAGTAGAGATCACTGTAGTCACCTAGCGTTCCAATGTTGAAGTGACTCCATATTGTTTTTGCATGCTCATACTCTGCATCACTGATTTCTTCTTTGTTTAACTTATTGTAGAATGCCTCCCTCGGAGGAAGTTGTGTTTCACTCAAAACATCCCATGATGTGACGTAATCGTAGGGGAACACTCCCTTACGGCTCATTAATTTGATCTTCTCTGCTCCAAAGTACTTCAGGGTTTCAGGATATGATGTTAGATTTTTTGCTAATTTATCCAAGCTGGTACTAAGGAAACGGTAGGTATCTACAAAGCGCAGTTTAATGTCACCAACATACTTGGAAAATGATATGCAACTTTCCTCGGAGCTAGGAATTACTTCTACTCTCTCGCTAGTGAAACCCAACTCTTTAACAATGAAATGAGAGTCATATCCACTCAGGTTATGCATGAAGACAGGAATATAGTTAGGTATTTTACAGGTTAGATTACACTGATTATGTAGACTTCCTCGGTATTCACCGGTTATATGGTTATGGTCCCGTACTTTCCAGTTCTCAACGGTAAATTCTTTACCACATAAGTAACACTCTCTAGAGCATTCGAAAGAATTTTGCTGCTCATCTGTTAGTGTTAATGGAGCATAAGTTTTGTAAACACTATTAATCTTCTTTGCAAGAGAAGTTACATACTCCATAAACTTCGCCGCTGCATCATAACCACGATATACGTAGGGTTCAGTAGGAAGATTGGTCTGCTGGCCTTCAATCGAGACCGAGGGTTTGACATATACACAGAAACTCATAGGGATATGATTCTGATATGGAGCTGTATAAGATGTTTCGGGATTAGAAGAACACCCGTGGTAAGGGGTAAGAATGCTTTCAAAGTCAGCATAGATGACATAAGGCAATTTCAGCATCCTTTCAATGTTTTTTAATCTAACGATAGACTTCTCCTTTGTTGGCATAACAATCCTGGCAACTCCGTGCCGATTGCATATTTCTGTATGTTCCTTCAACTTCTGCAAGCCTCCTCGTCCATGCTGATCATCAAAGTGCGTAAAACAACGTTTACAGGTGTATATCTTTCCATTACGTTTAGTTTTCTGTTGATGAACAATTTTTTCAAAATCCTTTATATAGACGTAATGTTGGCGTCCAGCAGCATCACTTAAAAGAAGCAGATCACGATGCTCAGTCAGTTCTTCATCGTTAACTTTCATAGGAAACACTTGATTCTTCTCATCCAGTCCGAAAACACTTATAGATATGTTATTCCTTCGTTCAAATTTCGGGATATCACTCAAGCTCGTGGGAAATGAGACGCAGGTAAAGTCATATCTTTCTTGAAGATCCTTATACTTGCTAGTCCGTTGAGGATTCTTTTGAACGAACTGGGCAAGAACAGCATACATAAAACACTTCTCATCATCATAGTTCTGTGTATTTATACAAGCACCTTTAGTTCCAACTGTGGCTGGTAGAGGGATGTAACTGCTTCCTCGTAGTCCATTATTCTTGTTGATTCTAATACGCACACCATCAACAGCTAATAAAGCCCAGCTGCTTCCTTTAAGTTGACTTTCCTCCATTTCAGTACAAAGTTTCTTGAATTTCCTTTCCAAGATGGCGTTCAAGTCACTTTCTAAAAATATTGCTTGATTTTGCGTTTTAAAGGCTTTCTCAGTAGTGTCACCAACGGCATTAACAAACTTACACTCAGCCATGATGTTAATTTTCACACTTTTATGAACCCTTAGCTGCTTCTGAATGACTTGAATTATTCGCTGTTTTGATTCTTGGAGATATGTATTTAGATCTTGACCTGTAGAGCACTGGATGAAATATGATTTCAGTCGATCCTGGAAAGCTGTTTCATACTCTACAATATCGTCTTCATCAGGCACCATTAAGAGCAATTTATGTTTGGTAGGCTCGATCTTGAGTTTCTTAGCAGCAGCTATTTTCTCGCATTGGTCTTGATGCTCATCTCTACGACGTTCCGTACCATAAACGCCAGAACAATGCTTACATTCGTAATACTGGCCGCATGACACTTCATGTCTCTTTTTATGATAATTTTTCAGGAAACTCTTATCACATTTACCACACTTAAATTCTGGAATAGCAGTGTCTAACAGAGCTTCCATTGCTATAGTTTTTGTTATGTGCAGGATAATTCTCGGGGAATATGTTGCTAAGTAAGTGTCCGATACACCCTTTCAGATCTCTTCACTTTGATAACTTATCAACGCTACTGAAGCTGAATTTCACTGCAGGAGTTGATCCGTTAAGCTATAAATACACTAGCGTAATTACAACCTAAGCTCAATCAAGCTCTATTTATACAATTAGTGCAGACCTAAAAGAAAACTTCATCATTCCCACCAATACCGGGGTTCAGAGGTGGCGCTCCTATCGGAGGAAATCTAAAAGAAAACTATTATCTTGCTACCACAGGGGTTCGAAGATGGTTCTACTATTGGAGAAAACCTAAAAGAAAACTCTATTAATTTTCCAGTTTTCGATTATTCTTTAACTACTATACAATTCACATGAGAGAAAAAATTAGACAAATTAAAATTAAAAAAGGAAATAAATAACTAGATTTGAAGATAAATTTTAGACAATTCAAACGAGTATAAACACCACTAAGCTACGCCTTTTAGTTTTAAAGTTACATTAGGAGCTCCCATTGCCACCCGTAGACACCTCTCCGTCATCTTCAACCACTTGTTCTTGATTCGTTTCACACGTCTCTTAACCTAGCAGTTCTATTTTTCTCAAGTTAATCTATTACACTGTTTAACTCATCTAAAGGACGTCCTTAGGCCCCTTCACTTCATCCTCAACCACGTGTTCTTGATTCCTTTAGATCCATCTTTAACCTAGTTATGTTTTTGCTATGGACATCATTTCTCCTTTCTTAAGTTCAGTTATTTCATCCATCTTGTTATGTTGAGTCTTTTGCTTATATCTTAAACTTTATGATTAAGTCTTTTGATCTGAAAGTCTATGTATATTGCTTGAGGTCCTCATCCCTTTTGGTCATGGGACAGGTCCTGATATGTGATCTTATGGGTTGAGCTTGTCAACACACCTAAAACATTAATATTCAGAGTTATTTAAATTTTCCTGCTGAGATTCGAACCATGATCGTAAAGTGTAAATCACCAGTTCGGCAGCAAATCAGCCCTAAGGTATGAATGAATACGCTATTTCATTGCGTTACCATTATTAGTTCAAGAGTTGTTTAAGATTCAATTTATTTCGACTGAACCGGTAATCGGACCATGGATCACTAGGATACGGAGCTATAAAACATTCACAGCATACGTAAATAAAAATACCTACGGTTTACGCCGCTATTCTAAGTGTAATAGCTCGCAAAATAGATCACAATTACGGAATTTGATGAACGCCGGGAATCGAACCAAGGATCTTCTCCGCTAAACCATAATAGGATGTGATTAACTGCGAAAAGTATCGCCATATAAAGTTAATTTCACCACTCTAGACACATTGGTTACAGAGATATTCAGATTAACTGATCCAGGAATCGAACCAGGGACCCTCGAACTATACATTGTCAGCATATGATTAACAATGAAGCCAATGTTTATTTCAGTGCTCTAGGTCTATTGGTGCTCAACCCATAAGATCACATATCAGGACCTGTCCCATGACCAAAAGGGATGAGGACCTCAAGCAATATACATAGACTTTCAGATCAAAAGACTTAATCATAAAGTTTAAGATATAAGCAAAAGACTCAACATAACAAGATGGATGAAATAACTGAACTTAAGAAAGGAGAAATGATGTCCATAGCAAAAACATAACTAGGTTAAAGATGGATCTAAAGGAATCAAGAACACGTGGTTGAGGATGAAGTGAAGGAGCCTAAGGACGTCCTTTAGATGAGTTAAACAGTGTAATAGATTAACTTGAGAAAAATAGAACTGCTAGGTTAAGAGACGTGTGAAACGAATCAAGAACAAGTGGTTGAAGATGACGGAGAGGTGTCTACGGGTGGCAATGGGAGCTCCTAATGTAACTTTAAAACTAAAAGGCGTAGCTTAGTGGTGTTTATACTCGTTTGAATTGTCTAAAATTTATCTTCAAATCTAGTTATTTATTTCCTTTTTTAATTTTAATTTGTCTAATTTTTTCTCTCATGTGAATTGTATAGTAGTTAAAGAATAATCGAAAACTGGAAAATTAATAGAGTTTTCTTTTAGGTTTTCTCCAATAGTAGAACCATCTTCGAACCCCTGTGGTAGCTAGATAATAGTTTTCTTTTAGATTTCCTCCGATAGGAGCGCCACATCTGAACCCCGGTATTGGTGAAAATGATGAAGTTTTCTTTTAGGTCTGCACTAATTGTATAAATAGAGCTTGATTGAGCTTAGGTTGTAATTACGCTAGTGTATTTATAGCTTAACGGATCAACTCCTGCAGTGAAATTCAGCTTCAGTAGCGTTGATAAGTTATCAAAGTGAAGAGATCTGAAAGGGTGTATCGGACACTTACTTAGCAACATATTCCCCGAGAATTATCCTGCACATAACAAAAACTATAGCAATGGAAGCTCTGTTAGACACTGCTATTCCAGAATTTAAGTGTGGTAAATGTGATAAGAGTTTCCTGAAAAATTATCATAAAAAGAGACATGAAGTGTCATGCGGCCAGTATTACGAATGTAAGCATTGTTCTGGCGTTTATGGTACGGAACGTCGTAGAGATGAGCATCAAGACCGATGCGAGAAAATAGCTGCTGCTAAGAAACTCAAGATCGAGCCTACCAAACATAAATTGCTCTTAATGGTGCCTGATGAAGACGATATTGTAGAGTATGAAACAGCTTTCCAGGATCGACTGAAATCATATTTCATCCAGTGCTCTACAGGTCAAGATCTAAATACATATCTCCAAGAATCAAAACAGCGAATAATTCAAGTCATTCAGAAGCAGCTAAGGATTCATAAAAGTGTGAAAATTAACATCATGGCTGAGTGTAAGTTTGTTAATGCCGTTGGTGACACTACTGAGAAAGCCTTTAAAACGCAAAATCAAGCAATATTTTTAGAAAGTGACTTGAACGCCATCTTGGAAAGGAAATTCAAGAAACTTTGTACTGAAATGGAGGAAAGTCAACTTAAAGGAAGCAGCTGGGCTTTATTAGCTGTTGATGGTGTGCGTATTAGAATCAACAAGAATAATGGACTACGAGGAAGCAGTTACATCCCTCTACCAGCCACAGTTGGAACTAAAGGTGCTTGTATAAATACACAGATCTATGATGATGAGAAGTGTTTTATGTATGCTGTTCTTGCCCAGTTCGTTCAAAAGAATCCTCAACGGACTAGCAAGTATAAGGATCTTCAAGAAAGATATGACTTTACCTGCGTCTCATTTCCCACGAGCTTGAGTGATATCCCGAAATTTGAACGAAGGAATAACATATCTATAAATGTTTTCGGACTGGATGAGAAGAATCAAGTGTTTCCTATGAAAGTTAACGATGAAGAACTGACTGAGCATCGTGATCTGCTTCTTTTAAGTGATGCTGCTGGACGCCAACATTACGTCTATATAAAGGATTTTGAAAAAATTGTTCATCAACAGAAAACTAAACGTAATGGAAAGATATACACCTGTAAACGTTGTTTTACGCACTTTGATGATCAGCATGGACGAGGAGGCTTGCAGAAGTTGAAGGAACATACAGAAATATGCAATCGGCACGGAGTTGCCAGGATTGTTATGCCAACAAAGGAGAAGTCTATCGTTAGATTAAAAAACATTGAAAGGATGCTGAAATTGCCTTATGTCATCTATGCTGACTTTGAAAGCATTCTTACCCCTTACCACGGGTGTTCTTCTAATCCCGAAACATCTTATACAGCTCCATATCAGAATCATATCCCTATGAGTTTCTGTGTATATGTCAAACCCTCGGTCTCGATTGAAGGCCAGCAGACCAATCTTCCTACTGAACCCTACGTATATCGTGGTTATGATGCAGCGGCGAAGTTTATGGAGTATGTAACTTCTCTTGCAAAGAAGATTAATAGTGTTTACAAAACTTATGCTCCATTAACACTAACAGATGAGCAGCAAAATTCTTTCGAATGCTCTAGAGAGTGTTACTTATGTGGTAAAGAATTTACCGTTGAGAACTGGAAAGTACGGGACCATAACCATATAACCGGTGAATACCGAGGAAGTCTACATAATCAGTGTAATCTAACCTGTAAAATACCTAACTATATTCCTGTCTTCATGCATAACCTGAGTGGATATGACTCTCATTTCATTGTTAAAGAGTTGGGTTTCACTAGCGAGAGAGTAGAAGTAATTCCTAGCTCCGAGGAAAGTTGCATATCATTTTCCAAGTATGTTGGTGACATTAAACTGCGCTTTGTAGATACCTACCGTTTCCTTAGTACCAGCTTGGATAAATTAGCAAAAAATCTAACATCATATCCTGAAACCCTGAAGTACTTTGGAGCAGAGAAGATCAAATTAATGAGCCGTAAGGGAGTGTTCCCCTACGATTACGTCACATCATGGGATGTTTTGAGTGAAACACAACTTCCTCCGAGGGAGGCATTCTACAATAAGTTAAACAAAGAAGAAATCAGTGATGCAGAGTATGAGCATGCAAAAACAATATGGAGTCACTTCAACATTGGAACGCTAGGTGACTACAGTGATCTCTACTTAACTTCGGATGTCCTCCTACTAACAGATGTGTTTGAGACATTCAGAGAGCAGACCCTGAAAACCCATAAAGTTGATCCTGCACATTATTTTACATCACCTGGACTTACATGGGATGCCATGCTGCTGTACACAGGAATTGAACTGGAATTACTACAGGATTATGACCAGCTACTCATGGTTGAAGCAGGTATAAGAGGAGGATTATGTCAAGTTTCTCATCGGTATGCAGAGGCGAACAATCACTACATGAAGGAATATGACTCAAGTAAGCCTTCACAATATATTACGTACGAGGACGCGAATAACCAATATGGTTGGGCAATGTGCCACGCCCTTCCTTTTGGGGGTTTTAAGTGGGTTTCTCCTGAAGATATCAACCTAGAAATACTAAGAGAAGATGACCCTCTCGGATGCATTTTAGAAGTAGACCTTCAATATCCTGCAGAACTCCATGACCTGCATAATGATTTACCGTTCCTGCCTGAGTGTATCAAGCCTACTGGTTCTTCTACAAAGGAATTAATTCCTCACCTTGGATCAAGAACTAAGTATGTGGTACATTATATGACCTTGAATCAGGCCCTTAGTCATGGATTACAACTGACTAAAATCCATACGGTGCAACAATTTCAACAGTCATGTTGGTTAAAACCTTATGTGGAATTCAATAACCGGTTACGACAAGGATCGAGAAATGATTTCGAGAAGGATCTTTACAAACTTTTTAACAATGCCATGTTTGGAAAAACTATGGAAAACATCAGAAACCGACTGAATATACGACTTGTCACCGATTGGAAGACATTGGAGAAACTGGTTGCTAAGCCTACATTTATTGATAGAACTATATATGGGCCTAATCTGGCGGCAGTACACATGGCGTCGCGGGAGATAGTTTTCAACCAGCCTATATACATTGGGATGTGTGTGCTGGATATCTCAAAGACCTTGATGTATCGGTATCATTATGATGTGCTAATGCCGTTTTACGGGCTTGAAAATCTGAAGCTCATGTACATGGATACTGACTCTTTCATCCATCGTGTGACTACAAGAGATATATACCAGGATAAGATACGTTTTCTGGAACATCTGGATACTGCTGATTATCCTAGCAATCACATATGCCATTCTACAACAAACAAGAAAGTGTTGGGAAAATTTAAAGATGAAGCAAATGGAAAAATCATTCATCGTTTTGTTGGACTGAGACCAAAGATGTATGCTCTCGACATCGATGGAGGTGTTATCAAGAAGATAAAAGGTATAAAGCATAGCGCCATTAAACAATACATCACCTTTGAGAGCTATGTGGACTGTCTTAAAAGTAGAGAAATCATAAGAACGCCAATGAACCTAATTATGTCCCGTCAACATAATGTTATGTCAGTGGAAGTGAACAAAATATCCTTATCTCCACATGATGACAAGAGAGTAATTGCAGATGATGGAGTATCCACATATGCCCATGGACATTACCATCTTTTGAACGGCGAATGAAAGAAGGGACCCTAGAGCAGAAAAAAACAATTTCATTCCGAGAAACAACAAAAACTGGAACGTAGCTGACATCTAATAATGAAAACAGCTGAATAAAAAGAGTGAGGAAGGCGTTAAGTCTACCGTTCAGAAAACAAATTCTGACGCTGGTCCCAAGTCCAGAGAAAAAGACGAGGGGCGTCTACCTCATCACATAAGCTAACTGAGCACACTTTAATGAATGTTAAATATGTAATTTGAAAATAAAAAAGACCTACTACCTCATAATCTGAAATATCCTTGAAAACAGTTGAATTAGTATAAAATGATTTAAGTAGCTAAACTTGGTCTAAAAGAATCCCTGAAACGCACATAAACCTCAGAACATCTGAAAAAAGCTTGAAAATAGCATTAGAACATTGGCTTAGTATTACGAAATATTGCAAGATGCAGAGGGAAAAGCTTGAAAAGGATACAAGAGTATGAAGACTTCAAACTGCATGAAAAAAGTATGAAAACTGCACGTCTAGACCATTGCAAATATACCTCTAACAGTAACGAAGATATCTCTAGCTGTCAACCTTGTAGCTATGAAACCTATGGCTCTTAACCCTAGAGCTCCCAACTCATACCTCGAGACCTAACCTCTAAATCCTACAGCTTTTAACCTCCTGACCAGCAACCTTTATCTATGAAGCTTAAAACTCTTAACTCTAGAGCCCTCAGATCATACCTGAATACGTAACCTCTAGATCCTACAGTCTTAAACCTTAGACCGAGAGATCTAACCACGAATCCATACGACTTAACCTCCAAACCTACAACACTTAACCTTCAGACCTGCGAGCTTAAGCTATGAGACCTACATCCTTTAACCCCCCAGGCCCTAAATTCTTACCACAAGATCTAACCGTGTGACCAAAAGAGATGAGCAACTTAACCAATATACATAGCCTTTCAGATGAAAAGACTTAATCACGAGGACTAAGATATAAGCCCAAGACCTCAAAACATAACAAGGTGGAATAGAGTGCCTGAAAGCTTAGAGAAGGTACGAAAAACAAGAATCCTTTGCATAAAAAACTCAATCTTTATAACAGAAGCAGATACACAAAGGGTTAAATTTACTGTATAAAGATTTCTATTCATCATATATACCTCTTGCAGTAGCAGCTCTAACATTGACATGCCCCAAGAATTTTACACCAGACATACAATTTGTTGAGCTTAAAAGATATGGGTTAGACAGAGGAGAAAAGAAACATGCTTAGGATAGGTTAAGGAAGGAAGAATAGAGCAGCTTAAGAAAAGAGAACGCATGCCAATAGCAGAAACAACTAGGTTAGAGAATGATGAAAGAAGGTAAAAACAAAGGAGTATATTAGGTTAGGTTAGTTTATAATAGGATGAAATAGGAAAGCATACATGAAGGGCTTGCCTCAAGATTAACAACCTTTAGCCGCTGGACTAGCAACCTGAACTTCAAAATCATCACACAATTCCTCAACCCATACAACACAACCATAAGACCCTACAGCCTTTATACTCCTGACCAAAAACCTTTAGCTATGAGCCTTACAACTCTTAACCCTAGAGCCCCAGATCAAACCTCAAGACCAAACCACTAAATCCTACAGCTATTAACCTCCCAGACCAGCAGCCTCACCTGTGAAAACCTGCAACTCTTAACCCTAGAGCCCCAGATCATACCTCAAGACCTAACCTCTGAAGCCTATAGCTATTAATCTCCAGAACAGAAGCTTTTACCTGTTAAACACCTGCAACTCTTAACCCTAGAGCCCTCAGATCATACCTTGAGACCTAACCTCTAAATCCTACAGCTTTCAATCTACCAGACCAACAGTGAAAACTAGCTGTTAAACCTGCAACTCTTAACCCTAGAGCCCCAGATCATACCTCAAGACCAAACCACTAAATCCTACAGCTATTAACCTCCCAGACCAGTAGCCTTACCTGTGAAAACCTGCAAACTCTTAACCCTAGAGCCCCAGATCATACCTTGAGACCTAACCTCTAAATCCTACAGCTTTCAACCTACCATACCAACAGTGAAAACTAGCTGTGAAAACCTACAACTCTTAACCCTATGGCCCTCTCCAGATCATACCTCAAGAACAAACCACTAAATCCTACAGCTATTAACCTCCCAGACCAGCAGCCTTACCTGTGAAAACCTGCAACTCTTAACCCTAGAGCCCCAGATCATACCTCAAGACCTAACCTCTGAAGCCTATAGCTATTAATCTCCAGAACAGAAGCTTTTACCTGTGAAACGCCTGCAACTCTTAACCCTAGAGACCCCAGATCATACCTTGAGACCTAACCTCTACATCCTACAACTTTCAACCTACCTGACCAACAGTGAAAACTAGCTGTGAAAACCTGCAACTCTTAACCCTAGAGCCCCAGATCATACCTCAAGACCAAACCACTAAATCCTACAGCTATTAACCTGCCAGACCCGCAGCCTTACCTGTGAAAACCTGCAACTCTTAACCCTAGAGTCCCAAACGTTATCTCAAGACCTAACCTCTAAATCCTACAGCTAATAACTTCCCAGACCAGCAGTCTTACCGGTGAAAACCTGCAACTCTTAACCCTAGAGTCCCAAACGTTATCTCAAAACCTAACCTCTAAATCCTACAGCTAATAACTTCCCAGACCAACAGCCTTACCTGTGAAAACCTGCAGCTCTTAACCCTAGAGCCCCCCCCCCAGATCATACCTTGAGACCTAGCATCATGATCTACAGCAAATTTAGAGGACTGACTAGTCTACTAAACACTGTCAAAATATCCGAAATACATAGATTACGCATGACCGCCATCTTGCCCTTTTTTGTCTGTGCTGGAACGCTCTCTTCTATTCTACTAGCATCAATAACGCAATCACCCGTCTCGGTAGCGTAGCTGGTAGCATGTCTGCCTCACGTTCAAGAGGTCCCGAGTTCGAATCTCGGTTAGGGTGAGTTACCTGGATAAGGTTTTTCCGGGGTTTTCCCTTATCCTGAAAGACGAATGTCGGCTAAGCTATAAGTTCTATGGACCCGGACTCATTTGAGCATCATTTCACCCATTTCATTCATCGTCCGATATGACTTACCGTTGGAGGACGTAAATTGTACAACAAAATAAATAAAAATAAAGCAATCCGTACTCATCCATCGGATGTCACCAGCTTCGGGTATTTTTAAAACAGGTTTTGTAAAGCACACTGAATTTCATAAGGAGCAAGAAAACGTATATAAATATCCTAACAAATTTAATGTGCATTTTATTATAGGGTGTTTAGTCCTACATTGGCACCGAGCGGGATGGCTCAGAAGGTTTCGTCTGTGGCCCACATTCGGGAGGCCTCGGGTTCAATTTCCGTGGCTGGCCTACCTGACCCATGGGTTTTTTCGGGGGGTTTCCCGGGTCGCTAGGCGAATGCTGGGTAGGTTAATTACATCCCCGGAATTTCCTGTCCCTCTATTTCATCTCCATTATCATTTCATATCATCTATAATCTGGTGGTCTCGTTCAGGGTAGAAGTCTCGGTGGTGTATGGCGGGATGAGGAAAACTGAGGAAAACTGCTTCCACCTCCGGTAGGTCGGTTGCCGGTCTCCTCTCCTCTGCTGCGGCCATTTCGGGACCGCCTGCCAGGGACCTTTGGAGCTTGAATCGCCTGCCTTGGTATAGTCGCACTGTTCGAACGGTTACCATGGATTTATCTTTGGTAATAGATACCTCTCAGATAATGCACTGATTACTCCACGTGGAGTGAACATATATCTGTCATATATATAGAATATGAGTAGTTGTCAAGCAGTTTTTGAGATTACTCACTCAGAGTCTGATAAAAAAAAATATCTGAGTGAGTAATCTCAAAAACTGCTTGACAACTACTCATATTCTATATAAAAGATATCTCACTTTTAACAACTTGACAATGTCTTCTTTAAAATATATCTGTCATTTGTGATTCCTGCGAATTCCATTGGCTAAAGTGATGAGTTCATTGGTGCTTAGCACACGAACGGGAGGCCCGCCAGTACCCCTCTCTCAATCAGTACGTTATCTGAGAGGTTTCTATTAACAAAGATAAATCCGTGGTAACCGTTCCAGCAGGGGGACTATACCATTAGGGCTCGGCTGCTGGAGTCGTTGCCGTTCCGCTGTGGGGGAGCGAGTTTGTTTTACTGCCCTGTCGGGGGAAGTCTCTATCCAAGAAAACCGCAGGGAACCTGCCCTCTGTACTGTCGTGACTCCTTGGGTCGGCCGCCCTCTGTCTCCTTCGTCTCATCGTTCCTCCCGAGGGTGCCCCCACTTGAGGCATAGGAACCATGGGCCCAGCATGGTGGCCTACGTACCGAATCCCCTCTACAATGAAATCCCAATCTCCAATCCCTTACATTGGCGATAGCAGTCAACAAAACGCACTCTGAAGTGTTGAATGTCAATTGATGCTCCGTTTCCTCTGATAATCGAGCGAGGATCCCCGAGATAGAACCACTAAAATTAGCAGCACCATCCAAACAGCATACTATTAATTTGTTGTAAGAAAGTTTTAGCTTCTTTAGTTCACTACCAACTGCTATAGTACTCTTCACTTCAACTGATATTCGCTTCTATAGGTTGCGCATTCGTTATTGACGAATGACCTTCAGGGTAAATCCATAGATCCTACTGTTTAATAAATAGGTCAGCAAATAGTTTATGTTACGATAACAAACAGCTCTTCTTTCCTCTGTTGCGTTTGTGTATATAGTCAACTACAAAAGTTTTGTGCGGTACGGATGTATGCATACAAGAGTTTTAACGAGTGCTAGTTAGCTAGGTAATTACGTGTTAGTTACTAAAGTGACAATGCCTCCTGCAGTGTCAGAAATAAAAAGAAAAGCGCTACATAGTCAAAGTCGCGAGATTATTGCTAATGTTTATGAGTATATGAAGGAAGAAGCCAAACAGTTCGGAACCATGTATATAGACGCACAACTCACTGCAGACTGTACCTCCCTTTCGATACCAGCGTTCCCGCAAAAGATGAGTGGTGACTCGCACCCAACTTTTCCTATAAAATTATCATCCGTCAAGAACAAACGCGCGACCTGTAAAGATCGTGACCGCCAACGTAAGTAACGAAATAGCAAAGAGAGCTCACTTTGGTTACAAACCATTTTAGATTTGTTTGTAATAAGAAAAAGTATTTATCATATAGAATTGCTTCAATTTAGTTTAGATCCCCACCAATGCAAT
This sequence comes from Mantis religiosa, assembly GCA_030765055.1. Classification (NCBI taxonomy): domain Eukaryota; kingdom Metazoa; phylum Arthropoda; class Insecta; order Mantodea; family Mantidae; genus Mantis; species Mantis religiosa. The sequence goes on from CM060949.1 coordinate 102,877,348, forward strand.
TTAATAATCCTGAAGCTGTATACATTATTTGCTAACGTGTGGACACCTTTCACTCCAAAAATTAATCCACTTTTCATGATCCATGTCACTTTTTAGTACTATTTTACGAATTGGGGGTTCATATTTTGTTGTAAGGTGGATTTATCCGTTGTTAAGAAAATACCCTTTAGAATTAAAGAATACATTCCTTTTTGATTTAATGCTTTTTCATTTTCATTTTGTTTGTTTATTTTGTTTCATTTTGAAAGGGGGCGTTTTTCACTGTAATTTAAAATTTCCAATTGCTTTTCTCATTTATCATGCTTTCCTAAATTGAGAAAGAGCATTTCCTCTGTTCTTTGTACAGCTTCAATAACATTTCAAATGCAATGGACCTATGATGGAGGACATTAAATTTAAAAAAATCTGGTGTTCAACACTTGGTTTAGAAGGACGACTTAGATGGATCTCAAATAGTGCATAAACTTTTATTTCGAAGACGGAGGAAGAGATCCAATAAGCAATTCACCATCACATCCACTAGCATTTCTTTTAACAAAATCACACTTATTATGTGTTTCAAATTGGAAGGTGTTTCTCCTTGAGCGCTACTAGAGGAGCAACCAATCGGAGTCCTGCAGTGTTGTCGTATTGCATTCTCCCTAAGCGGTGTGTGAGGAGCGCCAACCTAGTCAATCTGTATTTTCTTTTTTTTTTTTTTTTTTTATTTACGTCCTCCAACGTTAAGTCATATCGGACGGTGAATGAATTGGGTGAAATGATGCTCAAATGAGTCCACGGTCCGTGGAGCTTAGAGTTATCCGACATTCATCTTGAAGGATAAGGGAAAATCCCGGAGAAAACCTTATCCAGGTAACTCACCCTGACCGAGATTCGAACTCGGGACCTCTTGAACGCGAGGCAGACATGCTACCATCTACGCTACCGAGGCAGGCGTCAATCTGTATGAAATACTATTCGCGCTAAGACAAAAATTCAGATTTTGTCAAAACCGATCCATGTGGAAGGTAGAGAGTAATATATCTAACATAACCATGAAAACCCCATATTTTTAGCTCATATAGTTTTTCTAATACAAATAAATAAACCACTATTGCCTGTATAATAACAATAAATCGCGACATATGCACTGTATGAATATGGTTGGCATGTATGCGTGTACGTATATTTATAATTACTCAGAACTGAAACGTAAATGTTTGAAATGACGTGATAAAAGAATTACTTTGAATAACCCAATTCGAGCGAGAGGAAACAATAAAATTCCTGATGCCCTGGCAGAACGTGTCTGGTCATATTATATCTTTCTTTATGAATGGTTCGTAATCTCTATTCACTCTAGAGAGTTCAAAGTGGTTGGTGTGTATGTATGTACATATACTTTTAATTACTCAGAACTTAAATTTAAACTATTGACATGACGGATAAAAGAATTACTGTGAATAAGTCAATGTGTTAAATTCGAGAAAGAACAAACACTTCATGTCCTGTTAGCCTGTGGAATGCTGTATGCTTTATGTTTATGAAAGAATGCTGGATAAGAAGTGTTTATTTACTCTGGAGAGTTCAGATCAATATCATTCAGTTTACTTTACACAACAGTAGAGTAAGAATTAAATAGTGCAATGGCTTCTTGCTGAGAATTTAGTGGCGAGTGAAAAAGACAGATATTGCGAAGTGAGGCTCGAAGTATTATTTTTAAGGTATACACGTTCTTCAAAAATTTTCGGGAACAGAAGCTAAAAATGAGTTATTGCAAAGAGTACTTCCGTTTAAAAACACGGAAAAAGTGTATCAGCTGGGAAATGGGACACGAGGTAATACGCCTCCGACCTTACCACTGCCAATATAATCCAATTGAGTTGGTGTGGGCTCAAATAAAAAGGGGGTTGCAAACAGAAATAATACTTTTAAACTGACGGACATTAAACGACTTGTTCACAAAGAAATTGACAAGGTAACACAACAGGACTGGAAAAACTGCTTAAGGCACGCAGAAAACCTTCAAGAAGACGATTTTAAGAAAGAAATAGCCCGTGACGAGATTTAGGAACCTATAATCATAAATTTGCAAGACTCAGACGATGAAGACAGTGACAATGAGGAATTGTTTTTTAACGGAAGTAACATTGACAGCGATATGGGTGAGGCACTGGCAGTTCCATTGGAATAGAAAAACAGGCAATTCATAAACTATAATTATAGTTACAGTATTTTAAAATATACATAATTTGCGAAAATGATTTTTCCAATTTTGATTTTGGTAACTGCATCATTGTAAAAGTTTGTAAAATATAATTTGCTTACCCTTACGTCTGCGCCAAGCAGACCTGCATGTTGTATGAGTGTGCGAGAGAGGGAAATATAAAAGGAGTGGGGTAACAAGCTGGCAACGCTGAGTGTGATACGGCATCTGATTAGCTGGACTCCAGAACTCTTCCCATTTGAAACACATAATAGCTGTCTTCTGTTATATGCTGTATTTTATTAAGAAAGGCAAATAAAAATTTCTGTTTCGATATTATATTTAGGTAGCAACACTTCTTTTTATAAGATGAACTGATGAAGCCCCATAATCACACACTTCCATAGTAAGCGCTGTTCGGCCCATTACAGTGACACTATAGTAAGAGTAGCCGTACTTCCAGGAAGTCCCTGGCAATGGTGGCGATTCCAGTAGGCAAGCCGTCCAGCTGTCACATGCGCAAACCACTATGCGCGAAAGTCAGTGTCGGTTACAGACGAGTCAAGTACTATAAGAGACCAAGCTCTGTGTGGTTGCGGGTTACGCGGAAGTCGGGTAAGGCGGATAAGCTGGTGACGCATGGCAAGACTTGCATAAACAGAAATTATCACTGAGATTACTATGGTTCCTTACACGAGTGAAGCAGGCGATAATGTGGATGGCATCACAAAGCTTCCCCAGTCCCCTTAGAGTAGCGCACCATCGTCGCGCCTCCTGCACTCCCGCTGAGATGGAACTCGCTTCTAAGCTACTTTAAATGCGGGAACGTTATGGATATACGACTACTCTACTTGTCACCTCGCTTCCATCCAGTAGAAATCGTTTCATATATAACTTCAGCCATTCCATTCATAAATGTTAGAATAACTTTTTCACGAATTCATATTTTCCATCTTATATCTTATTCCAATATTTTGGACCATCTTTTGAAACATTTGGTGTAAATTCTTTTTCTTGCGCGCTGACGGATGATTGGGTAGACGAAGAAAGAATCGCTATTCAGATGTGCCTCCATACGTATACATCTAACACTTATATAACAACCAGGCAATGAGCGTTTCCTCAAGCATACTGATGCGTTCTGTTAGTGTCTGACACACTAACATAAAAAGCGAGAAAGTTATTCTTTTCTCGTCGCCACTAACATGTAGATGAAGAGAAGACGTATTAAATGCAGAGGTGCTAGCAAGTCCATTAGCACTGCTACTGAAATATTCCAAGCAGGAAAAGCGGAAGTAGTACAAAGTAACAGAACCACGCCGTTAGTTCTTGAGGATGCTTTCCTTTTGTATTATTTCGTACGTGTTATCATTCGTAGTTTCTCTCCAACTTTTCCGAAAGTAAACATTTTTACTTATTCAGTATTCTACGTGAACATTTCCCTTTGAACCTTGCAAAAAGTGTTATAAAACTTGGAAACTGATTCATACTGTCTCATTTCTATTCTGTCAAACAGCATTTTATATCGTATTAAATGCTGTGTAGTCACTACACCACCGTACATCAAGTATGCTATAGTTTTTCGTTGTAAATGAGCTACCTTCCCCAATGACAAAAGTGAATTAAGTATTAATCCACACGCTCAGGTCTTTTGTATTCCTTAAATGGAATGAGATGAAAAATGAAAATAACCGCAATCTTTCAATGTTGAATAGTAGTCTTTCCATACGTTAACTTAGTCCTGTGCCGTGGCGTAGTGGGCTCTTTGGTTCGCTGCGTGCGGAATGCACTCGGGATCGATCCCACCCCGGGATTCTAAGTCCCGGGTATATGACCGATGCCCACTCAGTATCGAGAGGAAATTGAGGAGCTACGCTAGGTAGTAAATCCTGGACTAGAACGTCAACTTTCCAGCTGGGAGGTGTCGTGATAATGACCACATCTCCTCCTGTATTGGTTGGATGATCGCCTACCTCTGCATTGCATATGTGGGCTCGAGGCCGGCAGTCGGGTTGGCAGGCTCAGGCCCACTTTGCTATTATACCATGGGTTACGTTACGTTATACGTTAACTTAGGGTAGGTACGAATTTCATTATAATCTAATATTTCAAAAAGATGTGCAATTTTGATTATAAATCGGAAATCTATTTTTTTAAATCCTTAGGACAGACATAAAAATTCTGCCAGACAGATTTAATTAATTTAATCCATTTAAATCAATATTATGGCAGACAAATATGGAATTATTTGAAAACCTAAAGAGGGTGGAGTATTAAAATTGGTTATTCTGCTCGAAAGAATGCAATTTCAGCAACTTATACATGTTTCAGGGTATATGATAAAAGGAGAAGTCTCGCGTACAGTGACCTCTGTGAGATATTCGGGCTACCCTCCTAAGAGGAATAGGTGAGGAGCTAAGGGAGAGTACAGGCCGAAGCAGACCGAAAGTCTCTAACAGCTCCAGGCTCTAAGTCCCGTCCACTAAAAGGAGATGAACGACCCATGCTATCAAGCAGCCCTCTATGTCTATGGTGTATGCTCTTTCCTCGCAGCAACTATCTATGCCTTCGTCATGCATCGCCTCACGCCACAAAGTACACCCGAAACAAGAAAACGATATGGAATGACGCGGAAATAATGAATATGAAGAATATGAGAAAATACTCTAGCTCTCACCTGCCCATCAGCAAAAACCATGGAGAAAAAAAAAAACAAATTCATAGTAGGCAGTGGGCAGGAATTGAACTGGACCTTCTAAACGCGAGCTTCACGCGCTACTATGAGTCATCTAGTTCGATTAGCTTATCATCAAGGTACTAAAATAGACGCTTAAAATAAAATACAGTGACGTAAAAGGTTCATATGGTTCATATATGATGAGGTATAATTGTGCATACTTGATTTAGAAATATTTTAACATTCACTTAAACGAATCGCATTAACATAGGAAAGTAAATGTTACAATGCTCACTCAGATAATGATCTGCAATTCAAAGTGAAACTGAACAGTCAGATTTGATGTTGGAATAAAGTATTCCCTGTATTGAAAGATCTTTCCCTATTATTGTTGCATAACAATATAATTTAACAATAATATGCAGGATCAATGCTCAACAAGTCTTACATATCCCTGGAAAGAACTAAGACTACTTGCAGGACCGTAGTCTTGGTGCTATTGATTTATGAAGAGGACTTTCTATTGGCACTTGTACAAAATCGTGCAAAAGATGCCGGCCGAGTACGAATCTAAAATTCTGGCGTTTCATAAATTCGCACTCGGTAAATTGGAAACAAGGACCAATTCCCCTAACTTTTGACGTTCCATCAAATAGAGCAGTAGACAGCAGAGATCCAGTAATACAGAATAACACCTTTATTATTTTTATTTAACATTTTTCATACCAAAATTATGAGGGCGTCTTTGGTCCGGAGCGTCTTACTTGCTTTCCCTTGCAAGGATACCAGAACCTGTCACCCCTCTTCCTTCGTCTCTCTATATCGTATCAATTGCCTAAAAAATTCCACCGCGACGAAGTGTCGAATTTCTAGGGCTACACAGCTTTAAAATTAACCGCTCTCTTGATGTGGGACCTCTATAACTTCGGTAGGAACTTCAGCTTCTAGATCGCATCACATCTCCATCTCTGCAACAATTCTCTTGCTTTTCTTCAGCTTCTCGTCTGACCTCTCCCTCCCTCTTCCCGCTGACCTAAACGCTCTTTATATTAGCTTTTCCTTCAATCTAAGACTAAATTTCTTTAAAATCCTTGCCGATTTTGTGTTTCAGATCTCTCACAGTGGTATTTATCTCAGATTTCACAAAGTCAACGTGAAGACGGCTTTGGACTTCATTTTCTCTATTACGTTTTATTTTTGCCACCTCCCCCCCTCCCCCGCAGTCTCCGTATTTGTTATTTTGAATATCACGGTCTTCACTTCAGTTCCACTCTCCACCGTTCCAGATTTCAAACCCAAGCTCTCTTTCTCCCTTTATCTCTCTGTCTATATGGTATATCGTTCAATGAGACGTCCAACATAAGATTCATATCCTACAGAGTACTGAATGTCACAACCACATTACTCGGCGAGTGCGCTAGTTTTACATTTAACACAGCATATAGAATAGTCCTTGGATGCCGATGTAGGGAAAGACTAAAAATGTCGATCGACTTCCCGAATCGAGTTTCGCAAAGTTTTTCACCTGAAAGCACCGCTGCTCCCCCTTTCTCTTTCCAAGCAACCAACCATACGCCGAGAGACTTTAAAGAACAAACACCGTAACGCACGGCGGCAGGCAGTAGACAGCTCCATTCATTTGTTTGCCCCTTAGATTTCTACGTTTTTATGCCCGCCTCGGTAGCGTAGATGGTAGCATGACTGCCTCATGTTCAAGAGGTCCCGAGTTCGAATCTCGGTCAGGGTGAGTTACTTGGATAAGGTTTTTCCGGGGTTTCCCCTTATCCTGAAAGACGAATGTCGGGTAACTCTAAGCTCCATGGACCCCGGGCTCATATGAGCATCATTTCACCCATTCCATTCATCGTCCGATATGACAGCGTTGGAGGACGTAAATTACAAAAAATACGTTTTCACTTTGGGAATAACTTCAGTATACATCGTATGCATTACAAACATGAGCTTACACACAAAATATTTATGGTAATTTTTAAAGAACGCGTGTAATTTATGGAATCTGTGCCAATTGCGAGAAAATTGAATTTATTCACAGCTATACGGAGTCCGAAACAGCCCCAGACACGCCTCAATATCAACAATTTAGGCGGTTATCCGGAACGAGACAGCGTAACTCCGGCCCAACTCATGTCTTAGAATCCTGACGCGTTGGAATCCGGGGTTTTATAATTGTTGTGAAGATAGAGAAACTAACCAAACGAAAGCTTCAGTTGTTTACATTAGGCATGAGTATTAGTGGACCATGCCAATAAATAAGAGGTAACTTAAAGATGTCAAAGAATACATCAAAGAAAATCTTCAACTACTGAAAACAATATCTACAGTTTTAGTCGAAAGAAGCCAAATTTTTATTCCGGGAGGAGCAGCAAATGAAGTTTGAAAATATTTTGTAAACGCAAAAATGTGTGCAAGAGGTACAGACATTATAATTTCAACTATTTAAGCTGAAGACAAAGACTACCTCTTCAATGGAGGCTATGACAGTTGCATCGTTACCATCACACAGAAATGCCTAAACAATCGCTGCATCGCTTTAGATGAAAAAATATGAGACCTACAAAAGATTCGATTGATTCAGTACTAATAGCTCAAAAAGCACTTATTAACGATTGCAGAAATAATTACTTTTATTTACCACGTACATAAGTAGAGAAAACATTACATTCTACTAAAAATTTCAACAGTAAAATGTCACTGGAAATACACGTTTTGAAGGACCTGGATCCCCAACAAACAAGTGAATATTAGGTTGAGAAGGTATTGCATTCCAACCGAAAATTCATTGCCGGGATTTCGTGAAAATATACGCTTTCACGTCCCTGAATAACATAAGCATATTCCTTTCTTTATCAAATACATATTAGGTACAGAAAATTTTGTTTTCCAACTAAAACTTAGGTACCAAGATTTCAATAGCAATATGCGTTTTCAGGGCACTTTACTTGAAAATAGGATTTTTAGAAAAAGGTCCGTGTATGTATAAATATTGTAGATATAATGTGAACAACAGATCAAAAGCAAAAGGTGGCATTTAATTCCAGAATCTTTCAACAATGCGATATGATTTTCAAGGAAATGTATCCACCTCATAATCAATTTTCATTTTTCCAAAAATACGTCAAACAATATTCATCCAAATACCACATGTTTAAGAGATTATGACACCAAATAAAATGCCTATCTTCGCTTTTCTGGGAAAAGCCTCTGACCTACTCTTCATTTTGAATGACTTTTGCATAATTCGAAAAACCGTTAATAGATTGACAAAAATCTTACTACATAAAAGAATATTGTCATTCCGGGCCAAGGTCAAATCATTGACACAAAGAAGGAATGTATAACGTTGGAAATTAATTGTTTTTTCACACTGGCCGTGTGTAGGCTAAATTGTGGAAACGTAGAGTCAGATTGAAAAATTCAATGCCATAGCCGGGATTTGAACCACGGATCTTCTGGTTTCCGTCCAGCCGCTCTACCATTGAGCTACTATGGCCAACGTGCCGATATGACATTAAATTCTCCAACTGACTCGTATTTTCCCGGTAATCCACTTAGGAGTTCTCATAAACACATGAGACAACTACCTTAATGGCGACTTACTACATGTAAGTACTTAGGCCCGGGCTTTATAGGTAACCACTATTAGGTCAATTATTGGAAATTATTTGTTCTTTCACACTGGCCGTGTGTAGGCTATATTGTGGAAACGTGGTTCAAATCCCGGCTATGGCATTGAATTTTTCAATCTGACTCTACGTTTCCACAATGTATAATGTGTAACAACGCTATAATGCCCCTTTAGCACAGCCAATAAATTAACTTAGGCAATTATTTTAATTAATTGATGGAAATTAATCATTTCTCCATACTAGCCGTATATAGGCTAAGATATTTGATGGATAGAGTCAACATGAAAAATGCAATGCCATGGCCGGGATTTGAACCACGGATTTTCTGGTTTCCGTCCAGTCGCTCTTAACCTTTGAGCTACCATGGCCAACGTCCGGTTTGACATTAATTCTCCAGTTGACTCGTATATTTCCCCGGTAGACCACTAGGGGCTCTCGCATCCGAGATACACCCTTTGTGGCCGGGATTTGAACCACGGATCTCCTGGTTTCCGTCCAGTCACTCTTAACCTTTGAGCTACCATGGCCAACGTCCGGCCTGAGATTAATTCTCCAGTTGACTCGTATATTTCCCCGGCTAGTGTGGACAAATGATTAATTTCCATCAATTAACTGAAATAATAAGAGTTAAATGATGAAGCCTGGGACTTAAGTACTTACAATAGTAAGTCGACACAATCGGTGTATCTCGGATGCGAGAGCCCCTAGTGGTCTACCGGGGAAATATACGAGTCAACTGGAGAATTAATGTCAGGACGGACGTTGGAAACCAGGAGATCCGTGGTTCAAATCCCGGCCATGGCATTGAATTTTTCATGTTGACTCTATCCATCAAATAACTTGGGCATTTGTTTGCGGGTCTTACGGATTAACAAAATTACACACATTTAATGGTTTGCAGAATGTCCAAGTAAGATTTATGGAGTGCTTTTAAATTCATTTATATTTTACTGTGCATCCAGTTCTGAAGAGCGTTGTACTATGGGTGTAAACATGCAAAAGCTCACAAAATTGCTAGCCAAACCCAAACCAGAACGATGGTTTTTTAACTGTGCTTAAAAACGCCAATCTCATGTCAGTAGATTTACTGGCATGTAACAAACGTGCGGAAGAAGATTTCGACACACCACTGGAACTGATATAATTGTCATTGATAGTGTCGTTAGTAAAGCATTTATAAACGCACATAACGAGAAGTTCGCAAATGGTACTTTGAACATAAAAAGTTCTTGATGTCTGGTATCTGCTGACTGTGACTAGGTACAACATATAATGAGAGGTCTATCATTCAAGCTAAATCTTACTGCCGATTTGCAGGTTCATTCTTGAAAATGCTCTGTTCAAATATATATGCTGATGCAAATATAGAGATAAACGCCAGGCTTGTTTCTCCAGAGCTGAATAAATATATATATATATATATTTTCTAACAATAATTTGTAGAAATCAATGCCCTAAGATTGAAGGCTTATTTCATTATATTGTCGTACTGCAAGTCTAATATTTTTAAATGCAGCAAATCTGGTGCTTATCAATATTAAAAATAAAAGGTAATGTAAACATAGAAACCTCTGGTGTCACTTTTACAAAATCATGCCTGTGGATATTAATTTAGAGCACTAACTTTTGGAAAACGTGCCCAGTTTTGCCAAGTCATTTTCTCTTGAACAAATTCAAATAAAGCAATTTAATTGCCCTATATGCATCACTAATAGGTTTATAGTTTAAGCTTCAAGTGATTAAAATGTTTTGCCAAGTCGACTAGAAATGCTAAGCAGGGAACTAGTCGGAGTCACCTGACAATTGACACACATTCCCATACTTTTCCAGAAATTTGAAAATTTCCTCTCATAGGGGAAAAGAAACGAGGTAATATTTAACGACGACTTAGGCACCTTATTTCTGCATGTTAAATTGCACTGCTAAATCATTATCCACTTGATCTAGAAAAGCCTTTAAAATGCAGTGGGTTAAGCAGACTTTGTACTAACTTACTTTCACAACAATCCCGCATAACATCACAGAGATTAGCTACCTTTCTGGATAGCATGTTATACTGTGCAAAGCAATAGAACTTATTCACTTCCTCCCCCTATAAGCTTTAGTTTTTCTTGATCAGCTCCGCCATTCCAAGGTTAACTACCGCCATATGGGTGCAATCTCTCCCATTTAAAGTCGAACTAACCTGGTACTTGACGTTATAGCAGCCTGCCGGCCGCTCTGTCGCAGCACTGCTGCCTTTTACACTCGCTGTATGTGGCCAGTGATTTCACTGGCCGGGAGCTGAGGAATGCACGCATTTATTGCAACATGGGTGACTACACACCTCTGCTCACATGATATATTTGTAGCAGGTTGGATGCCATAAGACAAGCTTCCTTACTTGCTCCTTATGAGCTCTGAGGGACGTGGCTGTCAAGTGCCAGGTTAGTTCTCCCAGACTAAGTTCCATTAACACACATAGGCCTTCACAGCCAGCATCTTGTTCAGTAGATTCCGTGCTGTAAGGCCGTGGTCCACTAGGCTTCATTTTTCTCACAGTTGCAAGCAAAATGTCTGGAATATAGATGAGCAAGCCCAGTGGACCACGGCCTTACAGCCCGGAATAATCTTCTGAACATTGAAGTTCCATGTTATCCACAGTCTACATAGTCTATTGAATTCCCATATTCCCGTTGCACCTACATGACAGCAATAAAATATTTCTGCAAATATTTAATACAAAATAGAGGAATAAGTATTTGTAACAATAGTTTCTATAAGAATAGAGAAAGTCATTTGAGTGCAATCCATCAAATTTCTGTTTCAAATTTCCTCAATGAACTAGAAATTGCTGTCGATGAGTGACTGATGCAAAGTTTGTTCGCCTTCACAATATGCTCATAATCAATAAATAACTTTGGGTAGTAATATCTTTACATTGCATTCCTTATTCCTGCAATCACACCGTTACAGAACTTGCAGATTATTTTATTCACATGCTATTTTACAAAATAATTCATTACATTTTCAGCTCTCATATCACTTTTGCAATTGTTCGAAACCTTTTTCACTTCTTGCAACTCTACTACAGTAAACATACATACTGAGAATAAAAACATTACTATTGGAACATGCAGTCGTTCTCCAATCAGTGAAAGGTTTAAATAGGTATCGGTACCTAAGGTAGATCTGTTAAAGATAGGGTTTCCTGCTAGCTGGTAAAGGATGGATTTGCAAAGTTAGATGTTCAAAAATGCCTGAAATTCTTTAGGGAGAAATGTTAGTGAAACATTTTTGTATGTCTCTCTTAAACCAGTTCAGTAGTCACAAAAAAAAAAAAAAAGTAACTGGCAGATGACATATGGCTTATGGGGCATAATTTAGACGGCCATGCATCATAGATTAGCATTGCCTATGTGTCATGACCAAACATATAGCATATGCGTGGGCTTCTTTTTTTCCCAGCCTCCGATGGAGCATAACAGAAAGATATGTGAATACCAGAAATCACACGCAGTTTTCCATACAATTACCGTGACGATCAAGACATATCCATATATATGCTTTGAAATACCCTCTTCATAAAAGGTTGCCATCACAGTGCATGGAGATAGTTCTCCACACCTGTAAGTTCTCTGCATGTCTGCCTCACGCTCAAGAGGTCCCGAGTTCAAATCTCGGTCAGGGTGAGTTACCTGGATAAGGTTTTTCCGCAGGTTTCCCTTATCCTGAAAGACGAATGTCGGGTAACTCTAAGCTCTATGGACCCCGATCTCATTTGAGCAATATTTCACCCATTTTATTCATCATTCGATATGACGTTAGAGTACATAAACTGCAAGAAGAAGAAGAAGAAGAAGAAGAAGAAGAAGAAGAAGAAGAAGAAGAAGAAGAAGAAGAAGAAGAAGAAGAAGAAGAAGAAGAAGAAGAAGAAGAAGAAGAAGAAGAAGAAGAAGAAGAAGAAGAAGAAGAAGAAGAAGAAGAAGAAGTAAGTTCTCTATTGGTACATAAGTGCTGGCCTCCCAGACCTCTTGAGCTGCCAAAAAACGTAAACCCATTCGGTTCTAGATCTGGGTCGCATTCCGGATGATCAACACTTCCCAATGATACTGAGTAAGCAGCTGTCTAGTTACCGCAGCAGCATGCAGTTTCACGTTGTCATGAATCAAAATATCAGATGACAGCATACCTCTTTTCTTTTGAATGATTCTCCATAGGTGCAATACACATGGTTATGAGTGTAGTATCTGGCTCTACAAAACACTTCTGATTCCAGAAAACAGCAGTAATTGTTTTCCTGTTACTGAAAGTTTGAACTTCTAGTGTTTTTTTTTTTTTTTCCCCCCCGTAAGGAATGTGTGTAGATCCACTGTATGTTCTTTGGCTTCTGGATTGTTATAAGAATCCACATTTCATCCTGTCATAATGGAGCTCAAAACCTCTTTCATCATCAGCATTACCTACGAGAAATGTAAAGGCTGATGTTATGTGTCCTTGGACGAGTTTTTAAGGATCTCAATGTGCACATAGTTTTTGACAATGTAGGTACTCTAACAATCATGCATATAATTGACCTTGGAAAGATTGGAAAAATCACAGATAATTCACTGATGTTAAACCTCCGTCTCTCTCGAACCGCTTGATCAACTTGCAGAACAAGATTTTCGTCATTACTTCGGTCCTTCTCCACCTTCACCTAAACATCGGTTTCATGGTTATTTAAATTCCCTGCATAATTCACACATACAGTGTGCATTTTGCAATGAATTTTGGCTGCATTGTCTTCTGCGTGTAGAAAATAAATGATGCTTCGCAACTCCTATTTGGCAGAGAATCAATGATGGCAGCTATTTAAAAGCCTGTATATCATCTACAACAAACGTATTGAACTTGAATGCAGCTTTGTTGAAGGTAGTAGTACAGTAGTAGCGCAGTAATACAGTACATAAATCCACCTCCCACTGCTTAGCTGGTCAAGCAGTAATACAACCAGCAAATAGACCTCGCATTATATAGGCTTGTTTGTTCTGGGAAGCACAATAAAAAGAATAATTTTCTCTTTTCTGATGTGATTTCTGGCCCGCTAAATATCTTTCAAAGGCATTATGAAATCCATTTCACAAAATCTAGAGATTATGCACCTGTGCAGCTCTACATGGATGCAAACAAATGTCAAAAAGTTATGTTTCTTCTTCTTTAGAACCAGACATTACAAACTTTACAAGTCCATGTGCCATATTACAATAATTTTTATATGAATACAACTCAGTGTATATTAAATACAACCAATACTTTTCAGTCACTCACGGCTGGCAGCGAGTGCTGAAAGCTACAAAAAAAAAAAAAAAATGTTTTGAAAGATTTCAGAGTTGATGAGCAGAGCTGCAAAAGTTGTGTGTGCAGAGACAATAATTTATTTTTTTTTTTTTTTTAAAAAACCTGCTACAGAAAGAGAAGTGTTTGTAAGTTGGCAATGGGATAATGAGTCTACTGACAAAAGTGGAACTGGTGCAATTTCATGTTGCCATTTTGTCACAATATTAAATTCCTCTTAACTATACGGAAATATTTCATATTGTGTATGTACACAATTACAAATTCATACAGGCTTTTGTTTTCATATTACCTGAGAACAGTGTTTCCTTTTTTTTTTTTATGTTCAGTATTGTGACAAAGAACACAAAACAAAGTTCATCTCAAACTTCTTTGTCACTAAAATTGTTAGCATAATGCTAACGTACAATCAGTTACTTTTACTCAAATACACAGCTTCAATGCATGTCTTTCATGTTTCTCTGTCTCTTTAGCACACTACTTATGCTGCCAGTAATCTCTGACGTACACTGTGATTTACCTCTCACACGTAGGTTAGCATAATGCTAACGTACAATCAGTTACTTTTACTCAAATACACAGCTTCAATGCATGTCTTTTCATGTTTCTCTGTCTCTTTAGCACACTACTTATGCTGCCAGTAATCTCTGACATACACTGTGGTTTACCTCTCACACGTAGTTGCATGCCTGGATGTATAAAATAGATAAGGGAAGGAAGGTTTGGTCTGGGCAAGTCTAAGTGTGCATAGGTTAAGAGGAGACAAGGGAGTGACCTTAGATAGATGACTTATGTGGAAGAGCAAATGACTTGCATTACACAGTGAAGTGGAAGATATGAAGTTCTGAAAAGAAAGGTTTATATAAAAAAATGGGGCAATATCAATTCAAAGGTTCTAAAATTTAGGATAGTGAAGCTAAAAAAGAGCACATAAAAATTTATGGGAAGAGCAAAAAAAAAAAAAAAAAGTATAGAGAAAATCTTATGAATTAAGCTGAAGTCCACCACGCATAAATAAGTTCTAAGATTACATGTTACTGCTGTTTGCTGATGCTCTGGATCTTAGACTTCATCCATTCTCCATGGCATCCCAACAATAGGATGTTAGTTGAATTTGAATATCTCCTTGTATCTTGGAATTACTGTTGACAGTAGTAAATGTTCCCCATCCATAACAGTCTGGGTGCTTGCAAAGAGTGCAATGTGGTGAATTGCTTATGTAGCATTCCCAATAATAATGTTCTCCCGTTTATTACACTGTTCTTATTACTATTATTACACTTATATTAATAATTATTATATTATATTATATTATTATTATTATTACACATTATTCCAGGACAGCATGTTGGCCATGGTAGTTCAATGGTTAACAGCAACTGGACGGAGACTAGGAGATCCGTGGTTCAAATCCTGGCCATGGCATTATCTATCCATATCTTAACCCACACACTGCTAGCGTGGAAGAATGATTCAATTTCGTAAGTCCTCATGTCATCTGGTTTTGAAAAAAATTAGGCATACCTGTTGCTCCCCATTCCTCAGTTATTTGCTCTTTATTATTTAGATTTTTATTCTATACATACTGTAATTTATGCTGACTTATTTCCATTTAAAGCTATAGTAGCCGTATTCCCATAAAAGCCCTCGGTGTTCAGCTGGCAAGCCTGTTTTCAATATTCGCTTGGTGCCTCATGTATGCCAGTTCCTCCCTCTCTCCCTTCCGACCAGCCGTATGCGTCAACCTGTATGCGCAAAGGTCACGCCAATCGGTGGTGAGAGTCGCTCCTAAGGTAAGCAATGCATTATGCCAGGGTTTTTACGGAAGTAATCTAACTCTACTAGCATAAAACTAACTTAAATGGTTTCTGCATAATTATAAGATCATTTCTTATTCAATAAACACCCATTCTGCATAACCGATTTTTCCCCTTAGGGAGTTTGTTTATGGAGACCTATGAGCAACCAATAATTATAATTAAAACATTTCACCATAGATATTTCTACACAACTGTATCATTTTCACATAATATGTAGTGTGAAAGGTTGATTAACTTTTTGTGAAATATACTAAGACAAGCAATATTTAATGACTTTAATGCAGCATAATTATGGGGGGAAATACTTTTTGTAAGTTTTAGAGGAATTAAAACTAAGGATGAATTAAGTTGTCAGCAGGTTGGATGGATAGGTGCCTATATGCCACTTTGACAAGACTGATTAGCCAGTTTATTTCTCAAATACCCAATAGTAAACATGCCCCAGCAGCTTTTTTATACAAGACACTTGAAACTAAATAATTTCCTGCCTTTAGCTGTCATGCAGCTCTTTTCTCTGCAAGTTAACAGTGACACAGATGGATATGGATAAACCACTTCTGCTTATTAATGCTATCACAGCATATCCACTACAAACATTACACTGTCATTCTCTTGTTAGTTTTTATCCCACTATAATAATTGCTATGCTAAATGTTGGTTTTAAAACCACCAAAAGCTTTAACCCCGCCAATTACTTTTTTCAATGGCACAGGCTAAGATCAAGAAATTCTGTATATGATTATTTGTGTATTTTAACGGATTGCTAATCATGAAGAAAACTTACAAGCAAATATAAGAAATGTTTCAAGATAAAACCTCCACTATCTATCCCTGTAATTCCAAATGTGAACTACATGAAACTTATAGCAAGCTTTTCTGGAATCACGTTTGTTCTGGTATTTGCAATTTGTCACCAAACCTCAGTGACAAATGATTAGCTCAATGCCTATTAAATGTTTACAAAACAGGCAGGCCATGCTGACTGACAAATTTTCCTCAGAAACAAGGTTAACATACAAACCAACATTACATATGTTTCAGACTTTTAAAGTAAAAATCATTCAATTATCTCCATCTGGTTTGAACCTCCAACCTTGAGTGTTAAGAGGATAGCATTATACCAGAGGATAATAAAAATTTCATAATTTCAATAATATACTCCAAGAGCAATATACTATACTATATACTATATATAGTATATATATATAGCAATATACTATAGTTCTATAGTAAATACAATGCCAGAGAATGTGAATCTCGAAATCACTACTGTAATACCTACACAACATTTATATCCCATATGGTCTAATGGCTTCTAGAGAAGGAATTTAGGAGGAAAATTGTTAAATGTTTCAACTTTTTAAAGAATATCGACAGTAAAAACTGTTTAATGTTTCAATTAGTACATTATCAACATACAGTATTTGCAAACAGACAATAAGCTATCATGTGCATGGTTAAACTAAAGCAAAACAATAGACAGGAAAAAGAGATGAAGTTGCTTTGTTTTCTTCTTTTTTTAAAGTATTAGGTTAACTTCTCACCAGTAAATAAACAAAACAAAAAAAAAAAAAAAAAAAAAAAAACAAGTAAATGTTCCTCACTGAGAACATTTAAGCTGGAGGTGATGGAAAGTACTTTCTTCCCCCCTTCTTCGACCTGGAAAATAAGCAAACAAAAAACATTAGCTGAAATGAACCTATTTAACCTTTTACATGTTCAAATGTTGAGAAATGAAGAAATACTTTTTTCTTCGCCTACCACTATAGTTTTCAGCTTGAGCATTTATCAATGTGAAAAAGCTACCGATCTGAAAAGCTCTTGATATTACTGAAAAAAGAAAAGTTTCACTAATTATGTTAAGCAGTTGCTTCTGACAATCTTTACAACCCCAAATTATATATATATATAATATTTATTACAAGTTTACACAGATCAAATGCTACTTAAGCTCAAGATTTATTCTATTTCTTTTTAAAGAAATTCACAATAAGCCTGAAAACTTATAATTCCCCTCTTCTGGGAAAACAATCGTTCTTTTAAAGATCTGTTGTTTAGGTTTAATAATTTCATACATTTTGATTTCTTTAACCTTCAAAAACCATCTTTTACCGTTGAGAAAAAATAGATGTTCCATATAGAAGAAATCCTTGTGCCATTTTTCTAAAGCAAAACCAGCACCAAGCATGACAATGCCAACCTGTAACAGCTAGCAGTACAGTTTTACGGTACATTAATGAAATGGAAAGAAACACACAAAGAAAGATAGAAAGAAAGAGCATAAATAAATAAAAGGTGAACTTGAATTATGTACTTAAGTTTCATTTATGAGTCAATATGTTTACACTCAAACTTCACTTACTTGTATAATTGAAACGTTTTCAAGATCATTCGATCTCATCCTCAGCTGTTTGGTGACTAAATGAACCTTCCTCTTCTTCCACTACTACGGAGCTCCGATCACTCTGCCATCTGGTGTTAGGGGCACTAAGTTTTAATACTTCATTTAATGCCGGGATTTCAAAATTTATAACTTTATCACGGTTTTTGTTTATGAATATTTTTTCCCAAATATCCAATTCTATGGGTGTACTTAAAGATTTTAACAGTTTAATGTTGTGGCCAATGTTGT
The DNA here is from genome assembly GCA_030765055.1 of Mantis religiosa. NCBI lineage: Eukaryota > Metazoa > Arthropoda > Insecta > Mantodea > Mantidae > Mantis > Mantis religiosa. The sequence goes on from CM060949.1 coordinate 102,895,625, forward strand.
GGTTTTCTGTCCAAAAATGGTGTGAAACTGCAGATTTTTCTGTTTGTTTCAACTTAATGTTCCTCTGGTGTTCTTTTTGCCTGGTTAACAAGTTTCTCTTCGTTTTTCCTATGTAGCTTTTTTCACAGGTTTCACAATTAATCTGATAAATTCCTGATTTCAAATTGTTGGGGATTGTATTTTTCAGTGGCAGATGGCAGAGTGATCGGAGCTCCGTAGTAGTGGAAGAAGAGGAAGCTTCATTTAGTCACCAAACAACTGAGGATGACAGAATGATCTTGAAAACGTTTCAATTATACAAGTAAGTGAAGTTTGAGTGTAAACATAGTGACTCATAAATCAAACTTAAATATGAAGAATACTTCACTGTTAATAATGCTTCTGCTTTTAATATTTATGATGTTTGGTATCACAAAACAAAGAAGCAACTTGGCAACTGAAGAAAATGGAGACGAGGTAGGATGCATGTTTACGAACTTTAATACGGAATTATGCTACAAAAAGAAAGGTTTAAAAAAATACTTAAAATTGCAGACAAAAAGAAGACACGCAACGGCGGACATTAAATTCCTAAAACTTTGCCTCAGACACAATATCGCGCCAACTTTTGTAAAGCAAACGGTCAAACACAATAGTAGTCACAGAAGACAAAAACTGGTGGAAAAATACGTGATAAAACTGGAAATTTCGAAACATTACAGCTACATAAATAAAATAGACTGGAATTATACAACCTACATCTAGAACTAACCAAACAATTAGGAATACACATTTGGCAAAATTTCGAAATGCAGGTTCACGAAAAATTAAACATATTAATGATTAAGAAAAACGAAAGACTTAAGAATAAATTCAAACTGTTAAAAGAGCGGCAACTGGAACACCCTCATCAGCCAAAACACAGGGATTTTAAAGAACAAGTTAACGTAATAAACCTATCGCAACAAAAGTTTACAACCGATGAAATTAGATTACTCCAGAAAGGTTTCAATACGTGTGTTAACATATCAAATAATAAAGACGATTTTATCGCCGACATAGAAATAGCCACACATAACCTAAAAAATGAAAACTTAACCAAAGCCAAAATTGAATGTCTGGATATAATAAAGCAGTTATCCCCAATATACAATAAAACTTACAACAAAACACTAAGAAATTTAAATAGGAAGCCTGTGGTATACCTAAAAGCCGACAATGGTAATTCTCTAGTAATTATGGAGACAGAAGACTATATTCAGAGAGTAAACCTTATGTTAGACAGTCCAGAATATGAATAATTCCAAAAAAACCATTATCCAAAAGTATCACTTCTGTTAATAAAGCTTTATCAATTACAAAAACATTAAGTACATCTGAAAAATACAACTTAAAATCTTCCAATCCCACACTACCAAGGTTGTACTGTCTGCCAAAAATCCACAAACAAGACAACAGCATGAGACCCATCATCAATGGCATCAATTCACCTACATACCACATTGCAAAGTGGTTAGTAAGAAAATTAAAATCATATGACAAATTTCAAAGTTTGGGAATAAAAAACTCCTTAGAATTGATAAATCACCTACAGAAGTACAACATCCCGGAAAATCACATACTAGTTTCTTTTGATGTTAAGGCACTTTTTACAAGCATTCCAGTAGAAAAAATACCTACATTCCTCAAAAAATGGCTAACCCAGACTACAACGGACCCCAGAGAAATAGATGACATTATCAATCTTTCAGATTTATGCATAAGGAATAATTACTTCATGTTTAACCAAAAATTCCACAGACAATCAAAAGGTTTATCTATGGGGAGCCCACTTTCGCCTATTTTAGCAGACCTATACATGAGCTATTTTGAAACACACATAGTAAAGGCCTTCCCACAGATTTATAAATTTTGGCAGAGATATGTTGATGTTTTTGCTATCATTCCGGAAAAACTTAGAGAAGATTCTCTAAAATTACTAAACCTGCAAGATAATCACATCCAATTTACTATGGAAGTAGAAAGAGACAACACCCTACCCTTTTTGGACCTCAAGATAACTAGAAATCGTCATGGTGTAGATTTTGGAATATACAGGAAGCCCACACACATAGATAATTACATAAAGAAAAATGAATACAACCCAGTTTCACATCAAATAGCTGCCTTTAGAAGTCTAATTCACCGGCTATACATCCCACTGAGTAAGGAGGAATTTTTGAAAGAATAACAACACATTAAAGTCATAGCAGTATTAAATGGATTCAACCCAGCCATCATAAGGAACATGATGAAGAGAAAAGAAAAACTGAAGATAATAAAAAATACCACTCTCACACCACTTAAAAACACAAATTGGTAATATAGAAAATTGGGCTTTTAGAAAATTTGAACGAATCTTCAAAAGACTAAACTTAAAACTAGCACCCCAAAACAAATTCAGTCTGAGGAACCTGCTAAATAAACCATTGAAAAATACAATCCCCAACAATTTGAAATCAGGAATTTATCAGATAAACTGTGAAACCTGTGAAAAAAGCTACATAGGAAAAACTAAGAGAAACTTGTTAACCAGGCAAAAAGAACACCAGAGGAACATTAAGTTGAAACAAACAGAAAAATCTGCAGTTTCACACCATTTTTGGACAGAAAACCACAACATTGGCCACAACATTAAACTGTTAAAATCTTTAAGTACACCCATAGAATTAGATATTTGGGAAAAAATATTCATAAACAAAAACCGTGATAAAGTTATTAATTTTGAAATCCCGGCATTAAATGAAGTATTAAAACTTAGTGCCCCTAACACCAGATGGCAGAGTGATCGGAGCTCCGTAGTAGTGGAAGAAGAGGAAGGTTCATTTAGTCACCAAACAGCTGAGGATGAGATTGAATGATCTTGAAAACGTTTCAATTATACAACAACAAGTAAGTGAAGTTTGAGTGTAAACATAGTGACTGATAAATCAAACTTAAACTACATAAAGACTTCTGAAGGAAGTTTAAGCATATTATAGGCTCATGCCATCTATTTTATCTTTGAGTCTTATCTGTCTAGTGCTACTCTCTTGATCAAAATATTTGGTTTGTATGATGCACGTGTTATGCCATGAGCAATGCCTGCTTCGACCATGTGGTGCAAGGAATTACAGGATTTCAAGGGAGTGTAAAACATTTCTTCAAGCAAAGTGCAACAGAGTGAAAATGCAACTGTTGATATCTTAGAAACAGTGAAAGTAAACAAAGTGATCTTGTTCAGCAAGGTGCACTGCTAAAAAGAGAAGATGCCCTGACCCCTTGTTCCAGTGGTACAAGAGTGACTTCACCCATATTTGCGCCAATTCAGGGATCAAAATTCTGGTACTTTGACAAAAATAAATGATGACTGCACCATATTGGATGATTTTTCAATTTTTTTTTTTTTTTTTCACTTATGCCAAACATAGCAAAAGTAACCAGTGAATATTACATATTCTTATATGAGAAATTACAACCATTACTCAAAGCTCTCATTTGCTAGCTTATTATACACTGTATATACAAGGGCAAACACATTCCTTCAGGTCATGAATTTGATATTTCAAGAGTAATAATACCCCTCAGCAAGGGTACCTACTCGAAAGTTACACTTTATGGCTGGATAATTTATATCCCAGTTCTCTACTGTGCAATTAACTGCATTACAACGAAACCAGTGCTTGTGGTACAAAGTGGAGAAAAAATAAAAGAAAAACAAAAACATGATAACCCAAAATTAAGAAATTTAAAAAGGGAGAAAAATACTCGAGATAAAACACAAAAAATATGTTAATGCTTAGAGATGAGGGATCTGTATGTTGACAACACTACATGCAGTTTCAAAAAGACAGGAAAACTTGATAGAACACAGAGATAATGAAGCCTGACTGTCATGTATTATAACAAAAATATGGGTGCTATAGATAGGTCGGACTTAATGATTAGCTCTGGTGTATGTCAGAAACATTTTGAAACAGTATAGAAAATTCTTTCATCTCTTAAATATAACACTGCTGAATTCCAAAGCAATATACAGAATAAAAACAGAAGGAATATTACTCTGATTTTCAGCCCTCTCTTATTTGAGAAATTGTTTAGCAATATCACACTACCAGCATCCAAAATAGGATCACCAACACCTGGTAAGTCTATAGCACTTATTGAAAGATGTTTACTTCTCTTCATCTGTTCCAGCAACTGCAAAAGTGAATCTGCTAGAATGCAGCATGTATGTTACAATACAAATTGAGTCCAAAAAGAAGCAACATCGGATTATGTGTGAAATGAAATGTGGACCTGTTTTGAAAAATATCAAATACAAAAGAAATAGTCATTTCAGCAGGAGTTTCATTCATAAGTTACATGTAATATAGTGAAGTAGAAGAGTTCCCAATAAAATCATTTTTTGTCAATTATCTTGTAATTACAAAGAAAACTGTAATAATATTTTGTTCAATGTATTATCCTAAAATAAGTGATTGCTAAAATTTTTAGAACACCAACAATGTGCATTAGTGGTCATGGACAGCTTTAAATCCAAAATCTTTATGATGGTCACCTACAATTAGCCACAAAAATTTCCACGATTGTTTCAGAACATACTTAAATTTTAAACATTATATATATACACATACATAATTCTTGCAGAAATATATTAGCACGGTGAGGTTAGCAAGTTGAAAACAATGTAGCAGTAAAAGGATTAAAAAGAATCCATTTGGCACAAGCAGAAAACCAAGCATCCATTTGGTAAAAACTTATTGTCATGAGAGTAACTGAAGTATAAATCCCCAAAGGAAAAATAGCTACTAACAAATATATGTTTGTTTTTTTATGTTCTGGTAAATCCTGTATCCTGCAATGACAGTGAAGAAAGACAGCTTACATTCAAAATGTTCAATCAGAAGCATATTACACAGCAAGATATTGATCGCTTCACTCAAAATGTAATTTTACTTACGGAAATTATGATCACCAAAACATTAGTGACAGCACACACTACTGTATGGAGTTGACACTAGGAAATGCAATATACATGTGTTTCATTATATTACATGAAAATAGTCAAATGTCATAAAAGAAGGGTCAGTTATTTATAATTTTAGTTTACTCAATACACCACTTGCTGAAAATTAGAGAGTTACTGTTTCCCCTCTACTCACTTTTTTTTATATCCAAGGCTTTTTTAAGAAAGAGGCACTCCAACTCTTAAAGAAATACTTGGTTGATTCTTTAACTGTGGCAACTATTTTTTATTTAGATAGATAACTTACAAAGTTTTATAAAGTTTCACAGGCCTTTGATGCAATTACCACTGTCATCACGCATTCCACGTGATGCGGAAGCCACTGGATATAGTTGGCATTGCCTAATCTGTGGATATTCAAAAAAACAATATTGTCAACCGAACGTCGGAACTCCCGATAGAAGCAGCCGGCAGTAGGGCCAGATGGGAAGCATTCAGGCCACGCCTACCAATTTGTCTCGTGTCACTAACTGAAGGGATGATTAGGAGAGCGACACGAGCCCTGTACCATCTCTTAACCCTCCCAGCAGACATCTGGAAACCTCGGGATAATTGTGCGTGCCGCGAACCTTCCAGAAACGGCGATCTTCCCTATATAGGCCTGCAGTTGGTGAGTCAGCTCAGATCTTGGCGAGCAGCCGTGAGGAGCGCCAAGTGAGTGAACGGACCAGAAGACTGTATCGGAGGAGTTGTGCGCAATTGCGAGTGCAGAGTGGACCTGTGACAGACGAGCTGCTGAATTGTAATTGTGTGCGCTACGTAATTCTGTGTAATCGGCAAGTGTTCCAACTGTAAGTCGGTGGAAATAAAGAACATTTTGAGTTTGTGCAATTGGACTTTTAATTTCAAGAATCCCAAAGTCACAACTGGTGTCAGAAGTGGGATAACGGCCATGGACACGGTATTGGAAAAGATTTTAGAGAAGATGTACGAATTAACAATGAAGACGGAGACGGCAAACAACAACCTGGCAGCGGCACTGAAAGAAAAAGACGGCGAATGACAACCTCACCGCCGAACTCAAGGAAATAAAGACGGCGAATGACAACCTCGCTGCGAAGACAGACGCTGCAAACAACAACCTGGCAGCGGAACTGAAGGAAATAAAGACCGAATTGACCACGGAAATTAAAGCGGCGAACGAGGCTCTCGCCGCCAAATTTGAAGAACGGTTGGCCGGCGTGAGGGATGACGTGACGGAGCTGGGCAAGCGGATGGGCCAAGTGGACGAGCCCGTCGAAGAACTGGCAAACCGCTTCAATGACCTAGAGGAAAAGGCCGACAGTAACGCCAAGTCCCTGAAAGCCATGGTGGAAGACGTCGAAGATCTTGCTAACCGCGTTAACAACCTAGAAGGAAAGGCCGACGGCAGCATCAAGTCCCTGAACGCCATGGTGGAGGACGTCGTCGGCAGGAGCTTGAAGGATTTGAAGGCCGACGCGACACAACATCAGCGCGCAACAAACCTCCGAAATATGACGGCGCGTCAACTATCGAAGTCTTCCGCCGCCAGTTCGACACAGTGGCCAAGCACAACAAATGGTCACCAGAGGAAGAGGCCACGCAGTTAACAGCCAGCCTCCAGGGACGGGCCGCGGAAGTTCTGAACGAAGTACAGATAACGGCGTCGCCTAAGGACATCTGGGAGGCCTAGAGAATCGTTTTGGAAACCACCGCTTAGCCGCAGCGTACCGCAGCCAGCTAAAGGCAAGGTCACAGCAGCCAGAGGAGACGCTGCAGGAGTTCGCCCTGGCAGTTGAGCAACTCGCTAGCAAGGCCCTAGTCGACCTACCACCAGAGTTCGTATCCCGAAAAGCTGCCTATACATTCGTTGACGGGGTACGAGACACGGAGGTTCGTCAGCACCTAATGCTCGGCAATTACAAAACCATCCACGAGGCGCTAACGGCAGCATTAAGGATGGAGGTGGCCAAGGTGACAGCCATCCCGACGTCGAGAACGAGGAGCGTCCGCTACACCGGAGACACAAGACAAGCCGAGGGACGCCGGCGAAAACCTAGTGGCCTGTGTTGGGGATGTGGAGAGCCGGGACACCTGGAGAGACTGCCCACACCAGAGAGAGCAGCCGGAAAACGAGTAAGGGCCGTCGTGGAGAGGGGCACGTCGGCGCCATCACCACCATCCCCTCGAGTGACACTGCGCGCCGTCAGCCGGCCTATGGATGACAGCCTCATCGCGGACGGTTGGGTGAGAGGGAAGCCGTGCCGCATGCTGGTGGACACAGGGGCAGCCGTGACCATCAGACCTGACGTGGCGAAGGGTTTGCCGACAAGGAAGCCGAGCCAACCATACCAGCTTGTGACGGCATCGGGTGACAACTTGCCTGTGGAGAAGGAGGCCCTGCTACAGTTGACCTTGGGAAGGAGTACAGTACGTCTGTGGGTGTTCGTCGCGAAGGTAGCTGAGGAGGTGATACTGGGATTGGATGCCCTCAGGAGCCACGAGGAGACGATCGACGTCGGCAGGAAGGTCCTGCGGCTCAATGGAGAAGAGGTGATACTCCGGCAATCCGATGATCGCCTTGGAATCTGCAGGGTCATCTTGAAGGAAGACGTGGTGGTCCACGCAAGAAGTGTGGTGGTGACGACGCGGCTGGAAGGCTAGCGGACGAAGATCATGATGCTGGACCAGATGACGCCTGTGCACGGACTCTGGTTAGCCAGGACATTATTGCCGTGTCGAGAGGAGGTGCCAGTGAGGCTGCTCAACCTGGCAGACACCGACCACGTGGTCCAGGCCGGAACGGAGCTGGGGACGTGCGAGCCCGTGGTCAGCGTGACAGCTATCGACAAGACACAGGAGCCGGTGTCGACGCAACACCTGGGGCCCCGGCTGGAAGGCTTACTAGAGAGGAGGGCCGACCACCTGACCGCAGAACACTTGGAGAAAGTTCGACAACTGCTAAGACGATACCAGCGCATCTTCAGCCAAGGTGATAGCGACTACGTCCGCACGGACAAAGTGCTTCACCGCATCGACACTGGGGACACCCGGCCTTTTTGGCAACCACCTAGACGCGTTCCGCTGGCAAAGCAAGGGGCGGTATGAGACATGCTGGAGGACATGAGATCCAAGGGAGTGATTGAAGAGTCTGACAGTCCTTGGTGTTCCCCCGTAGTCTTGGTGACGAAGAACGGCGAGCTGCGCTTCTGCGTAGACGACAAAAAGCTGAACGCTGCCACCCGGAAGGACTGTTTCCCCTTACCCCGGATTGACGACACCCTGGACACGCTAGCTGGTGCACAGGGGTTGTGAGATGGGATGTGATGATATATATAATTATATATATATATATATATATATATATAAGGGCGCTCAACTACGGCGGTCATCAGCGCCCTTTAAAAAACTAGTCATGGCAAAAGTCAGATATAAAACTTTCTAAAAACTATACAAGTGTAACAAAACCTATTAAAAATACGCGTACATAACAAACATCAATCAAAACCTACTAAAAATTTCGTTCACTAAATCCTAAACTCTAAACTAGACAAGAATCTAAAAACCTCCACGGGTCTCCACGCACGGCCTACACGTGGGTGGGTCTGTTGACCGTCTCCCTCAACCACGAAGAAGAGCCCACACGAGGGAGACTGTTGGCTCGGGACCCGGGTGCGCCAAACCCGTACCTACCGAAGTAGGCCCCTGGGGGTTGCACAGGGGTTCTCCACTCTGGACCTGAAGTCAGGTTACTAACAGGTAGCTCTAGACCGGAGAGACAAGGAGAAGACCGCATTCTCGACAGGCCAAGGGCTTTGGCAGTTCAGTTATGCCCTTTGGCTTCTGTAACGCACCAGCTACCTTCCAACACCTCATGGAGTCAGTGATGAGAGGACTGACTTATGACGCCTGCCTGCTATACCTGGACGACATCATCGTCGGTAAGACCTTTGAAGACCATCTCGAGAATCTGAGTAAGGTGCTACAGAGATTGCAGGCGACCAACTTGAAGCTGAACATGAAGAAGTGCCAGCTCTTCCGCAAGGAAGGGAACTACTTGGGCCACATAGTCTCAGCAACCGGAGTAGCCACAGACCTGGAGAAGACACAGGCTGTGAGAGATTAGCCTCGCCCAAAGGATAAGAAAGAGTTGCGCAGCTTCCTGGGGCTGTGCAGTTATTACCGACCCTTCATAAAGGGGTTCTCCAACATCGCCAAACCCCTTACCCGCCTGACAGAGGAACACCGGCCTTATGTGTGGACGGAGGACGCCGAAGACGTTTTCCAGCACCTGAAGAAGACCCTGTGCAGTGCTCCAATTTTGGATTTTCCTCAACAAGGTGGCGCCTTCATTGTGGACACCGACGTCAGCGACCATTGCATTGGAGGTGTCCTATCGCAGATCCAGGACGGCCATGAGCGGGTGATAGCCTACTACAGCAAGACGCTATCCAAGGCAGAGAAGAACTACTGCGTCACCCGACGAGAGTTACTGACGGTAGTAAAGACCTTGGAGCACTTCCACAAGTACCTGTACGGTCAGCCATTCCACCTGAGGACTGACCATTCCGCCCTAACTTGGCTATTGAGCTTTAGGAACCTGGAAGGCCAAACAGCACGTTGGGTACAGAGGCTGCAGGAGTACGACTTCACCTCGGAACATCGCAGAGGAAAGAGCCACGGTAACGCAGACGCCATGTCCCGAAGACCCTGTCCAGAAGATTGCGGCCAGTGCACAAGAGTGGAAGAGGAGCGTGCCACAGCAGTCCGAGTAGTCACGGCAGTGCCTGCGGACGGTTGGGATAGCGCAGGCCTGAGGAGGGAGCAGCTAGCGGACGCAGACTTGGGGCCACCCTTGAGGGAACTGGAGGCAGGGACGAGACCAACCTTGGAGGACATCGCACCGAGGAGTGCCACCTACAAGTCGTACTGTGCCCAATGGGACTCGAAGACCAGAGAGGGCGTGCTGTTCCGGGTATGGGAATCACCAGATGGGAAGATGCAGACAGAACAGTTGGTACTTCCCCGGAGTAAGGTCCTGGAAGTCTTGGACGAAGTGCACGCCGGTACTTCAGGAGGACACCTGGGGCGAACCGAACGATTGACAAACTACGGCAGCGCTACTACTGGCTGAGGCTCTGAGCAGACGCTGAGAGATAGTGCCGTCAGTGTCACGTGTGCGCGGCGAGTCGCGGCCCCCAGACTAGGAGCCGCTGTCACATGCAGCAGTACAATGCCGGAACACCATTCGAACGGATCGCCGTTGACATTGCTGAACCGTTGGCTGTATCCGACCTAGGCAACAAGTACCTGATGGTGGTTGTGGACTACTTCACTAAGTGGCCGGAGGTGTATGCCATCCCGAACCAAGAGGCAAAGAAATCACAGACTGTCTCGTGGAGCAAGTGTTTGACGATTTGGGGTGCCGTTGGAGCTCCACAGCAACCAGGGTACCAATCTGATGGAGGCACTAGAGAGACTTGGGGTTAACAAGACCCGCACAACACCTCTACATCCCCAGTCGGATGGCATGGTCGAAAGGTACATCAAGACCTTAGAGGAACATCTGAGGAAGGTCGTGGCCAGCCATCAGCGAGACTGGGACGTCAAGGTGCCACTGTTCTTGCTGGCCTACCGCTCGTCAACACACGACACCATGGGGATGACGCCAGCCAGCTTAATGTTCGGCCGAGAGTTATGCCTCCCTTGTGACCTGGCTTTTGGAAGCACTCCGGAAGCGAAACAGCCAACGACCGAGTATGTGGAGAACCTGGTGGACCATCTCCACGACATGCGCGAGATGGCTCGCCAGAACATCCAGAAGGCGAGCGACCGCATGAAGACCCGGTATGACAGGCAAGCCAACAGCCAAGGGTTCCAGCAAGGTGACCTGGTCTGGTTGTACCGCCCTACCCGGACCAAGGGATGCTGCCCAAAGCTCCAGCAGCCATGGCAAGGACCGTCCCGGGAGGTGAAGAGGATTGACGACGTGCCACACCTGGATCGCCTGGCACCCTACGATGGTGCTGTTCGGGACGACCAGCTTTGAGGAGGGAGCAGTGTCACCCGAACGTCGGAACTCCCGATAGAACCAGCCAGCAGTAGGGCCAGATGGGAAGCATTCAGCCCACGCCTACCCATTTGTCTCGTGTCACTAACTGAAGGGATGATTAGGAGAGCAGCACGAGCCCTGTACCACCTCTTTCCCCTCCCACCAGACGTCTGGAGACCTCGGGATAATTGTGCGCGCCGCGAACCTTCCAGAAATGGCAATCTTCCCTATATAAGGCCTGCACTTGGCGAGTCAGCTCAGTTCTTGGCGAACAGCCGTGAGGAGCGCCAAGTGAGTGAACGGACCGGAAGACTGTGTATCGGAGGAGTTGTGCGCAATTGCGAGTGCAGAGTGGACCTGTGACAGACGAACTGGTGAATTGTAATTGTGTGCGCTAAGTAATTCTGTGCAATCGGCAAGTGTTCCAATTGTAAGTCGGTGGAAATAAAGAACATTTTGAGTTTTTGCAATTGGACTTTTAATTTTACGAACCCCAAAGTCACAATATCGGCTGCCTGTAGAACATCAACTGCAAAAAGAGGTCCCACAAAGTAATGCTTTCATTTTTGGGATGGTATCGTAGTTCATGGGCTTAGATCTGGAGAAAAAGGTGGTAAAGCAATTCGCAACCCAGCGATTAAATCGGTCACAGCTCCTGCTGCATTTGTCCTTGTATTGTCATGCAGAATGATGGGTAGGTTCTTCAGAAAGTCAAAGTATAAACTTGGAAGAAGCGTAGGGACAGTGAAGCACAAATTAATACAAAAGTGAATCGAGAAGATATTGACACATTGCTTCACTCACACTGTTTATTCACAGGACATGTTTCAAGAGCTCTTGCTCATATCCTCAGCTGATACTCGACTCAGAGTCAATATCTTCTCGATTAACTTTTGTATTCTTCAGAAAGTATCGTTGTTTTCTTCTTGGACTGCTGACACATTATTTTGTAAAATTGTACACTGAAGTAATTGTATGTCTTTAGGGAATGTAATGCTTTATAACACTATCCCTGTCATAGGTGATGATAAATATAGATTTCACATTGGTTGCGGTCTGCCAAACTGTTACTTTTTTGGATGACCTGTGATTATGCCACTTATTTGATTGACATTTCAACTGGGGTTCATAAACTTAGGCCCAGGTCTCATTAACAGTAATGAACCACCATTAGATAGCCCCACTGTAGCATTCATAGAGCTCCAAGTGTGTAAGAACTGCATTATATCGCAGCCAATTTTGAATTTTGTTACATCATATGGAATCCATCATGATATAATTTTCTGCAATCTTAGCCGCCTATTCACAATTTTAAGCACTGTCAATCTTCATTTCAAAAAATAGGAACAAAGTATTCAATTTCAACATCCCCCAGAAAGATTTGTTCAGCAAGTTCCTTGAACTGCCACCAGAGGAGACCTGTGACAAAATATCGTCAGCTACACCAACGAGAACCAGTCAAGAGCTGGCTGATGATAGAGGCAAAGCCTCAGAAACATGTTCCAGAAAAATTTAAAAGTGTTGTTTAGTATCTTTAATTTGACTCTCTTTAAAGGTAATTAATCAATGTTACACCTTGACTATTTAGCAACTGGTAAAAATCATGTCACTATGAAAAGAAAAAGAAAAAAAGAAAAAAGAAAAAGAAACTGAAAATATAAAAGTGCCTTGCAAAACTTGAATTATGAGAAATGATATATTTGTCAAAAAACTAACATACGAATGTGTTTTAATAAAACAAATAATGAAATATACAAATTTCATGTTGCTTTATGGTGGAATTAAAATTACTTTGGGAACCTAACAGCTGCTGTGAAGCATGTGCCTTCGAGAAAGCACCTGCTGGTGGTGAAAGTGATGTTGCCTTATGTGTGATGTTTAGACAGAAGTGCTAAAAGTGACTAAATTAAATTGTTGATAATGGTATTTCTAACACATGCTAATAGTTGTGAACGATACACTGTTAAGGCAATGTACAGATGAAACTGAGACAACACAGTATAGTTTAAATTTGTTTTTTATAATGCTTCTATCTTGGAGTGTTTCTTAGAAAGCCGGGATTAAGAATAAGCGAGAAACCTAGTATATTAAATTAATTGGGAGTCGATTAATGACACAAAACAGCACTTACTTTTAATATATTGAGATTTAACTGTATTGGAACACCACAGTGAAGCGAAAAATTATTAAATTTTAGATGAGTCATATTTCTTACACATCTGCTTCACTTTCGTACCTATTTTGAGGACATGTTTCGCAAATCTTCGTTTGCATCTACGGCTCTTGTGCGACTGACGCTAGATCCAGCGGTGTGGGTAATTCTGGGGTTGTTGCTGCCATCTGTTGACTTAGTGATGAACTGAAATGTGGGATTCTCTTCTAGCGGGATTTCAAAGTTCATTAGTTGGTTTTTATGTTTTTCTATGTATATCCTCTCCCATATGACGAGTTCACTATGTTTTTGTACGTATTTTAGTAATTCTGTGCTATCTTCAATTTCATGATTTTCAGACCAGAAATGAGCTGCTATTGCGGACTTATCAATATTTTTGTATCTTAAGTGCCTGAAGTGTTCTTTCTTTCTAGTGCCTATGTTTCTTTTTGTCCTCCCTATGTAAATCTTTTCACAGTCTTTACACTTAATCTTGTAAATGCCTGACTTTTCCTCTGGTTTTATCTTATCAGTATTATTACTGTGAAGTAGGTTTTTAATGTTGTAATTGTTTTTTGGTGCCAATGTTATATTGTATTTCTTGAATATTTTTTGGAACTTTTTTGTGGCCCAGGGGTGGTAAGTAAATTTAGCAAATCTAATTTCTTGTTTTATTGGTGTGAGAGCTGTGATCTGTTTTAATCTCTTTTGAAGTTTGAATAATTTTAGTTTTTTATCTACAAGGTTTTTTCCATATCCATTTTTCATTGCAGTTTTTAAGATTTGATGGTATTCGTTTTGATATTCTTGCTGGCTGAGAGGTAGATTTATTAATCTGTGTGTCAGACTGTTGATGGTTGCATGTTTGTGTGGAATTGGGTTGAAACTATTTGCTTTGATGTAATTATCTGTGTGTGTTGCTTTTCTATGAATGCCAAATTCTAGTTTTTCATTGCTTTTTTTGATTTTAAGGTCTAAAAAAGGTAGAGTACAGTCCTCTTCAGTTTCTACTGTGAATTGTATGCTGGGTTCTTGCAGGTTGAGTAGTTTCAAAGCATCATCTATTAGTTTGTAGGGCACTATTGCAAAGATGCCGTCTACGTATCTGTACCATGTTTTAAAGATATGAGGGAAGGCTTTAGTAATATGTGTTTCGAAAAAGCTCATGTATAGATTGGCCAAAAATGGTGATAGCGGGCTTCCCATAGCTAGTCCTGAAATTTGTTTATAATATTTTCCATCGAAGACAAAATAATTTTGATGTATACATAATTCAGTCATTGCCAAATATTCTTCTATTGCATTGGCATCCAGGTTTATAGAATTTAGCCATTTTTTCAGTTGAATCAAAAGTTTGTCTAATGGAATGCTAGGGAAGAGGGAGCGGACATCAAAGGATACTAAAGTGTCATGAGGTTTTAGTTTAAGATTTTGAATTTTTTCTACCAGGTCTAAAGAGTTTTTTATACTCAGAGTATGGAATTCTGGAAAGGACTGAAAGTTTTTGGATAGCCATTTTGCCAGAAGGTAAGTAGGAGTGTTTATATTATTTACAATGGGTCTCATGGGTATGTTGGGTTTGTGTATTTTAGGCAAACCATATATTCTTGCAAGGGTAGGGTTGTCCGGTTTGATAGTTTTTTGTTCTGTAGTTGTTAAAATTTTACTATTAATGATGGTTTTTTGTACATCTTTTATGCATCGGTTGAGTGGATTAGAGTCTATTTCCAGGAATTCTTTTTGTTGTAGTAACTCTAACATTTTTTCTTTGTATGTAGCTGTATCTCATATTACTATTTTGTTCCCTTTATCAGCCCTTGAGAAGATTACATCCTTTTTCCTTAAAGATTTATCTGAATTTGTTTTAAATGTTTTATTGGCTTTTTATTTATTAAGTTTTCCAATATAGGAGCTGATTTTTTCCTAATTATATTTTTGTCCATGGTTTCCAAGCCTTCTACTGCTAATTCTATATCTGCAATGAATTCATCCGGGTTGCTAGAGTATGTTATACATGTTTTTAGGCCCTGGTTAAGTACATCTATTTCTTCATTGTTAAAATTTTGCTTTGAGAGATTAATTACATTGTCTAGGGATGTGTTCTTTGCTGAAATTTTGTTATGTTTTGGTTGCCAATGATTATGATTATGTTTTAGTTTCTTATTTTGACGATAAACTTTCTCTTTGACTTTATAATTTATATGTTCAAATGATTTGGCTTCTAAGTGGTCCCATGCTGTGTTTCCTAGTAATTTTACAAGTTTCAGATGTAGGTTGTACAAAGAGAGGTCTATATTAGTTATTTTTCTGTAGTGATTTGTTTTTTCGGATTTTAACATGGCTTTTTCAGCAGCTAATTGTTCTATACTGTTGTTAAATTTTACTATTTTTCTTACAAATTTCGGAGAAATGTTACGTTTTAGGCAATTGTTGATAAATTTTATGTCCGCTGATATTAACCTTCTTTTTGTCTTTAGTTTCAATTTCTCCGAAATTTGTAAGAGAAATAGTAAAATTTAACAACAGTATAGAACAATTAGCTGCTGAAAAAGTCGTGTTAAAATCCGAAAAAACAAATCACTACAGAAAAATAACTAATATAGACCTCTCTTTGTACAACCTACATCTGAAACTTGTAAAATTACTAGGAAACACAGCATGGGACCACTTAGAAGCCAAATCATTTGAACATATAAATTATAAAGACAAAGAGAAAGTTCATCGTCAAAATAAGAAACTAAAACATAATCATAATCATTGGCAACCAAAACATAACAAAATTTCAGCAAAGAACACATCCCTAGACAATGTAATTAATCTCTCAAAGCAAAATTTTAACAATGAAGAAATAGATGTACTTAACCAGGGCCTAAAAACATGTATAACATACTCCAGCAACCCGGATGAATTCATTGCAGATGTAGAATTAGCAGTAGAAGGCTTGGAAACCATGGACAAAAATATAATTAGGAAAAAATCAGCTCCTATATTGGAAAACTTAATAAATAAAAAGCCAATAAAACATTTAAAACAAATTCAGATAATTAAATCTTTAAGGAAAAAGGATGTAATCTTCTCAAGGGCTGATAAAGGGAACAAAATAGTAATATTAGATACAGCTACATACAAAGAAAAAAGGTTAGAGTTACTACAACAAAAAGAATTCCAGGAAATAGATTCTAATCCACTCAACCGATGCATAAAAGATGTACAAAAAACCATCATTAATAGTAAAATTTTAACAACTACAGAACAAAAAACTATCAAACCGGACAACCCTACCCTTGCAAGAATATATGGTTTGCCTAAAATACACAAACCCAACATACCCATGAGACCCATTGTAAATAATATAAACACTCCTATTTACCTTCTGGCAAAATGGCTATCCAAAAAATTTCAGTCCTTTCTAGAATTCCATACTCTGAGTATAAAATACTCTATAGACCTGGTAGAAAAAATTCAAAATCTTAAACTAAAACCTCATGACACTTTAGTATCCTTTGATGTCCGCTCCCTCTTCCCTAGCATTCCATTAGACAAACTTTTGATTCAACTGAAAAAATGGCTAAATTCTATAAACCTGGATGCCAATGCAATAGAAGAATATTTGGCAATGACTGAATTATGTATACATCAAAATTATTTTGTCTTCGATGGAAAATATTATAAACAAATTTCAGGACTAGCTATGGGAAGCCCGCTATCACCATTTTTGGCCAATCTATACATGAGCTTTTTCGAAACACATATTACTAAAGCCTTCCCTCATATGTTTAAAACATGGTACAGATACGTAGACGGCATCTTTGCAATAGTGCCCTACAAACTAATAGATGATGCTTTGAAACTACTCAACCTGCAAGAACCCAGCATACAATTCACAGTAGAAACTGAAGAGGACTGTACTCTACCTTTTTTAGACCTTAAAATCAAAAAAAGCAATGAAAAACTAGAATTTGGCATTCATAGAAAAGCAACACACACAGATAATTACATCAAAGCAAATAGTTTCAACCCAATTCCACACAAACATGCAACCATCAACAGTCTGACACACAGATTAATAAATCTACCTCTCAGCCAGCAAGAATATCAAAACGAATACCATCAAATCTTAAAAACTGCAATGAAAAATGGATATGGAAAAAACCTTGTAGATAAAAAACTAAAATTATTCAAACTTCAAAAGAGATTAAAACAGATCACAGCTCTCACACCAATAAAACAAGAAATTAGATTTGCTAAATTTACTTACCACCCCTGGGCCACAAAAAAGTTCCAAAAAATATTCAAGAAATACAATATAACATTGGCACCAAAAAACAATTACAACATTAAAAACCTACTTCACAGTAATAATACTGATAAGATAAAACCAGAGGAAAAGTCAGGCATTTACAAGATTAAGTGTAAAGACTGTGAAAAGATTTACATAGGGAGGACAAAAAGAAACATAGGCACTAGAAAGAAAGAACACTTCAGGCACTTAAGATACAGAAATATTGATAAGTCCGCAATAGCAGCTCATTTCTGGTCTGAAAATCATGAAATTGAAGATAGCACAGAATTACTAAAATACGTACAAAAACATAGTGAACTCGTCATATGGGAGAGGATATACATAGAAAAACATAAAAACCAAATAATGAACTTTGAAATACCGCTAGAAGAGAATCCCACATTTCAGTTCATCACTAAGTCAACAGATGGCAGCAACAACCCCAGAATTACCCACACCGCTGGATCTAGCGTCAGTCGCACAAGAGCCGTAGATGCAAACGAAGATTTGCGAAACATGTCCTCAAAATAGGTACGAAAGTGAAGCAGATGTGTAAGAAATACGACTCATCTAAAATTTAATAATACTTACTTTTAAATTTTCCCGGAACCGGTTTCTGAGGCCTTCCCTCTATCTTCAGCCGGACATCGACTAGTAGACAAAAAAGTGAACTTAGCAAAAAAGAAGAAACTACTAAAGGAAACCACAACCCTCTCAGCTACAGAAACTAAAATGATCTTCAAAAAATTCACTTACCATCCATGGGCCTTTGATAAATTCAAAAAAGTCTTCAAAAAACAAAACATTCAACTAGCTCCAGTGAACCATTACTCCTTAAAAAACCTAATTTGCTCAAACATCAAAGATGCCATTCCATCTAACAAAAAATCTGGTATATATCAAATTGAATGCTGTGACTGTAGTCAAATTTATATTGGAAAAACCAAAAGAAATTTAGAAACAAGAGCAAAGGAACACTTTAGGAACATAAAATACAAACAATTAGAAAAATCAGCAGTTGCCACGCATTTTTGGGGAAAAAACCACAACATAAATCCAGAACCAAAATTACTAAAATATACAACAGGAAAAGAAGAACTGTCCACATGGGAACAAATCTTTATTTCAAAAAATAGGAACAAAGTATTCAGTTTCGACATCCCCCAGAAGGATTTGTTCAGCAAGTTCCTCGAACCGCCACCAGAGGAGACCGATGACAAAATATTGCCAGCTACACCAATGAGAACCAGTCGATGTCCGGCTGAAGATAGAGGGAAGGCCTCAGAAACCGGTTCCGGGAAAATTTAAAAGTAAGTGTTGTTATGTGTCAATAATTGACTCCCAATTAATTTATACAACAACACGGTTTTCAACACTTCCATGAAAGGATTTAACCTAGTATATTTTTTGGCATTAACGATTTTGAATGATTTTTCTGAACACCCAAATAATAGAGAAGGATAACGACATAACATAACATATAACATAAGAAGGATAACGACCCTTCCTCCCTTACCTAACAGGGCTTTCATTGTGCCCTCAGCAGTGCCATCCATCCAGCCCTTCTTTAGGGTATGACCAGCATTTACGCATTGTTTCAACTAGCCATACAACTGTGCCGAAATCAGTTTTCTTCATTTCCCTGAGATATCAACATCGCCAAGCTGCAATGTTGACTCTCTCAATCAGCCCGGTGCAGGTGTTGAAGACCTGATATCCAAAGCCCATATTTTGTATTACGAAGGGAAGACAACTTCCTTCGAATAAATTCTTCTTTTAGTGTGACAAGAAACTTTTATAGCAGGATGTTCTTTGCGCATATAACACTGGTATACATGTTGAAAAATTGTTTCTAACTTGAATGCATCTAGGTCAGTCATCCTCTTCTTAAAATTCCATCTTTTCCCAAGTGTTTCTAGAATGCCCTTGGATGCCATCTCTCTCTGATCTGCTTTCATCTTCTTCCTCCAGCTCCTCTTCATTTCGTTTCTCCTTCCCTATCCTGATGAGTGTTCTTGTTACGTTTCAGGGCAGCAGCAGTTCTTTCAACAACACTGACATCTAGAGGGGGTCTCCATGTCCCCCCTCTTTTTCAAAATATTCACGCAGTACATACACCAGTTCCCTTGCTTGTACGAATAGTACAGATTTCTGTCCTACATTTGAATACTTTTTCTTGGGGGAGAGCGTTCTTAGTCTACCTCATTTTTGAGTGGTGCTGATAGTTTGAAACATTGTGTCCTTACATTAATAACACTAAAGCACTGATGATCTACAAAATATTAATACACTAATGAAACGACTAAATAACTAATGAAGAAACTAACTTTTTTGCAAGTTAAACCATAGCTAAATAATTAAGTACACTTAGATTATGCCCAGTGATGAGAAGAACCAAGCGCTTTACATAACAATGTGACAACACAGTAACATTTGTGGTGAAACTTAGAGAAGGGGGTGAAAGGGTGAGTCTCACCTAACTGGTCGAAGTTATGTGGTACGGCCTTCAAGAGGTGTGGTCACTGTCATTGTCATAGAAACTCTCCCTCTCATAACTTTCCCTCAAAATGTCAGGATCCTAAAGGAATTTAAATTCCACCATAGATCTTGATAACTTGCTCATTTTATAATTGATTACCATAGCTTTTATTACAAAGAATTGGAAAGTACTAAAATTCAGCCACACAATCGTGATCTTATGGTTAACAAGTTGATTATCAGTAATGTACTTAAACAGCATACGGTTGCACTTGCACCTGGCAATGGCCAGCATTCATATGTCATTAAGTTTTGTGCTTCCTCTAGTGATCTTGGGAGTGTTGAGAGTATTTTTTAGAAGCAGTGAGAATGTAACTATTGCACAAAGGATATTTTGATAGCATTACCAGCTAGACAGAATTTTTTCTGCCCCTCATTTTTCTCCCTGCCTTCCTGTTTTGGCTGCATCTGTTTCTTTGCCTGATCTAGTTTCTCTGACAAAATTTTTGTTATATTAATCTGCAGCACTTCAAAGTTTGATGTACTCTGTCCATTCATCCTCTTGATCTCTTTTCCAGTTTTTTTCCATTTCTGGTCATCTCTCCACAGCCTAAAATTAGAGTTTCGTTGCTTAAGCTTGTCTTCTTTGGTTCATTGGTTGCCTCATTATTTACTTTGCATGTATGACAAATTCTTATTTATATAGAGGTTCATTTTAGTTACTTTGCTTGCCTTAAATCTTTGTCTCAGTTGAGTGCTACAGAATTTTGTTAATATATTTCTTCTCCCACTTCATTTCCCAAATCTAAAAGCATCACAAATCTAATAATTTCCATTCTTGCACCCAATCTTCTTTTCAGCACTTTTTGTACCTGTTGTCCTGCATCAATCCCACTCCTTTCTTTGATCTTCAAAATCATTATATTGAATCCTCTGTTACTTCTTCCAATTTCATCAATATGCCTCTGAAATCTTGAATCTTCTTTTCCAATTACCCCTAATTTCTTATGTATTTCATCTTTTAATTCCAAACATTCTCCTTCTAACTCTTCACTTTCAGCCAACTCTTCTCTAAGTTTTTCCAATGCTAGGTCGGCTGTCAGCTTAGTTGACGTGACTCTTAATTGCTTTTTCTTCCTGCTCTCAGGAGTATCACTTCTTTCCACGGCTTGCTTATTATTTCTTTATTCCCCTGACATACAATAAATAATTTCCCTAACTTTATAAGTCTGTGTGAACCATAATTGGAATCACCTCCATTTTCTGCCATTGGCTAATTGGTGATTCCTGATCTTTTGATGGTGCTAAAGTTACTCACTGGCATCACCTCCATTTTCTACTATTGGCTAATTGGTGATTCCCTAATCTTCCGATGATGTTGAAGTTACTCAGGGAAGACTGAAGAATCTTTAGTCAACCAACAACTGAACATGGGGACATAGATCCTCAATGAAAGTATAAAATCAATTCAATGTCCATCGTTTAATTATCTGCTTCATGTACGAAAGTTTCAATGATTTTAGACTTTAAATTAATATTATTTTGTAAATGAGAGGTCTTAAAAACCCTATAAATTACATTTTAGTATGCTACTAGCATATTGTTAAAAGTTATGCATCCTATGCTACAGATAGAAACTAAACTAGCATGATATTAGCATATTTCAAAGATATGGTTTATAACCTTCACCATAAAAGGTGTATCTCCTAAATTTTCCTCCACCACTTAACATATATTACCAAAATTTGTTAACTACACTTCAAGAATAAAATACTATAGGCATTACTGTATTGACATTTCTATGAAAATTATGCATGTTCATACTGCAATCTCTATATAACCTTTGCTCTTATATTATGCAGCGATATGAACAAAAATCTATGTGCAGTTTCAATGATTAGCTATGACTTGCAACCCTAACCCAGAGAGATAAAACACTATTTCTCCCAATACAAAACATTTTCTTTATAAATATAAACTGAAAACTACAAGGTGTCTTGCATATACATATTACCAAAAAGGTCTGCTGGAAAAAAAATAAGCTTCAAAATCAGGGTTTGCATTAAGAGAGAAGTTCATGGGAAAGGTATCAGTCACTTTCTGCACATTTCATTTTGCTAAAAATGTACAAAGAATGGTGCAAACATAATCCAGCCCAATAAGACTATATAGAGCAGAAAAATCACATGAATGATGGGTGCCATCTGCTCAGAGGGTTAAACAAAACCACATCTATCTCCACTTTCCAATTCTAAAACTAATGGCAGTAATGTATGGAAGTATGAGGTAAAGTGTGAACCTGTGTATACTCCACAGTTTAATGTCTAGAATCTACAGAAAACTGAATAATTAGAATGTAATGAAAAAGAAGTAAATATTGTTTATGAGTAATTACTCCAAAGTCAAAGCCTCCAAGATCACTCACATTTTCGAGTGATCAATTTCCAGTAAAAATTAAAATTTAAAATTTGATTAAAATTAAAATTACTTGAGTTTGAAAGTATAAATGGAAGCATAAATGCACTTTTCATTAAGAAGGGGAAGAAAGATAAAAATACTTGCTAGAAAAAAGAAATGGAGAAAGAGCCATAAATGTGAAGCTTAGAGCAAATAACCATTATCTGCAACGCACATTTTTTTTAACATTGACCATAAAATACGCCAGATGGATTATAATCAGAAAATAATTAGTTGTAAAATTACATTTAATTTTCATAAAGTAAAATAATTACTTTATGTATTATAATGATTGGGTGCATAATGCACATGTTCCAATTGGAAAAGTAAGATGGTGATTCTGTTTGTGCATGGTCACTTCTGTCCAACAATCAAATCAGGAAAACCATTCTGGTTAACAATGAGACTGTATGCAGTAAATGAAGACATGTAGAAATCAGAAAACAATAAAACTCCACTTTTTTCACTCAATAGAGCACTGGTGGTACACCCCAGCTAGGTATTCATACAAAGCACAATGCTCTCCTAATCAGTTTCCTGCACCATTTTACATTGCCACTTTTTTTTATGCTGTCACATAATCTAAGGAGAGAGAGGGAACTGAAATTTTATACACTCCAAGAACAATATAGTAATATTAAACTGTAACATGTTTCTTAGATAGTTATTACTTACCGTTTTGTGTTTGGTGTAAAAAATCTTCCCAATGAACTAGAGGATGGCGTACGTGGAACTCTTTCTTTGGATGGAGTTAACAATCCTGTGTGAACGAAGTTAGACCAGTAGTCTGAAGATATGCTTAGCATCTGCTCCACCACCTAGAACAACATACTTTGTAAGTATGTTATGAGATTCTGTAATTTTATTAACTTATGCTGCTGAAAAGCATGAGCGGAAATTAAATCTTATCAACCGGCCAATCTTAAGACAGAAAACCGATGTAAATAAAACAAGCACACAAAATACTGGTTTGCAAGTTGTATTATGATGACCTGGGCAAAACATATGTGCCATCTGAGGATATATGCTTCCGACCTGAACCATCGACATCAGCAATGATTAGTATTTCCTAAGGACCATATTATCCTCTTTTCATTAACTGCTATTTCGTTTGACAAAAAAAAATTTGAAATAGCTGAAACATTTTACTGGTCAACCTTGTGCTTACGCAATAAACATATGAAACAATTATCACATACTTCTATTAACTTCTTGAAAAACTTAGAAATTCAAACAAACAAAATTATGCATTGCACTCACGTGACATTTTCTATTCCTGTACAAACTATTCTTATAAAGCTTACATAAACATTTGTAGAGATTATCTTTTTGTTTCAGGTGCAAGGGGATTATGGAAATAAAGCAGCAGTCAAATCTTTAAAGAGTTGGTCACTATGTGATGCCTTTTAAATTCCATTCTCTTTGCATGCTCAAGAGAGAGAGAAAGAAAGAAACACTTCCCATTTGAGAAAAGCATCGATATTACAAAATTTAGACAAAGGAATATTTCTGAAATGGTTCACTCCACAACAAAAAGTGCATTTGACAAATTGTGTGCCTTCACCGGCAGTAGGATTTCATTTATCTCTTATGGTTTACCAGTTATGCAAGTCATTTAGAATGAATAGGACTTCTGAGGAAATTCCTAGAAAATTCAATATATACATTTCATTTGCCATGAAAATATCTTACACATATGCTAGTACAATCAAAATAATTACAACCATTTTTGAGAAAAGCAAAAGTTTTTGGACCTCAGAGGTTGACAATTGACGTAATGGCTTCTGAAACAAGTCCCTCAATAATATAAAAATGTTAAGCGACAAAGTATCAATAGTTTTTCAATCAATATTAACAGTATTTTAGTTCTTTGATTTTGTGAGATTCTATGAAACATATGTGCTGATAATAACTAGGGCAAACCAAATAATGATTCTGAATCTACCTTATGAAGGTATGCCTTAATATTGCTTACATATGTAAAAATGTGTAAATATGAATAACAGGTTAGGCAAAAGCAATCTTTTACGGCACTTTTATTCATTTTTGTTCTTTTTTAAGGGAGAAGTCATTTTTGACAATTTTTAAAGCCATTTTGAGCATTTTTAACATTTACTGAAAGGTTGTGCCATTATTTTTATCTAATTCTATTTTTATTATAGTGCAGTATTTTTCCTTGTCAAAACGATTTCTTGGAATTTTTTAAGGAATGTGTATAATGAACTTGCCCAATTTTAGGAATTCAATTTCTTAGATCTTGTGCCAGTTCCATCCCTATTTTTCAAGGAATATGCTAAATGGACTTGCCAGCACTCCCAGGGAAATTCCTATCTCCAGGTAAACCAGCACTGTTGTGCTGATAAGTGAGGTGGTCAGTTGTTCCTAGCCATCTGTACAAACACCATAAAATCAAAATGCCTCAAGTAAAGGGAACTAATAAAATTAAATTAAGTGCATTTTTTCAAAATATGGAGAAAATATTTTTTCTGTGGGAGATGTAAGACTGTGTTCGTGTCTTGATTAATTTAATTCGGAGGACCACTTGATTTTAGCAGAAATCAAGGAACTGATTTTGTGGACTGTACTCGATAGAGCTGTATTCATATCTCTAGATAAATTATTGCACACGCTACATTTCTTATATGAGTAATCATAAAGAAGACAATACATTTAACCCTTTTATGGAAGTGTTGAAAACAGTCGATGTCCGGCTGAAGATAGAGGGAAGACCTCAGAAACCGGTTCCGGGAAAATTTAAAAGTGAGTGTTGTTTTGTGTTATTAATCGACTCCTAATTAACTTAATACATTTAACATTTAGATAAACTAAAAAACGTCTTTTTATTGCAACAACGTTGCACTTAGCCACACCACGATACACAACACATAACTTCTACATGTCTCAAACATGTCTGACCTGAAAGCGGAAGGAAGCCCATTTTCATGCGCGCTGGCGAGTCACATGACCAGCTGGCCACATCACCGGCGCCAAGTGAAATATTAATGCGCCCGACAAACGAATGACGTTCATGGCGCAAACATACTGGGGCCCAAAAAACTGAACAGTTTTTTAATTTAACATAGGCACACTTTGAAAAATATCACTGTTGTTCTTGAACTGGCAGAGGACACAGTTTCACAATGGGACGCCTATATTCACCCTTAGAAGTTCGCACTGTAGCTACCCGCACTAAACCATCACCACCAGGATGAGTCTCAGTGATGAATCCAAGTTCCCAATGCAGAGGAGATGAATTGTCTTTCATTAGCAGGACCATGGTGTTTGCCTTAAGATTTTCACTGGAACTGGACCACTTTTGCCTCTGCTGGAGTGAATGTAGATAGTCGGTTGACCACCGCCGCCACAGATGTTGTAGACGATCTTGGAGCTGTTGCCATTTCTGTGACTGATTCAGATTGTCAGAACAAGGTGATGGTATGGAAGTTAATGGTTCTCCAATGAGGAAATGACCTGGAGAAAGGTAGGAAGTATCAAAAGGATCATCAGTAAGGCGTAGCAATGGACGGGAGTTCAAGCAAGCCTCAATTTGAATTAGTAATGTGGTTAATTGTTCATAGGTCAGTACTTGTGTACCCATTACTCTACGAAGATGATATTTCATAGATTTCACTGCAGCCTCATGTAATCCTCCAAAGTGGGGTGAGCTGGGTGGTATAAAATGCCATGTGCATTCATTAGATGAAGCGTAGTCTTGTACAATCTCTTGGTGCTTGCGAGATTGCAAAAGTAGTCTAAGTTCTCTAAGTTTGTTGTTAGCGCCTACAAAATTTGTGCCATTGTCACTTAGGATCTCTTTACACAATCCTCGTCTAGCTGTAAACCTTCGTAAGGCAGCAACAAAGGCATCAGAAGTCATGTCTGAAACCAACTCAATGTGAATTGCCTTTGTGGATAAACAAAGATAGCTATGTAGGCCTTCACCTGACTCTTGCTGCGAGGCGAGCCATAACGTAGGAAGAATGGACCAGCGTAATCAACTGCAACTCGTAGGAAGGGTCTCGCTGGAGTCACTCTGTAGCTAGGTAGATTGCCCATTAATTGTTGAGCTCCCTTGTCCTTGAGTTTGAAGCACGGCAAGCACTTGTGTAGGACTGACTTAAGAGTTTCCCTTATTCTCGGTATCCAATACCATTGTCGAAGAGAAGAGGTAAGTAGCTGATTGGAAGCATGCAAAAGTTTAACATGTTCATTTTCAATAATTAGTTTGGTAAGATGATGCTTAGGAGGTAAGATGAGCTGATGTCTTGACTGGAAGGGAATTTCAGCCTTGTCAATTCTTCCCCCTACTCGGAGTAAACCTTCATTGTCGACAAATGGATGCAAAGATTTCAATGAGCTTTTAGTAGGAACGTGTCCTTTATCATTAAGTTCTGTTAACTCTGTGATATAAGTTGATTGTTGAGCAAGTTTAATGCAGCAGTGCAATGACTGTTGAAGCTCAAATGCTGAGAGAGGACCTTGCCGTCTTGTGTTGCTGTTTCTACAGTTGAATGCAAATCTCAGCATGTATGCTGTCACTCTCTGCAGGCGTAACAATTTTGAAAAACGAGAAATGATATCATCACTTTCTGTAGTGACCACCAAGCATGCAGTAGTGCGTTGCTCAGTGGCATCTTGAATATCTAATCGTTTGGGTTGTTCTGGCCAAGATGCAAAGGGTTGTGAGATCCAATCAGGACCTTTCCACCACAAGTCATTTGAGGCAAGAGGTTCAGTTGAAACTCCTCTTGAAATGAGATCTGCTGGATTACTTTGAGTAGCTACATATCGCCAAGCAGCAGTTTCTGATAACTCTTGTATTTGTGAAACTCTGTTGGCTACAAAAGTCTTCCATTTGTGTGGGTTGGATTTAATCCATGCTAGAACAATCATAGAGTCCGTCCATAGATAGTTCTGTGAAGTATGCAGCTTAAGGTTAGCTACAACCTTGTAAAGTTTAGCGAGTAGTAAAGCACCACAAAGTTCGAGCCGAGGAATGGTTTGTTTCTTTAATGGTGCAACCTTGGATTTGGAGCAAAGAAGTCTGGTTTTCACCTCATTGCAGCTGTTCATAGAACGAAGATAAATACAGGCACCATAAGCCTTTTCTGAGGCATCGCAAAACCCATGTATTTGTATATCCCTTAATGTACCTGTGATTAGGACGTGTCTTGGAATACGTATAGCATGAATGATGGACAATGTCTCGCAGAAATTTAGCCATTGTTGGATGAGGTGAGATGGTATCAATTCATCCCAACCGAGTTTTTCCAACCAAAGAGATTGTAGAAACATCTTGGCATTTATGACAATAGGACTCACTAGGCCTAAAGGATCAAAAATAGATGATATGACAGAAAGTATGCTTCGTTTGGTGTAGCTAGAATTTAGATTATCCTGAAGAGATGGATTGTCTTGTATCTGGAATTGATCTGTTCCAGGATGCCAGAGGAGACCAAGAGCATGCACACAGTGCAGTCGCAATCGTCACAAGCAGCTAAAGCTATCAAAGTGCCTGTGATACAATTACCTAAATTTGAGGGTGATGTCACTCATTTCAAACATTTCTATGACACATTTACAAGCTTAGTGGTAAACAACCAAGCTTTAGATGCTATTCAGAAATATCATTACTTACTTTCCTCTCTCAAGGGACAAGCTCATTCACTAATACAGAACATACCTGTCACTAGTGAAAATTTTGATGTAGCATGGGAGCTCATATGCTCACGCTATAACAATACAAGATTAATAGCTACAGCTCATATAAAAAATTTATTAGCACTACCAGTAATGCACAAGGAAACAGTAAATGAACTACGTACCTTGCTCAACCATTTTCAAAATAACTTTAATGCCATTGAAGCATTAAAACTTGAAGTGCCTTTGCATAAAATCATTTTAATGCAACTTCTCCTAGAACATTTGTCTGACACCACACGCAGAGAATGGGAGAGTAAAATAGATTCTCAAAACTTTCCTTCTTTGAAGGATCTTATGCAATTTTTAGAAGCAAGAGCACACTCTTTTGAATTGCTTGCTAACACTGCATGTAACAAGACGGTAGTTAAGCCTAAGACTGACTTGCACTTTGCTAAGCCCAACAGCAGAGACAGTAAACACTCTTACCTATCCACGAGTGATCGTGTATGTCCATTTTGTCAGTGCAATCACATGCTACATAATTGTGATGACTTCAAAAACCTTAATGTGCATAAGCGTTGGACTTTCATTAAATCCAAGCGCCTTTGTGCCAATTGCTTTGCTCCTAATCACATATCAAGTAGTTTTTTTTTTTTTTTTTTTTTTAATGTACTAGAGAATTAAATATCGCTCTCAACGTCCCAGGCGCCTGATCCCAAGGAAGGTGATATGGATCCTCCGCTAGCCTCAGCCACGAATCGGGGGGCAACAGCATTGGCTGTGGTTGTGAGTACCGGTAGTACTTGGGATGCTGGCGCACGTACTAATGCAGAGTGGGTTAAAACAACAGCATTCATTGCGGCAGCCATATCTGTGAGCTGACGGAATGTAGCCTGAAGATCTTTGGCCAGGGAGGCTACTGATTTCTCTATGTTCTTGACAGAGTCAAGGATTTCTCGGTGTACTGGACAATCGCTGCACGCGCCCCTTGTAGCTGGTTCTGGCTTCGTGCTAGATGCTCCTGCGGATCCGCTCTTTCGTGGTGGAGGGTTCTTCTTGTTAGGATCTTTGGTAAAGACAACAGGTTTTTCTGCAACAGGTAAGCTTGACCTCTTCCCTGTCCTTTCATTCAGAGCCATGACGACCTCAACAGCAGTTCTTGACTTGTCTGCTTCTGTACTCTGATTAAAGAATTCAGTCCAATTAACACTCTTGATATCAGTGGTAAAGGCTTTACTTACTACTAATTTCTGCAAGAAATGAGCTAACTCGTCAGTAGTAGTCTTGGAAGCCTTTACCACCTTTGAAAAAATGTTTATAGTAGAACAAAATGTCACAGGAGAAACATGAACTTCATCTGCAGCAACTTGAACATAAATACGAGGGCTGTTTTTTTTTTCAACCTCCGATCGCTCCATGCCGACGCTACGCGGGCAGCAGAAAGCGGGTATGCGCTGTCGGCGACTGCGCAGCTCTCGCACTACACACACCACCATTGTTCACATTCAGTCGTCAGTCGGCGTTGTGCTACAGCCACGTAAACATGGCCACCATTATTGATGCTCCCGCCAAGTGCGAATTGCGAAGTGTAATTCGTTTTCTACAGGCTGAAGGCCATGGTGCTGCAGAAATCCATCGGAGGATGAGTCGTGTGTATGGCGAAAACTTCATGAGTGATGGTGTTGTTCGTGAATGGTGTCGAAAGTTTAAAGATGGTCGTAATGATGTGCATGATGAAGGGGGTCAAGGACGCAAATCTGTCGTTTCGACCAATTTGGATGGGACATTTTCGATCATCCGCCATACAGTCCTGACTTAGCACCCAGTGACTTTCACCTTTT
This sequence comes from Mantis religiosa, assembly GCA_030765055.1. Lineage (NCBI taxonomy): Eukaryota > Metazoa > Arthropoda > Insecta > Mantodea > Mantidae > Mantis > Mantis religiosa. The sequence goes on from CM060949.1 coordinate 102,925,517, forward strand.
TCCTCAACTGAAGACGTGGCTTGATGGGAAGCGATTTCAAACCAATGAGGAGCTTCAAACGAACGTCAAGGACTACTTGAATTCACTGGCGGCAACTTTCTTTGAAGAGGGAATTGAAAAGCTTGTCCACAGATATGACAAATGTCTCAGTCTCTTCGGTGATTATGTCGAAAAGTAACCATAAGTGTACTATTCTTTTGGTAATAAAATTATTGTTTTATATGAACTTGTGTTTTATTTATAGCCTATCGGAGGTTGAAAAAAAAACGGCCCTCCTACAATGTAAACTTAGGCAGATACTTCTAGAGGAAACTCAACATTTTGCATTTTTTATCCTGAAATTTCTACTTCACAAGTTTAATAATCCCAGCAGCGCATTTAATTAGAAGAAACAAGAAAATTAATTCAAACCTAGAACATTAAGATATCTGGATGAAAGTCCTATGTGGGTCAGTGCTAAGATAAAACTTTGCAACAAATAAGAGAAGAAAATATAAATATGATTTTGAGTTGAACTAGTGCTCAATGCTCTATATATTGCTAGCGTTTAATGAGAATGTGCTTTGTTAGGACCTTCCTAACATTCTCATAACATACAGTGCTGTTAGTTTAAGAGTCAACACCCACGAGAAATGTTGCACTCCCACAAGTCAACTGTATGCTTGCCGATAGTTGGGATTTAACATGGCGGTTGTAATTGGTGCACGCACTTACCACGCATGTTACTTTCAACCTTGGCATGCAGTAGAACACAACTTCAGCGGTTGTACATGTATTCTGCGCAATGGTGAAATATTCAGTGAGTGAACATGTATATATGTATAGTGAAAAGCTATTTTCTGAAAAAGAAATCAGTTTGGAAAGCCAGACAAAAATTTAGACAAATCACCTAGTTCCTTACAGAAATTCAGCATGTAAGTTAGCGAAAAGTTTATGGAAAAGGTTGTGGACTGACGGGTGGACCTGCTTTAAAAGATACTGCTCAAAAGTCACCGAGATGTTTAGCGCAACAGGGTTTCAATATCATCTACATGAATTGCAACAAAAAAACTAAAATTAAAACCCTACATAATAGCTGTAGCACATCAATAACAGCCTCAAAATTATAACAGAAAACTTCACTTTTGTAATTGGATGGTGGAAAAAGTGCACAATGAAGAAACTGACACAACACTGATTTTCTTTTCCAATCAAGGCTGTTTAGCCTAAATGGACATGTGGCAACACACAATAACAGATACTACGCAGCAACAAAACCCAAAATAGTGCTTGAGGTTCCACATTATGATAAAAAAATTGGTGTGTTGTGTGCTCTCAATGCACATAGAATTATTAGACAATTCTTCTATGAAAACAGTCAAAGGTACATTCGTGATATTTTAGGGCCATTGCATGATGAACCGACATATTTTGAAAGATTAAATGCATATTTTCAGCACGATAATATGACCGTGCATACTGCTGGGGCATCCATGACAGACCTCTGCCGTATCTTTGGCAAGAAAATTGTAAGCAGCGGGCTAAGGCCGGCCCATTCCCCTGATCTAACACTATTACATTATTTCTGTGCAGCAGTAAGAGGTAAAGTGTATGCAAATAACCCACATACCTTAGATGAACTTAAAGAAAACATTCGTAAGGAAATTGGTAAGATTGGTGTAGTGAAATTGATGAACATGAATGCAAGTTTTTTACAATGGTATGACTGTATATAACACAAAATGATTTGTAATTAGGATAATCACAACAAATAAATGGATTGGATAGCAGTTATTGTAATTAGGGTGAGCACCGACTTCTGTAATATAGCACATTAAGTTACATTGTTTTTAGTTCCTAGAGTTAAAACTCCCGAGTATCGGCAAGCACCACCATGGCACGGCAATTGTCCCAGGCACCAATGCTTAAAATAACAGCACTGAAGTAATAAGAAAATATATCTGAATCCTTCAACAAGACAAACTCTGTAGGCAATTCTGTAATGAATGTTATTGTTGGAGTTGTAGAAGCATACAACCTTAAGAACTATTTCTACTACACTGTGAGCAAGCCGACAGTCATCCATTTACCAAACAGCATATATTTGACAATGCATTGAGAAAATTTTGGCTTGATGGCATTCAAAATTTCAATGTATTGCCTTTTACAACAGATGTAGCACCCTACATGATGAAAGATGCTTCTTTAAGTGCACTCTAACCAAAAATGGTATATGTGACATGTTCAGCGCATAGATTACAAAGTTGCAGAAAGTATACATGTGCAAATTTTCCTGAATGGATAAATTAATTGGATGCATAAAGAAAATATTCTTTAAAGTCCCCTTTCAAGCTGTAGCATTCAAAACAGAATGCTCCAGAAACTTAATGCTCTTTCCACCTGTTTTGACTATGGAAACATAGCCTGAGGGTTATAGTTATTGCAAGAATTTCAAAATTGTGAAGAATAGCTAACCTGCCAACATTTGTGTACTTGCATTTTAGTTACCTAAGCTTTTGTTTGGTAATTCCAAAGTACTTGTAAATATAATTAACTCTTGCAATTCCAAGTAGAAGACAAGTAGAAGTTGCATTTAAAAATGTTGATTGCTCACACATGTTATCTTTAATTGATTATCTAAGATGAATAAAGGTAATATGCAAGATAAATGAAAAAAAAGCCATTATAGGTTCAAACAACGTCATAAGAAGGCAATAATTCTTCCAACAGGTATACATAGGCAGTATAAATTTCAGAAGCTTATAAATCACCCAATATGGATTTTTGTGTAAGTTCTAAACATTTATACAAAGAAATAAAACAGGCAAATAGGGCTAAGTCCTAACTCTGGTCACAAGAACAAAGTTTAAAAATCATCAAAATAAACAATGATGCAACCAGGAAGGCTCCTTGAGAAAATCTCTTGTATCTCCCCCCTTGCAACAAATCTTTTCAATTTTTATGGTATATACCTAAATAGGAACGGCACTGAAATAAAATTTCAATACAACCGTTTTCACAATACAAAATTCTAATACTTACTGCCACTTGTTTCCTCGTCTCTTCCACCATAGTGGCTGGATCAGGATCGCAAGAATAACCAATTATTGTTGGCCCAAAAATTCTTGCAAGATTTGATGCAGGCATCTTACACTCACTGCATGCAGACACTCTGAAAACATTTAAATAAACATGCATTCATATAAAGAAGAAAATTAAGCTGTGATGTGACAAACAGCACTATAATCTGTTCAAGTTCATCTCGGGAAGCAAGCCAGGTGAAAAGACGATTAGAAATAAATGTTTTGGGAACATAAATCTCCCCCGTCATCAGGATATTTATTAAATGTTATAACCACAAATGAATCACTGGATATAAACAAAGACAAAACACTATCAATATTTGCATTACTGAACAGAAGACTGCAGTAAATTGAATGCCAGGTCAGGACATGGCATGAGTATAGAAAATTAATTGGGTCAAAGAAACGTACCTACTTGATTATCAAGCTGTATAGATCTGTGTTCCTTAAGTCGATGGATTTCCATTTTAAGGCCAGTTTCCAAGAGGAGTTGAACTGAAATCCAGCATCAGGATTAAGCGTGCTCCTCTCGGAAGAAATGGCAAAAGCCTCTTTAACTCTCCGCTCCCAGTAACTGTTGCATTTTGCCAAGATTGTCTCCCAAAAGTTGGCTCTATGGTCTTTACCAAAACAATGCTGTCAGTCCAGACTTCTCAGGTTGCATTAAATGCTCCATTCATGTTCTTTTATTTTGGCAGCAATGTTCCTTCCAGTTTGTCCTATATATGGTGTCCCACATTCACAGGGAATGCGGTACACTCCCGGAACTTGGAAGTCCAATTTGTCTTTCACTGGTCTCAACAGATGTTTAATCTTTGGAGGTGGCTTGTGGATGGTCCTGATGTATTTGGCGAGAATTCTGGATAGGTTGCTGGTAAACAGGATGCAGGCTGTAGCGGTATGCTTATCTGACGCTTGCTGTATTACACGTTTCCCTTTCCTAGCTTTGGTGATCGAGGCTTCGTCATATTTGGAGTAGCCATTTTAACAGAAAGTGAGTCTCAGGTGATGTAATTCCTGTTTTAAGTTGCTAGTATCAGAGATAGACAAAGCTCTGTGGGCCAGTGTATTGAGAATTCCTAGCTGTTGAGACTTATGACGAAAACTATGAGCGTTCAGATAGAGATCTGTGTATGCAGCCTTGTGGTATACAGCATGGCCCAGTGTATTATTGCTGTTTTTTGAAACAAGAATGTCCAAGAATGGAAGAGTTCCATCCTGCTCCACTTACATGGTAAACTGTATTTGAGGTCGAAGACTGTTGAGATGCGCAAGAAAGCTAGGCAAGTGTCTGATCCATGTGGCCAAATTACAAAAGTGTTATCCACATAGCTATAGAAATGAGATGGTTTAAGTGGAGCTGTGGCAAGTATTTCATGTTCTAAGTGTTCTGTATAGAAATTAGCTATAACTGGTGACAAAGGGGAGCCCATTGCTACTCCATCAGCTTGTTCATAGAAAGTACCGCCAAACAAGAAAAAAGTGGACATCAGGCGAAAGAGCTCTGATCTCAGCCGGAAAATGCTCCTTCAGAAGTTGAATGGCTTCCTGAAGTGGTACCCTTGTAAATAGAGAAACCACGTCGAAGCTGACAAGAAGATCAGAAGGGCCAATGGTACTGTTCTTAGGTGTATGTACAAACTGTATGGCATTACATGATGTGGGCAATCCCTACCATAGGTTGTATCAGATCAACCAGGTGACGTGCCAGCCGATATGTAGGACTGCTCCTGGCATCCACAATGGGGCATAGAGGAATGTCCAGTATGTGGATCTTTGGGAGTCCATACATTCTAGTAGGCCTGGAACCTGACAGTGATACCGCCCTCTTAATTTCTGAAGGCAGGATCTTTTAATAAGTTGTATAGTCCAACGTTCGATGGAAGAGGTAGGATTCTTATCAAGGATCCTGTGGGCCGGATCATCTCAGAACTGCTCCATTTTCAAGTATTGGGCTGTGGAGAGGATCACAGTGGCATTACCCTTGTCTGCCGGGAAGGCAACTAAGTTTTCATCATTCCAAAGTCTCTTAAGTGCTAAACTTTCATCTCGGTTTATACTGGGCCTAGGAAGTGTGTTGTGTGTGACAGTGGCAGCCATTGCGGTGCACATTTCTTCGGCACTATCTAATGTAAGATTCTGAATAGTGAATTCCACCCTGGAAACAATCTCACCAGGAAAGCTTCAGATCTTATTTTAGCACTATAATTTGTTCACTGTTAGAATAAAATTAAGTATTGCTCCATATTCTGCAATGAGCTCCGCCTCTTAGTACATCATTGGTTACATGTAACATTTGTGCATACGCACCTAAACAGCAATGCCGCCACCAGAATTTAACTGACATCTTTGTTGTTTAGACTAAAAAGAAGTATTTCAGAAAGTGGAGTGCCATTGTTACTAAAATTAGGCAAGTGAGTCAACCTTTTATATACTTTTCTCCACTTACAAGTTTTTATGAAGACTAGTTTCTGGGGACTTCTCCCCTATCGTCAGTTCTGTGGTTGACTGATGATGCATCCGGTGTCTGCATCTGGCTTGGTGTCGTGCTGCCATCTAATATCCTGGTAAGTTTGATGACGTCATCTACCGCGGGAATTTCAAAATTCATCAAGAGGTCCTGTTTTTTCGTAATAAATGTTTTCCCAAATCTACAGTTCCAGAGGTTTCTTTGCCTGTTTGATCAGTTCTATTTCTTGTTTTATGTTGTGATTCTCAGGCCAAAAGTGATGTGCTACGGCCGACTTGTCCATTTGTTTGAATTTAATATTTCTGAAGTGTTCTTTCATTCTTGTTCCTAGATTCCTTTTTGTCTCACCAATGTATATCTTGTCACAATCCTGGCAACTCATTTGGTAAATGCCTGATAATTGAGTTTTCGGTGTGCTATTTTTTAGAGGGTGGTTTAGTAAGTTGCGGATGTTGTGTTTGTTTTGAGGGGCTAATTTTATGTTGAAGCTCTTAAATATCTTTTCAAATTTTTTGAAGTATTTTGGATGAAATGTAAATTTTCCATATCTGGTGTTTGGGTTTTCTAGTTTTTTTTAACGTAGTAATGTCCTTTAAGTTTTTGTTTCTTTTGTGTCTGTAGATCAGTTTTTTGATGAAATTTGTTATAGTTGTTCAGTTCGGCAACCTGGTGTATGTGAGCGTACTCCTGTTCATATTCTGTTTTTGTTAGCGGAATGTTGATTAATCTGTGAACTAAACTATGGAATACTGCATATTGATGTTGTACTGGGTTGAATGGGTTGCATTTAATGTAATTGTCAACATGTGTTGCTTTTCGGTATATTCCAAATTGTAATCCTGTTGGTGTTCTAATGATTTTCAAATCTAGAAAAGGTAGCCATTCATCCTGCTCTACTTCAATGGTGAAAACTATGGATTTTTCTTGTAGGTTTAGCAACTTTATAGCATCCTCGGTTAGTCTTCTAGGGACTATAGCAAACACATTGTCGACATATCTATGCCAACATTTGAAAATATGTGGAAACGCTTTAGTAATGTGTGTTTCCAAATTACTCATGAACAGATTAGCTAGTAATGGTGAAAGAGGGTTACCCATGGCCAAGCCTGCTGTATGTTGGAAGATCTTGTTGGAGAACGTGAAGCTGTTTTGTTCAATACATAGGGTGGTTAATTTGATGTATTCCTGTATTTTAACATCCGCCACGTTGCTTTTGGATAACCAGTCTTTCATCAATTTTGAAATTTTTTCTACTGGTATGCTCGTGAATAGAGATCTGATATCAAAGGACACCATCACCTCTTCAGTTTTTATAATTGTGTTTTCAATTTTCTTTACTAAATCAAATGAATTCTTTATGCTTAGAGATTCAAACTTTTCAAACTTGTCAAATTCTTCCCCCAACCATTTTGCCAGTTTGTAAGTCGGGGCATCTATATTGTTAATAATGGGTCGCATGCTGTTGTCTGTCTTGTGAATCTTAAGTAGGCAGTATCATTTTGGCAAATTAGGGATGTTTATAATTATGCTATTTTTCATCTTATGTGGCACTATGGTATTTTCTTTAATTGCTTTTTTGGTGGTTTCTATGTATTTCTTTAATGGGTTTTTGGTTAGGGTTGTATATTCTGGATTTTGTAGTAGATGTTCGACTCGCTGGTTGTAATCATTTCGGTCCATAATGACTACCGTGTTTCCTTTGTCTGCTTTCAGATATAAAACTGGTTTTTGGTTCAATGTTTGAATAGTTTCTTTATAGTTATTTTCCTGTCCGAATGTCATCCGCTTGAGAATTTCTAAGCATTTTGATTTAACTAATGTTGTTTCGCTACCATTTTCCAAAAAGTTCCAGGTTATGGTGACGTCAGCGATGTAATCGTCTAAATTGCCCGAGTTGCCGACACAAGTTTTAAAACTTTTGTTTAAAAATTTTATTTCTTTTTTGGTGAAAGTTTGGGAAGAGATGTTGACTACATTGTCTGGTGTTTCTGTGACACAGCGGTACTGGTTGCATGGGTTTCTCGTCGGTCTCCTTAAGCGTAATTTCCGTACTTTTGATTTAAGAATCTGTGTTTTTTCTTTCATGTTCAATTTCAATATGTCGTGTAATTTTGTTTCGAAATGTGTCCAAATAACGTGTCCAAGTTCACGAGCTAGTTTCATGTGTAGGTAGTACGCTTCTATATTAATCTGTTGCAACGTTGTGTATTTCATAAAAAACTTGTAAGTGGAGAAAAGTATATACAAGGTTGACTCACTTGCCTAATTTTAGTATCTTTGTTGTTACTCAACCAGTGCATTTTTTAACTTTTGAGTCATTGTTCTTACTGTAATTACTTTATAGTGTTAATTCTATATTATAACTACTTTGGTTTATTGAAAGCAGGTAAAGCAAGAAGCTTAATAAACCGCAAACTATAATGTGGAAGAACACGGATGTATTAAAAACCACAAGTAAATGCAATTCATTTCCGACACGTGCTTCTTTTACTTTATTCTTACAGCGAACAGATTATAGTAAATTAGACTTGTGGGATGCAAATTTAAGGCTCCCTGTCAGGATGAAAATCAATACTAGGTAAATACTCTAAGATCTCTTACAGATTTCATAGTTACATAGCTAAAATAAAACAAAAACACCTGTGAATTTTCTAATGGAACTGAAATGATTTAATTAGAGTATTATTCAAGCTATGTATGCAATAGAATATTAAGTGGCAAAAATATGAATTAACTTAACACTTAAAGAGTTTCACTAACATTAACATACTCAGTATATACGTTTATTGAAGATTCATCAGCTACTTTTGACTTCTAGAGTGATTTGAAGTGATCCCTCTGAATCTTGAGACCCTATTACTGGGCTTCAGATGAACCTATGCAATGGGTTATCTTTGGAGGTATTTCAAAATTAATTAGTATTGACTTGTACTTTTTCAAGATTTATTCCCCAAGTATCAAGTTCTATTGGTTTCTGATATGATTTCAGAAGATGGACACTAAAAAATCAACTTTGAGGACAAAAAATTTACATATGAAAACCAAAAGGAAAATTAGAGCACATATCAAGTAACACTGCAGACACAGAGTACAAATATACAGAAAAATTAGCAGTGGCATATCCTACCATTTTTGGAACTCCACTTAACATTAAACTCTTCTGAAATCAATGCAAAAACCAATAGAACTTGAAACTTTGGAGTAGATCTTGAAAAAAATATTAGTAAATCCTGCTGAATTTTTAAATTCCTGTCATAAACAACCCTCTCTTTAGGTTCTCTAAACCACAGCAGAAGCACCCCATGACTCCAGAGTGATCACTAAATCAATCCAGCATCGAAAGAAGCTGATGATGCAGTCAACATCTTGAAACATATGTACTATGTAAATTACGGTTAGTGAAACCCTTGAAGTGTTAATTTTCACTCACATTCTTAATTATGTATACTTTAAAAAGGAAAGCAATAAATCCAACATAAATAATGTATTATTTATTGTATATACACAGTTCAGCCAAAAGTTCTGTCAGTAAAATCCAAACTCGCTCTAGAACGTAATTGCAAATGAAGAAGCGTGGTAACACTGTATGTCATTGTCTAAAATGTGATCTTCACTGCAGCATGAGTAACCAGCTGGCAGTGTACCAGCGGCAGGCACAAAAGAAAGATGAATTGGGGAGTGTACTAGAACATATTGGCATTATTTCGTTCTGGAATTGGCTGCTCCTGCATGTATCTTCTATAATCTCTTCATGCGTAGGAAGATGAAAATACAACTGTGGATAAGAAGGAATTATGATTTTTTTGGAGAGGGGGGGGGGCGAGATGCAATGAAGTTAATTTGATGTTTATGTGTAAAACATTGAAATTTTTATTACTCTAATGCCGATTTCACCAACAAATGTTAAGACTTAACACGAGTTTAGCAATAGTTAAAACAAAAATTGCATTTCACCAACAAGTGTTAGCGTAACACTCGTATTAAGTCTCATGTTAAACTGACAAGCCGAATTTCTGATGTTAAGTCCTAAACAATTGTAAATGGTCAAGATGGCAAGCATGAACTCAGTTGTTGATGTCAATTTGCTATATTTAAGACCGTCTAAATGGCATTCATATTAGAGTATGGATTATGAGGCGAAATGATTTTGAGGAACTATCCAAAGAAACATTTTTTACGGAGGTATAGACTGTCAAAACATGTTGCTATGAAGGTTACTGCAGAAGTACAAGAGAGGTTAGAATATGCATCGAAAGGAATATGGCGATCTGCCTTTGCTTCAAGTATCAATAACCTTGTGATTTTATAATTCACTGAATTATGTGAATAATAAATTGTCCAACTCCCGTCTTGAAACGTTCAAGTCACTTGCACTTCTTCGCTCCTCGTTTTAAATTTACATAATACTGAGTTAGAACATGCATCGAAAGGAATATAACGATCTCGCCTTAGCTTCAAGTATTAATAACCTTGCGATTTTATAATTCACTGAATTCACTGAATTGTCCACCTGCCGTCTTGAAACGTTCAAGTCTCTTGTCCTTCTTTGCACCTCGTTTTAAATTTACGTAATAATGCGTTAGAATATACACCGAAAAGAATATACCGATCTAGCCTTTGCTTCAAGTATTAAAACTTTGCGATTTTATAATTCACTGAATTATGTGGATAATACATTGTCCACCTCCTGTCTTGAAACGTTTAAGGCACTTGTTCTTTGCACCTCGTTTTAAATTTACGTAATACTGACAAGTTGTTTGGTGATAGTAGTGACACATGCATTTGAATTAAATTCGTTTCCAATATTTTCCCTGTGATATCTTTCTCTTTTACATTCACTGCATCTCCTCTTATTTTTCACGATATCCTTACACTTTGTCACCAATTCAATTAACAATTCTTTCTCCGTCGATGAGAAATTTGTCTCACGGCTTTATTTATGATTTTGTTCATCCGCCATTTATGCAGACGAAAATGAAAACAGAAGCACATCGTAGTACGTTCGGAAAACAATACGACTCATCCATAGCCTTCTATACCTGTGATATTTACAAGTTCCTTGGCGTTAACACAGGTTTGTTAACATTTTAAGAAAACAGGTTGGTGAAATGCAAGAAATTTAACATTAGTTTTAGCGCTGTGACAATTGTTACGTTACATTCGTTAACATTGATTTTAACATCTGTTGGTGAAATCGGGCATAACATTACTTTCTACACCAGAACTTAATGGAACATGTTTTGCACATTGATGTCCTCACTGATTCATGGCTATGCTTCAAATGTTCAAGTCTGGAACTTTTAGTGTAGAAAGGAAGTTACAGTAATAAAAATTCCAAACTTTTGCAAATAAATGTGAAAGAATGAATTATTTTATATCTGCTCTTATGTTAAAGGCAAGCTAACAAAGTCTAAGCACTAACCTTTGTAGATGCAGCATAAGAAAAGCAAGTGTATCTCTGTTAGGCTGTGGAAGTTCTGAAATGGCTTGATAAAGCACAGCCTTTCCATCTTCACGATCATGTGCCTCTGTTGCTTTAATAAAATCTTGCCTTAAGATGGGTGTCACTATGGGTTCACGAAGGGAACGTAAGAAATCTTTAATAGTGCCACAGACAACGTGAATGTCAATCCCTGACAGATTTGGCGTTCCCTTTCCTCGCAAAAATTTTTCCTGGAAATAATCATACACAGACAATTTAGGTGCACATATATCTATAAAATCTTTTTAAACTACTTGCCAAACTATAAAAACACTTTAGGTCCACTTACATTTAAATGTAAGTGGTTTAAAAAGATTTTATTGGTAAAGCTCCACTGTTTATAAATACTTCTATTTAGCACTCGTCTGTTTATGAAATCACTTAAACATAATTTTACAAACAGTTTCAACTGCTCAGAAATTATAGAACTATACTTTCTAGTGGTTTCTCTTAAAATCTGTACCTCAGAGGTAAACCATCATAGTTCACTTTTTTTTCCCTTCAGATTTTTCACTTAAGTTCACTATAGAGATGTTTAAGTTGTTACACTGAAAAGAAGTACACTGCTGTATTTCCATGTTTAATCATTTCCTACCTAAGGAGTGCTTCAATCTTCACAGCTGCATGAAAGCATGTGCCTTCAGAATGTTTTATATCTGACTGTTTTTTTTGTTGAGAGGCATTATTGCAAGTCACATACAATGTACTTCATAACATGAAATTAAAAGAGGTAGCCAACAATGGGTTGCAATTATAGCCTGTGGTCAACAGCTGTGAATTTAGATGACCACAGTGAATGAGGTCATTTAATTACAGTATTACACTTTTGTATTCTGTAAAGGAACAATTAATTTGATGCAATGAACTATTATATGACGAATTCTAGAGGACCGCAAATGCTTAATAAAGAAAGAAAACAAGAGGCAAGAAAACATAATTACATAATAATTATGGCCACTATTTTCATTGTTAAATTTTAACAAGGAGCTTCCAATAACATTCACAACATATGGAAATAACAGGTCCTTTTTCTTTTTTTCTTTCTCTCTTATTTCTTTGTCTTAACTACAAACATGCTCTGCAAGCAGTCTATGAACTTCTTTAGCATAGCATTATTTTCACTCTGCATGTTTTATTCTGGTGAAATATTTCATATTGTTCCTTTCAAAGGGCATCTTGTGCTAAGTCATATTTATAATGTTAAACATGCCAGCACCTTCTGAAACAGATCATACAAGTTTTATGCCATTATTTAAGGAATTAAATATATTATATATATATTGTCAGCTACACCAACGAGAACCAGTCGAGAGCCGGCCGATGATAGAGGCAAAGCCTCTGAAACATGTTCCGGAAAAATTTAAAAGTAAGTGTTGTATAGTGTCTTTAATCGACTCTCTTTAAAGTTAATATTGCCCTTACCCTGTATTTACATATATGAAACTTTATGCTACATAAAAGCTAATCTCAGTACGTACACAACAAATTCACAGATACATTCTCATGATACCAGTTCTTTTGAAAAAAGTTTTGTATGTAATGGCCTCCAGCTTTATAATAAATTATCCAATTATCTGAAGCAAATACCTGCACTGCATCAATTTAGGATTTGTCTCAAAAAACTTCTTTCACTCCATTGTTTTTATAGCATAAAGGAATATTATTATTACTTTGACAATTAATTTTTTAAAGATATTTTATAAATGTATACACAATGTCTTTATATAATATTCTGAGGTAATAGCTCAATTTTGTAATTTATATCACATGTACATATTGTTAAATATTGAAAAGCCTGTAAATAATTGTAAGGATCCTGGATGTGTTCTATATCATGTATATGATCCAAACAACGAATAAAACTACAACTACTACTACTAGAAGGAACATGAAAAAGGATTTTTTTTTTTAAATTTTTAGTGATTTTCTTATATTTTGCAAGCAATTTAAACGTGGTTTAAATTTTAGGCAGTCTAAGAAGTTAAAGATCTACCGCTGAGATCCTTAGAGATCTATAGATAACAGTGATCTTACTGATTCACCAAATACATCAGAGAACTCCTCAGATAACAAGCATCAGAAAAGGAAAATACAGATGTATTATTTTATCTTGACAGGAATCCTGCGCGGTAGGGATGAGTACCAACTGTGTTGGGATAGTGCACCTATCACCACAATGCATCACACACGTAAGATTACGAGAGTGGAATGGTGCATTAGGTGTCTAAAAACAAATTTCATTCTCGAAGCTCTTATAAACTAAGTTGTAATTCTTACTATGGTAGTAATCTCCATGCTTTTGTTGGATCTTAAATAGTACACAGTCATTTGGAACAAAACCCTGTTCTCCTCCAGCAGGCATGATAAACAACTGTCGGCCTTTCAATATTGCTGCAGAGTCCCTGTAATGTATTTTACTCCAGGCATATGGTCTAGTATGTCCTGTATTTATATAAGTTTCATCCATATAAACTATATAAACTTCACTTCGATATCTCCGAATATTTCGTAAATACTTAAACCTTTTTGCATGTATGGTGCGATGTTCGATTAAAATTTGTCTGTCATGCTTAGTGGTTTTTTTTTCTTTTTCCCCCCCCAAATAATCCCAGCTTCAAAACAACTCTTCTTAATGTTCAGACACTGCCTTGGAAATCAGTAGAATTTTTAGCTGCATAAGTACTTTCTTCAAAGTTGGTCTTTGTTTTTCTGTGCCTTTGTTTTACACCTAACTACTTCTGAATTAAAACTTCCAAATTAGATTTTGTGCATGTTCTTAATTTTTGTTTACTTGGCATAGAGAAGGACGTTGTTGCACTAGCACCAATGGCTTTTCTTTCCTTAATAACTCTCCTAAACTGCTTTCAGACACAACTGTTGCCTCAGATACCCTTCCCCAGATATTATAGCTGACCCAGACCATTGTTCCTTTTTTATAAATCTATGGATATTGGTTATTACTTCTCGTGTTTTTAAATGTAGCACTTTATTTCCTAATGTGCTGCTAGGAGGCGTCATTTATAATTAAATGCTCTTTTGGAACCAGGAGACAAGCACATTTTGAAACATGCTGCAGTGTTACCGACTAGACCTGCATGTATTTAGTTGCTCGCAACTGGTGCGCAACTGTACTGCCCTCCCCTCCAGTTGCAACCGTTCTGAGGTGGACCCGTCCAGATACCACTGCGCATTGCTCTGCACTTTTCAAGATAAAAAAATACATCTGTAAAATGAATCAACAAAAAGTTGCAAAAGAGTCAAACATTGCCCTGATCCACTAATTTTGAAATGCAACATTTGCAAAAGGAAAATAGCTGCTGGAATGGAACATATTTCAAATTGAAATAAGCTGTACAGGCAAAGGAAATGAAATAACTTTGTGGCACAACCTACAAGAAAAAATGTACTTTAAACGTAAGTGAAGAACAATGTGCATAACATTGACCCTTTTAGCACAAAAGCCATTACTGCAGCTCTGCCCTTCTATTCGGTAATATACGTATCCAGCATTATTACAGCCCTGAATGAGGACCAAGAAGCTGTGAAAAGTTTAAATAAATGACGGTTTTTCATACATATAATAATAGCAAGGTCATAAACGAATGCTTTCCTAAAGAGCAACATAGAATTCATGACAGCTGGTCGAGTGAATTAGCTGCTTGAATATGATGATACAAAATGACGTCTCATTGATAAGAGTAAACATGAAAAATTCAATGTCATGGCCGGAATTTGAAGCACGGATATCCCGGTTTCTGTCCAGTCACTCTAACCCATTGAGCTACATGGCCAACATGCCGTCATGACAAATTCTCCATTTGACTTGTATATTTCCCTGGTAAACCACTTTGGGGCTCTCGCATCCAAGATACACCGTTTGTGGCAACTTACTAAGAGTTAAACGATGAAGCCTAGGACTCAAGTACTTAAATATTAAAAGCAGAAGCATTATTAACAGTGAAGTATTCTTCATATTTAAGTTTGAATTTATGAGTCACTATGTTTACACTCAGTCTTCACTTACTTGTTGTATAATTGAAACGTTTTCAAGATCATTCGATCTCATCATCAGCTGTTTGGTGACTAGATGAACCTTCCTCTTCTTCCCCTACTACGGAGCACCGATCACTCTGCCATCTGGTGTTAGGGGCACTAACACCAGATGGCAGAGTGATCGGTGCTCCGTAGTAGGGGAAGAAGAGGAAGGTTCATCTAGTCACCAAACAGCTGATGATGAGATCGAATGATCTTGAAAACGTTTCAATTATACAACAACAAGTAAGTGAAGACTGAGTGTAAACATAGTGACTCATAAATTCAAACTCAAGTACTTACTTAAAACATTTCTCTAAAAAATATAAAATTATTAACAATAAAAAATATGGTATTTATCAATATAATTGTTTAGACTGTGATCAGGTTTATATTGGACAGACGAAACGTAATTTGGAAACCAGAACAAAAGAATATTTTCGTAACATTAAGTATAAACAAACATAAATTGGCTGTAGCATATCATTTTTGGTCATTTAACCATGAAATAAATCTAAAGTTAAATTATTAAAACAATTAAATGGTCTGATAGATTTAATGGTTTGGGAAAAGATATTTTAAAAAATAAACATCGCATAATGAATTTTGAAATACCAGCAGTTGATTGTTTTTTAGGTTTGTTTCGTTTTCAGATTTTGGCAATACTGAAAAAACGTAACATGGTAACCGGTATCCTTGACAACGAAGTTGTTGATGGACTGACGATGCAAGTAATTTGTGAAATCTATCTCAATTAGATAGAAGAATTAACATCATTTTCTTAAGATAAGTGAAGTTTTTGTTACAAATAGTTATATTTGTGTAATAATGTGTATCATACCATTTAGCCAATACTACATTGCTAACAGAGGCTCCCACAGGAATAAGTAAATGCAGACATCAGAATCCACCTTGGATTTTTACATGCTTTTTACAGTTTCATACAGTGTTTTGAGTTTTTGATAGTTTTAACACAAATAATGAAACTGCATTTGCCATTACAATTATTGTATGAGCTAAAATTGGTCGTAATCTGTGACAGAAGTGAAAACAATCTGCCTTATTCTTAGCGCTTTTTGACATGGCTACAATGAAAACAAGTGTTGGCTGAAGATTTAAACCCAATTGGTTACATTTTGTAGTTGTACCATTTTGTATTCCAATGTTATTGTCAACTAATGCATGTGACAGGTTGTTCCTTCAGGGCTTGTTTAAAGTGTTAAAGTATGCCAATGCATAAAAGTTTGCAAATTCGCACTGGAGCTGTGTCTGAGTATAATGTTTTTGGAATCAACATACATAGTGATTGCTTTCTGTCCCATATAATGCTTATGCACTGAGTTATCTACCCCTCCTCTATAAAATTTTGCCCAAATAATCCATTAGAAGGCATTCAAGAATGGTGTCACATTCACTTAGCATGTTGCATAAATTCAAAAATAAATAGGGGCAGGTGACTCACCTTGTATAACTAAACAACTTCCTGTTATTCAGCCATGTTTGTAAGGTATGTCCTAGATAAGAAAAGAAGTGGCAGATTTGTTGCATATGATGAATGTGGACATTATACATCACCCAATAAAATCTTGTGATAATTTTAGAAACCACATTTCATCCTTTTCCACAAATGGAGCCACTACAGCAGGGGATGCACAACAAGAGCTAACCTAGAAATGATCTAAACATATTCAACATAGAATTTAACTTTTTTCAAGCAACCTCCTAATAAATCTTGCTATATTAGGGATGAATTCATAAATTAAAATAGGTCATGAGTAAGATGGGTAATAATTAGTTGAGTATGAAAAACATATAGATGAAGCAGTATTCCATTTCAAAGGAAAAAGTAAGGGACAAAGCATTTACATTAGAAAATTGAAATAAAGGCAATCATGGTAGATTTTTAGAAATGTTTACCAACACCGTATTTCTATAACAGCTTGTCTTTTTACCTAAGAAAACTATGGACATTCACCTCACAATCCATGATGCCTCTAGCAACAAGATTGAAGAGATGTAGAATAAAACAGTTAAGAGGACATGAGGGATGTGACTCTCTCAGCAATATACAAATGAGCTTCATTTGAATTGAATCACACCATGGTAGAAATGACTACAGTGAAAACTGCAGTGGTCAAAATAGGATGCATTCAAAGTAAAACTAAACTGATGCAGACTGTATGTAGCTCGATGGGACTGACAGGAATTCAGTCACGCAAAAAGAAAGACACTTTCTCTGTATTTTATTAAAATTGAAACTTCACTCTTGTCAAATATTAAAAATAAAAATGTTTTTCGAACTGTCCCAGTTCCATACCCAGTTGATTGGCAGTGCACAATTGATCAGCTGAAGATGGATCAAGGACGGTCCCGAAAATTCCTGTTTTTAGTACTTGACGTGAGTGAAGTTTTCAGTTTTAATAAAATAAGACAAGAAGTTTTTTAATATGAAATTAGCTTCACTAGTAAGAATACTTTCAATTATAAAAATTTCAACTTCCAACACATTTTACTCTCCAATGTAATTATGCATCTAGAGTTCCAAGAGTGATGAGCACAATTAATGTGTATGGAACAAGATTTGCTCAGAGGACGGCATAGAAATGCTTTTATCATTTCTGAGAAAAACATCTAACTTGTGTGATGGACTGCATTCTGAAAGACCTTACCTCATGATGTTTGTCACAATCTACCAAACACTGTGAGAATTGGCATAAATTAAAGATGGCCATCAGGCCACTGTTTGCCATATGCATTTGGTATTTAAGAAAATTAAAAAAGCTAAACTAAAGAAAATCATTAAGGAAGCAACCACATTCACTAAAGAAAGAAAGCAAAGCATATTCAGTAGATTCACATACCACCCAAAAACATTTATTAAATTCAAAAAGATCTTTAAAGAACAAAATATCATCTTGGCACCAACAAATAGATACTCAATATTAAAATTGTTAAATTCAAAAACAAAAAGTGATCTCCCACCAATCAATAGATCCAGAATACACCAAATAAGTTGTTAGGATTGTGAAAAATGCTACAGTGGGCTAAGAGAATCTAAAAATCAGAGGCAAAGAGCATTTCAGAAACATCACATTGAAACAGGAAGATAAGTCTGCAGTAGTATTTCACTTCTGGAGCGAAAGCCAAATCTAAAATGACCTTGACTCAAATTCAAAATTATTAAAAGGGGTGATAAACCAAAACAAACATGGGAGAACATCTTAATATGGAAAATAAGGCCAGAATAATGAACTTTGAAATCCCACCAGTCAATTTGATAAAATTCATAGTTCCACCAACAGCAGAAAATAGTCAGAAAATAGTCAGACCTTTGAGGTTGAAAATGGAAGCAATGTTTCCCAAAACTAGTAGCTCATAGAATAAAACTGTAAGTGACAGAGTATTGAAAACAAATACTTTATGCGTGACTGGAGGAATTTAGTATTCGTGATGTCAAAATCAACTGAAAAACTATCAGTCACGGCCTCGCACCAGCCAGTCTGACGAAGTGATTCAGTAAGTGGAGAACATTGTTTTGGAATATATCGAGATTTAACTGTATTGGAACACCAAGTTGAAGCGAAATAATTATTAATTTTTAGATGAGTCGTATTTATTACACATCTGCTTCACTTTCGTACCTATTTTGAGGACATGTTTCGCAAATCATCGTTTGCATCTTCTGCTCTTATGCTACTAAAGCTTGATCCACACCACTGGATCAAGCTTTAGTCGCATAAGAGCAGAAGATGCAAACGATGATTTGCGAAACATGTCCTCAAAATAGGTACGAAAGTGAAGCAGATGTGTAATAAATACGACTCATCTAAAAATTAATAATTGTTTTGGAAGATCGCCGATTGAGCGTTGCAGACATCGCCTCCAAAATTGGCATTTCCGTGGGATCTGTGCACACAATCCTGCATGAAGATCTGAAAATGCGAAGTGTCTTCCAGGTGAGTGCCACAAATGCTGACGGATTACAAGGCTGCTCGCATGGTATATTGTCAGGCAATGTTGACACGTGATGACGGCATGAATGGAACTTTCTTTCAATCAATTGTGGCAATAGATGAGATGTGGATGCCCTTTTTCAACCCTGAAACGAAGCGCCAATCAGCTCAATGGAAGCACACAGACTCACCGCCACTACAAAAATTTTGGGCTAGCGCAAGTGCTGACAAAGTGATGGTGGCCATCTTCTGGGAAAGCAGTGGTGTAAACCCTAGTCTTACATTCCAAAGAGCACTACAGTGACAGCTGCATCCTACCAAAATGTTTTGAAGAATTAACTCCTTCCGGCACTGCGTGAAGAACAGGCAGAAACGGTTGGATGTGGCTGTCATCAAGACCGCATTGGACAAATACAACGCATGCTCACCTGACCTGGCTCCTAGTGACTTTTGGTTGTTTCCCCACAATGAAAGACACTTTCCGCATTCGCAGGTTCACTAGTCATGCCATTATTGCCTTAGCAATTTTCCAGTGGTCAAAACACACTCCTAAAGCGTTCGCAGCAGTCATGGAATCATGGCTTCAACATTGTGAAAAATGTGTAAGCTAGAGGGAGATTACAACGAAAAGTGACACAGGTTTCACATTTTTCTTTTGATTACTTTATGAGATAAAAATAGGTGTTATAACCTCTTAAGTCAACCTTGTATACACTTTTCTCCACGTACAATTAAGTGGAGAAAAGTGTATACCAGGTTGACTCATTTACCCAATTTTAATGTTAAATACTTGTTGACTATACTACCACTTCATTTGATGTAAATTTTTTCTGTGTGGTGATCTTAATTGGGTAGCCAGAACACTTTCCTTCAGTGTTGTCAGACCACGTTTAAATTCATTAATCATTGTCATCATATACAATTTGGATTACACAGTATTTGTCTGTTCTGAAACCAAGCAATTCACCGCTGACCCTTCCCCCTCTTTCTACGTTGTCCAATATTTCTTCTCCCTTGAGGTTTGTATTCATGTTATAGGAGTTTATGGATCAAATAAAAAGGCAGAAATGAACTCACTGTGATACTTCACAATCAAAATACCTAAGCATGAATATATAGTTATATTCTAGTGACTTTAATGGTATAGTGAGAAAAGCTATGGTCAGAGGAGTTCAACCTCATGGTGAAAATCATAGAAATTGGAATGGAGACAAGTTAATAGATTTTGGTACATTTAACGAATATTTAAAAAAAAAGGTTGTGGAAGGACTTTTGTTACTAACAGAGAGGAGATCCTCAAATTCCTTCAATGATTAATTGAAAGTTGAAGGAGTCAAACTGGACAAAAGGCTAATGTCCGATCCCTCACATTCACAGAATGCAGCCATTAGTAATCACATATAATTTTGTTATAGTAGAAAGGTGACCCTTTAATTGCTTCTATAATCTGAAGAGCTAAAGGAACCAATCTAAACTATGTGATGAACTAAAGGGAAGGGATGCTCACCAATAAGCACTGGTCAGCTTGGCGCGATCTTAACCTGGACTGATATTTCTTCTTTTCCATATACTGATCCTTCTTTTACCTTTCCTATCCAGTCATCCTTTACTCAACTCTTGTTTTCTTCCATCCTGATAGTATCAGGGTATTCAAGACCTAGGGGATCACATAATTTTCTTTCCTGTTCATATCTTTCCCTAGTTAGGGTGATGTAGCCGCCATTTATGGCATCCAGTTTTAAACGGTTATAAAAAAGTTAAATAAAAACCGCACCAAAATAACATAGAAATACTAGAGTGCAAGGGAGCGAATGGCTTCATTACTTCATTACATAATAACTTCATTAACATCAGCCGACCAACCAACCAACCAACCAACATTTAACGATTTAATGATCTTCAATGATGGAGCAGCATCTGTGTAAACTTCATCCAATACAATTTGGATTTGTGTGGCAGCCCCCTTGTTTAATAACAGCAGAAAACTTGGTTGTTTTCATTTCCAACCAGTCACACACTGACCAATTCATATCGCTGTAAACAATGCACTGTAAGCTGTAAATTGTTTACATGAGGCTGCAACAAACACTTTCCAGTCTTTCGTGAAAATTCACCAGACTTATCAAACTATCCTCATACTTGCAAACAAATATACAACCTTGATTAACAAGCTTTGTAAAAATCATTGAAAAAACTATTTGTAGTCAATTTTTTGACACTTTGTCACTTATAAAAACTTACTGTCAAAAAACTGACTACAAATAGTTTTTTCAATTAATTTTGATGTCACTGTTACTAAATTCCTCCAATCATGCATAATTTATGAGAATAGTTTGTAGAAACTACATATATAACAATAAACCGTAGCAGGTACAGAAAGTCATATGAATGTAACTCATTAGTTTTTAAACATTGATTTAATGCTCTGTCCTTAACTACTAAATTCTGTCAAATAATAGTGACTTTTCCTACATAGGCAAAATAAAAGGATAATTATTTTTATGTAGATTTAATGGATTTAAAACTAAATAATAGATTGCTTCAACAAGGTTTTGCTACAGTATATCAAGATTTTCTCCAAGCTGTTAACAAAACAGCAAAATTTGTGTATCCCATGTTTCTTTTATTTAAGGCTTTTGAGCAAATTTTAGTATTCATTTTTAGTGTTATTTTAAATACAAATAGGTTAACATCAGAATGCAAGCCTGTATCTAACCTTCAGCATCTTCACATCTTTTTCAGATCCAGATACTCTGTAGATACCAACTTCTGATAGGCCCCGCTGATCCACTTCATTAACGCAGTGTACAATTAAAGACGGCACCATAGGTGAAGTTGGAGGAGCATAGTCTGCAAGTGTCCCTACTTGACCTCCCCGCTGTGAAGGGGTGTTTCCAACGGCAACACATGGTAGTGGCACCTTATCCTTGCATTCTGGATGACATGAAGCTTTACAATCTCTGCATTTTAATGCCACTTTTCCAAATCTTATCCTAAAAACAAAGAAAGCATTGATTTCTTTACAAAATGCACTAAATGAACAAAGAGAAAGAAGTATTTACAATTTCTTGTACAATTTAGTTAAGAAAAGGAAATAAAAATGTGTATAATGCACATTAAAATAATATTTATCGGAATGCTGATAGGCCATCGAAGTACCACTCTTTCACCTCATTCATCCTATACACAGTTATATCTTAGTTTGCCACATGTGAATAGCAATACTTCTATACTTCTCTTATGATCTTTTCAAACAACATGGTAAGAAGTATTCCAACACAACACACAATGACTATTGACATTGTGGTACATCTGAGAGTTCAGACATAATTACTCCACAATGTATTTACACTGCAAAATAGTTGTTGCCACAGTTTGTAGTCTAACAAACTGGATGGGTAGATAGTGTGATTTACCCAGCATTCAGCATGGCAGCAATGATTTCATCATTTCATTGGTGCAACTGAAAGTGACAAATCAAGGTAACAAGAACTATAGATATACCCAGGATAGCATATTTGTAATATTTCAGTCATAAATATTAAAAGCAGAAGCATTATTAACAGTGAAGTATTCTTCATATTTAAGTTTGATTTATGAGTCACTATGTTTACACTCTAACTTCACTTACTTGTTGTATAATTGAAACGTTTTCAAGATCATTCGATCTCATCCTCAGCTGTTTGGTGACTAAATGAACCTTCCTCTTCTTCCACTACTACGGAGCTACGATCACTCTGCCATCTGGTATTAGGGGCACTAAGTTTTAATACTTCATTTAATGCCGGGATTTCAAAATTTATTACTTTATCATGGTTTTTGTTTATGAATATTTTTTCCCAAATATCCAATTCTCACCAAACAGCTGAGGATGAGATCGAATGATCTTGAAAACGTTTCAATTATACAACAAGTGAAGTTAGAGTGTAAACATAGTGACTCATAAATCAAACTTAAATATTTCAGTCATGTTTATCGGTGCTTTTTTCATAATCTGGATCAGCAGACGGTTTATAAGGTTGCATAAGTCTGGGGAGTTTCTAATAACAGTGAAAAGGAAAGTGAAAAAGGAAAAGAAGCAAAGTTAAGACAAGGAAAATAAATATAATCTTTTGAATATTCGAAGAAAAGCAGCTAGATCACGAAAGCCAATACTAATTTTGGACTGCCATTAGTCATTGTGGTGGACCACTCTACATACAGTCCAAACTGGCCACCCCTTCAATCAGTCACAAACCCTAGATTGCTACAATAATAACACAGCAGCATGAGCACATGTAAACATCATGAATTTCTTTTTATATTTAACTAAGGTTTCTATGGATTATCAAGATACTATGCTCCCCTATACATATCTACCCTTTGACCTAATTTGGGTAACTATGGTCTGATTCAAGCCTTATTTAAATAGAAACAGTTATCTCTTAAGCACATACAGGGATGAGAGCTACTTTTAGACAAAAGTTGTACTATTTTCTTTTGAATTGAAATACCCATTATCAACCTGATCCGACTACTTTGTTTTCAAAATGAAAATATTCTCCTGGACTTAAGGGGTCTGGGAGGACATTTTTACCCAGACAGGGCTAGTTTATAATGATATTGAAATATAAATATATAAAAATCCAAACATTGCTAGAAATTGAAATTTGGTGTTATTATAGTATAAGGATGTGCGCATTTATCTA
The DNA here is from genome assembly GCA_030765055.1 of Mantis religiosa. Taxonomy (NCBI): domain Eukaryota; kingdom Metazoa; phylum Arthropoda; class Insecta; order Mantodea; family Mantidae; genus Mantis; species Mantis religiosa. The sequence goes on from CM060949.1 coordinate 102,949,204, forward strand.
CGGTATAATATTTACATTAAGTTCATACAGCTCCTTGCAAAAGGGGCATAAGGCACTCTGTGTATCTTGAAAAAAAGTATTACACCCTATACTTCAGGTCTAGGTTCCTTGTAGGAATTTAAAGCTATAGGCACCAATATTTTTCCTAAATAACATAAGGCACAGTTTTATAATCTAAACTAAATAAAAAGCATACATAATTTATACTATGCACAAGAAAAATTATTTAGACATGTTAACAAAAAAATACAATATTTTTAATGACTGAATTATATTTTCAATCCATTTTATAAATCATATGAATATAAAAGTTAGTTTAATGTGTTCAGGGATCATAAACAAATACGCACTAAAAATTCTGTATCAATATCTTTTATAATTTTTGAGAAACATGCACCTAAATTATGAAAAATCAAGGTTTTGGGAAATCATGATCAAAGATTAACACCATTCTTTTTAAATTATACATATTCTCAGAACAAGCCTCCTCCATATTCCTGCTCAGTTAGGTTTTCCTCGTCTTTTCTTTTCTTTTTCTTACTTCTAGCTCTACTTTCAAGCAACTGAGCTGTTCTTTTTGCCTCTGAGAGTCGATGCGCATCTTTTTTTAAGACATGCTGCCCTCAATATTTTCAACAACCTTTATACCCATTTTTGTCATTACTTTATGCCTACCACTACACCCATCATTATAACAAATAACATTGTCAAATACACCAATTTTTTAAGTTTTTGGCCCAACCAGCACAGTTTTTGGAATTATTTTCCATAATATATGATGAAAAATTTAATTTGGGTATTGGGTTCGACTTTCTCAGTAATTCATCTTGAGAAAGTTCCCTAAATACTGGTTTAATTGCCAAAAGAACCTCTTCTGGAAGATAGTGTTTATGTTTCTAAGTAGGTTAGTTCAGAAATTTCAAGCTTTGGAAGTATGCTAAGTGAAATGTGTATGCAGAAGATCAGAAAGTAGGCGTGACATTGTGCCGCCATCTTTAAGTGATGGATTAATGGGCTTTAATACCAGCTGATGCCCTATGTTATACATATCATTTAAAAGCTGAAGAATTATATAATTTTTTAACACTAAAAACAAAAAATTGATTTTTTGAAGCCCATCGACCTCCCAGTGCCCTTAATTGTTTCGACTTTCAGATGCTTTTTAAAAGTACAAGTTCCAGATCAATTTTGTGGCTTTCTAGTAAGTTCACTGCTTGTACCAATTACTTTAGATTCCTGAGATGTCTCTAGGTGATCAGACCTATCCTTGGTGGGAAGGTGAAGGAAGTGGATGATATATATGAGGGTGAAATGAATCATAGGAAAGATGACCAATTGATGGAATGCTGACGGGGGAAACTGGAGGACTCAGAGAAAACCCATCCCAGAGCTATATTGTCCACAAAAATCTCACTTAGCAGTCTCCTGAAATAGAACCAGAGCCACCTTGGCGAGAGTCAAGTGGTCAAACCCCTCAGCCATTTGTTGCAGTGTTCTTTGTCTTTACTTCCCTAGTTGCACCACTGTCGTGGTGTTAGGGGATTGTTACAGTCTTTGGAGCTAAATTGGTATATTCCTAATTTTTCTATTGTTATGGTATTCTTTATTGAGAATGTAATTGGTTTTGGATGGACTGCAGGTTTTTAGGTACCAGAATGCTGTATTCTTTGAATATTTTTTACGAGCTTTAGGATGATGTGTAACTTTTGTGTACATGCAGTTTTTTTTTTCTGCTCAAGTTTGGTGGTTTCTGATATAGCCTTTAGTTTTTGTGCCTTTTTTATTCTTGCATATTGTTTTTCTATTGAAACATTGTATTCTGCTACTCTGTATACCGTTAAATTTTACTAAGTTGAGAGATAGGTGAAAAAGCCTGTGTATGAAACTACTGAGGACTGCATACCAACGTGATTTTGATTTATGTTGGATTTCATACTGTCATGGGTTTTCTATATTTGTCATACGTGAGATTTTAGCTGCATGTTTGGATTGTAAAACCTAACAATGGGAGATGTACATTACATTCCATTTCAATGGTACATCTGATCATTGGTTCCTGAAGGCCTTGACATGTTTTCTGGAATTATGGCAAATATGTCCTAGCAGTTTAAGGTCTTAAAAATCCAAAGAAACACTTGTTTTCAAATGATAGGCTTTGGCAATGAAGCCATTAGCTCTCTTGCTCTCCAATATTTCTGTGTAGTGGGTCCGGCAGGTAGGGCTTCACAGGTTAAAAGATGTTCTTCAGTCATTTCCTCTTCTTTGTTGCACACAGGACAATTTGGACCTGTATAAATTCCTATTCTGTGTAAGTGTTTGGCCAAATAATTATGTTCTGAAAGAAATCTAAAATTTGCAACTGAAGCTTTACGTGAGATTTCTGGAATAATTTCTGGATTTTTAATTAAAATGTTCCATTTTTTATCTTTGGCTTTGTTAGATATTGATTGGTTTTGTTTGTTTTTATATTTTCTTTTGTTTAATCTTTTTATGGATGTAAAGGGTAAGGTTTTACTTTTGTTCTGAATTAAATTTGCACCTTTTTTGGCAAGAAAATCAGCTGATTCATTTCCAGCAATTCCACAATGTGCAACTGTAATATAATTCTTTTCTGTAGTTTTTGAAGCTGTTGGATCATTTTGTGACATTCTTTAATTTGGATTGACCTCATTTTATATGAACTTATTGCACATAATGCTGCTTTAGAATCAGAAAGTATGACAGCATTTTTGAATTTATCTATTCTGTATAGAAGGTGTTGGAGTGAAATATGAATAGCCGTTACTTCTGCATCAAAATTTGTTGTGTGGTATCCTGCTGGTTGAATGAGAACAGAGCACACACTTAATTCCTGCTCCTGAGTTGTTGTCCAAGTTAGATCCATCTGTGTAGATTTGTAACCATTTTTCAGGTGGGTATCTATTGTTCACAGTTTCTAATGCTAGTGCTTTTAGTACAGGTTTGGAAGTTTCAGATTTTGTAACTTTTTGTTCTAAATCTAACTGAATATTAATTGGTTCAAAAGTCAGTGGGTTTTCTTTGATTAAAATATTTTCTTTAGTATTAGGAAGATTCAGATCTCTTTAATTCCGTAACTTTGTGTAGGAAACTTTGTGTTTTCAACTTGATTGGTTGTAGTAATCTTTTTTTCCCATTTTGTTGTTTTTAACCGCAACATTTTTTCATGTTGTATTAGTGCCTGCTCCTCTAAAGTTAGATGTATTGGATAGTTCCGAGTTAAGGTTTGCATTGCCAACCAAAGAAACACTTTAGTAACCTTCATTTCCAGATCATAGATGATCAGCTAAGACCAGTAAGATAGGGTTTCCCACTGCTAGACCATTTCTTTGTTGATATCTGATTATTAAAATTGAAAACATCGTAGAAACGTAGAGTCAGAATGAAAAATTCAATGCCATAGCCAGGATTTGAACCACGGATCCGTAGTTCAAATCCCGGCTATGGCATTGAATTTTTCATTCTGACTCTACGTTTCCACAATTTAGCCTACACACGGCCAGTGTGAAAGAACAATTAATTTCCAATAATTGAAAACATCATCCGTGATGCATAATGTGGTTAAGTTAATGTATTCTTCTATTTCTTCTTGTGGGAGTTCTATAGATTTTAGCAAGTATTAAACAAATAACAAAGCTTATTTTCAGATAGTACACTAAGAAACAGTGACAGAACATCACAGGAGATCAGTCTGTATTTTCTTTCATGTTTACATGCTCCAGTTCATTTACAGGACAATAAATATTTTACAGCTATGCCTTCAAATTTTGTCAAACAGTTGAAGTTTGCTAGGTTATATAGAATGTACGCAGTAAAATTAAATGTAGCACAAAGGAAAGTCTGTGTACTATAATTACTATACACCAAAATGACAATGTAACTCAAAGTTTTCATTGCAACAAACTCTTAGCACAATGTAACGAACTCTAATTCCGTGCATTTGCACATAGGCACCTCAGGTGGCGCGAAGAATATCCAACCTATAGTCAATTTCATGCCATGTGTGGTGCAGTATGTCTTCTGTCAGTGTTTATAACATCACTAATGCATTGTTTCAACTTCAGTATATTCTGCACTCTTGTGGCACACACTGTCTTTGACGTGTACATGACACACAGTGATGTCGGGGGAATGCAGAGACCAAGAATTGGACAATTCAACGACTTGGGAATGTGTCATTAAAGAACTGTTGGGCTGCTTTATATTATGTACATATGTATGGGAGATCTATGGAGAGCAGAGGAGACAAATTATAACGGTTTTTGGAAGCAAGTGAGAACTAGACTACAAGACATAGGCAAGAGCTATGGGAAAGTATAGAGGAAAAGAAATCTTTGAAATTTTATAAGCAATTAAAGACAGAATGGGGTAGGGAAAAATATATAGATTAATGTGACAAAACTGGAAGAGAAGGCATAGCTTGGATGAGAGTAGGAATATTATACTTAAAAGGGTTAAGAATATGTGAATTTTGTGGAGATGAAGAAAGCACTGATACATTACCTGATAGAATGTAAGGAGCTAACAAATTACAGGAGAAAAATATGGGATAAGAAATGAGACAGTGTAAGTAAAGAGATATTGGCAGTACGCAAGTTAACAGGGATGGGAGAAAAGAAAAATAGATGTATAGGAGATTTCTTATATAGGATAAAAGTGGATTAGGGTAAAAGAAGCAAAGGTCAAGAAGAAATAACACCAAGCTGCTCAGGAAAACAAAAGGCTTATGGCCAGGGGACCTGAGTCAGTGAGTAAATCTTAGGGTCAGCAATTTCATGTATTTGTACAGGTAGTATTACAGCATGTTCTATGTTAAATTTTATTGTACTGAATTTGTAAGGGATACTGTACAAATAAATATCAAATATCAAAATGTACATATGTATTATATATGTATTGTATTATGTACATATGTATCATATACATAGATATCCACAGACAAAAAATCAGATGTGTACCGGATAAACTGCAAAGGCTGTGACAACTTTTACATTGGAAAAACACAAAAATAGATAAATTGGCTGTAGCGTACCATTTCTGGAAGGAGAATCGTGATATAGAATGAGAAACCCACTTATTAGAAAGTGTCAAAGGTCCAGTTGCATTAACCACGTGGGAAAAAATCTTGATAAAGAAATATGAAAGAAAATTCTTCGCCTCCAATGAGTTCACCAAACCAACGTCCATTAGTCCACAACAGCTGACGTTAGGAAGATCCTAATGAAATGCATTCTAGGTAAATACTACTCCCTGTTTCATATAACCTTGCCCCGCTGACATGTATCACTCCGCATGCATCTACCTTCCCACTCATCCTAATTGGCTAATGCTTTCGCGCCATAGGCCATAGGCGGTGCCTTCCCGTCACATTTAAACCTGCAGTAAACGTCATAATTGCCAGGAAGATAGCTAAAATCATGCAAATAAGGATATGAAGGCATGCAAAAATACAAGTTTATAGTGAAACTGAACTCACGCGTTATGGAGAATCTGGTAATGGAGTAATCCCCTCCATCTCGGATTCGGATTCTGATTCTGCAGTAACAGTTTCGCTGTCGGAACTCTCCGCTACGAATCCTTTAATTTGGCTCCAAATAAGCTCAATTGGATTTAAAATCCAGTGATATGGTGGAAGCCTGAGTACCTCATGACCAGCTGACCTTGCCATTTCATCGATTACGTATTTATCACAATCGCTGGCATGCTCTACTCCAAGTTCCAGTAGTTCTGCCTTAATAAGGGATTCATTTACAACTTCATTTTTTGCACACAGCCACTTGTTTCTTCCAGGATGTATTTGGTTTCTTTTCGACACGAACGCTGTGGTAAGGAGCATTGTCCATCACAATTATGCTGCTTGGTTCCAGTTTTGCTAACACACTCACAAACCACTGCTGAAACACATCTCCATTCATATCCTCATGGTAATCACCGGTTTTCTTTGACTCAAACAGCAGTAGACCATCCTCCACAAAACCACTATCACTTCCTATATGAGTGACAGTCAGTCCGGCCTTTTCCACTGGGATTTTTTAAACCAGAACACATACCTTGCAAATCTGCTGAAATTTGGTAAATCTACATCCTCATTTACAGCAGACAATTTTATTTATGTTAGGGAGTTCATTTCTAAAGAAAAAATTATGCACATGACGACGTACAGCACTTTTAACGAACTCATCGCATTCTCCGAGTACACGCTGTTCTGTTTTTCTCAACTTCACGTCGCGATGTTCCTATCGACCTAACACTCACACCTGTAAGTTCGGAGCACAACTGTTCGACTTCTCTCACTGACAAAGACAGATTCTTCTCTGAGTGCATTAAACACATACAACACAATTCTTTTTTCACTGCTTTGTAGTGGTTTACCCTTGCAATGTTTTAGCAAAAAACTGGCGGTAGACTCTGCCATTATACATATAAGTACACGCGCAATAAACGATGGATAAAATAACGTATCTCTCGCACTCGCACACCACACCTTCGAATGACAATACATGACTAATCCAGTTCAGAACAAGGTCAGTGATAAAAGTCATATAAACAAATATGTCATCACTACTCTGTTGCGTAATATATTTAATTGAAACAGTTATGAAAGTAAATATTTGACAATTCTCTTTCAACATATAAAGATATATTACCATGTTAAATAACGAACTAATTTTTACCGCAAAACAGTCTGTACCACAACAGCAGCCAATAAGAGGAGATGTGGTCACGTGACCATTAAGAGATTACAGGGCAAGCTTACGTGAAACAAGGTATAGCAATAAATGAGCATTGAGTATTAGTTCGACTCAAATTTATATTACTTTTGTGCTTCATTGTATCATAGTCCTTACACATTGGAATATAGTCTCTATTATCTAACATGAGTTAAGTAACACAATTAAGAGTAGAAAATTGCAGGTTTCTACATTTTTCAAAGTATAAACTTGAAAGAAGCGTAGGGACAGTGAAGCACAAATTAGTACAAAAGTGAATCGAGAAGATTGAAGCAATGTGTCAATATCTTCTCAATTCACTTTTGTACTTCTTCATTTTTCCTTACTTTTGCATGGTGCATTTGCTAGTGTTTATGTGTCTGCTATTCATCTCAATCATAAAGCATACTCTATGGCACAAACAGTGTTGGTCAATGAGAAGGAAACATGGAGGAACAATGGTGTATGTGCAAATGCAGAGGGTTTAATTCTGCAGCCTTCCTAAAAAATAATTCCAGCAATAATTAACATCTTTGTTACTTGAACAGCAGGTTTTCCTTGGAATTAAGGAAATTTAATGGCTTGCTAGTACTCACCTGTTTCCACATGGTTCACAATTCTCAGGATACACGATAGTTTTCTGACAGAATGAATGATTACGGACATTCATTTTGTTTTTCATTCCAAAAGGAAAGGGTGACATGGCAGGGCAAACTTCTTTAATTGGAGTGGCCTTAGGCCTACCATATACACTTTCATCAGTATCTGTGCTTTCTGCTAAAAAGAAAGGAAGGAAAAAAACTACATAAATTGGCTGCTTTAGAACTACAAATCTATTACAATTCTATGAGTATGTAGAAATATTTAAAACCTATATTTATCAATGTTGAGAGCTTTGCCTTTAGAATTTCCTTTCTATATGGAATTAATTTATTTAAATTTCCATTTAAATCAGAATTCAACAGCAGTCCATTTTGTTATTTAATCAAGAATTTTATAGATTACCTAGCTTAACAGACATTGTATGAATGCCTTTTAATGCTCAAGTAACTCATTTCTTTCGCTTACCTTCATATATGTGTGTAGTTTATGAATTTGCATTATACAATAATGTAGAAGACTTATGGTTAAATATCCCTTTTATGGCTTATAATAGAACAGAATTTATTTATACAACTATTTACATTATACACATATATTTTACTTAGCCTAGCTGTGTAAGTACCCAGGCCTTCTAACATTTCTGAACAGCATTAACATCACCTCTATCATCTTATTTCCTGTCTCCCAACGTTTTTCCAGGACTTTTTCTTTTCCAATCTTTACTTTTCTCATTAACATTTCTTTAGCTTTCCAAAACAATTTCCCCATATTTCTATTTTTACTTTCATTCCCCCCCTCCACCCCTGTAACCATTGTTACAGGTATCATCTTGCTTTGCATATTTTACCATTTCTTCTCGCACACTGTCTCCATACTGATAGATCTCTGCATTCTATCAAATAATGAAGTGTATAATTTTGAGACCAACTAGTACTCTATGCACCTACGAGAGCGGATCGAAAAGTATCGTACACTTTTTTCTGCCATGGTATTGCAGCTGGAATGTTCTAATTTCACTCAGATGTAGTTTCAAGCTTTCTCTACAGAGGGTTTATTTTTGTTCACATGCAGCTCTAGTGGGAGAAGCATGAACTATGCAACAAAGATGGCACACATGCTTCTGTTGTCCACACCTGAAGAGCAGCGAGATGCAGTTTGATTTTTTATGGGCCAAAGGGCATAAACCGAACAAAATTTACAGGGAAATGTGTGGCATATATGGAGAGGATTGTTTAGACCATAGCAATGTCTACAGGTGGTGTGCATTCAAGGGCCGTATGAACTTGACTGATTCGCCATGTTCCGGGCCGCCAGTACTCACCAAAATATCAGAGTCACTGAAGCAGCAATTTTGAACGACCAGCAAGTGCAAGTGCGAACCTTATCACTACAGTTCAACATTTTCTATGGTGCTGTGTATTCGTAAAGTTAGCGCTCACTGGGTGCTTAAGAACCTGACAGACAATCACAAAGTTCAGCAAATAACAAGCTTGGATCACCTAACGCGGTACAATGCAGAGGGGCATGGCACTCTGCAAGCAATTGTCACTGGTGATGACTCGTGAGCATACCACTACACACCTGAAACAAAACAGGCCTCACCGGAGTGGAAACATGCTGGTTCCTCAGTAAATGCTACAGCCTACATAGAGACTTTGGTGAAGTTGCATTGTGCCCTTTCTGACAAAAGCCACAACATTAATGCTGACGATGTCAAACTTCATGACAATGCTCGGTCCCACATTGCTGCATCTTTTAATGAAAAAACAATGCATATGGTTGGGAGTCTGGATCTTGCACCATCGGACTTTCATCTCTTTGGCCCCATGAAGAAATTCCTGGCTGGCCAATGCTACGCGACAGATGCAGAAATGAAATCAGCAGTCCGCAGATGGCCATACACTAACCAGACAGGCATATACAAACAAGGCATATTGAAACCGGTACCACGATGGGAGAAATGTGTTGAGAAACTTGGTGACTATATCAAAAAGTAGAAAAAAGATATAAGTTCAATTATAAATATTTTTTAAACCATTAAATTATTTTTTAAAAAATGTTTGTGCATTACTTTTCGATCCACCCTCGTATATTTCTAATGTTTACATAGAACATGTTTCATTAGAGCGTTCCTAACATCTTCAGCTAATGTCAACATTAAGAAGGTCCTAACAAAATGGGTTCTAGGTAAACATTAACAATATATGGAGCATGGAGTACTACAAAATTATATTGATTTATATTAATTTTAATACTCATTAAGAATGAAGTGTACTTTCCTATTCTCCCTAATGCACATATTCCTTGTTGCCTCCTAGCTCTCTTAAGTACATTGATCTTGTTCTTATCCAAGCCATTCCTTCCATCTGTTACATATCTTTCTTTTCCCCATTGTCTCTTAATTATTACATAAAAATTTAATGATTTTCTATTTTCTAGGTCCCCTTATATCTCATCTTTCTATATTCTCCATTCTGCTTCTATCTTGCAAAAACCATTTACATTCCTATTTTCTAGTCTCCAAGTCCCCCATTCCTATTTCTTCCATAGTTTTTCTACTTCTATCATCTATTCCTATTTCCCATTATCTTTTTTTGATTCATATATACCTTTAGGATTTCAACATTTGATTTTGCCAAGCATTTATACCATAACTTCAGGATTCTTTTAATTATATCTGTTCTTATGTTTTTTTTCTAATTCTACTAAGGCTACTTTCCTTGAACTGATCTAGGTAGTCCTAAAATCTCTTTAGTAAATTGTGTTTAACTGACATATCTTGGAAAATTGAAAGATTAAAATAATTGGTGTTAACTAAGCATTAAATGCATGTATGCAAAGAACATCTATATCGGGAAAAGGGTTAATCATAACAATGATAATACTCAGTTCACAAATTAGTCATGCTGTAAAACATTTTAATTCTACTCATCACACTACTTTTCTGTCTTTCAGTTGCTTATTTGATGTAAAAATAAGCTACAGTAGAAATTTTTTACTGGTATTAAATTCTACAAAAAATCTCTATGGACTTAATTTATAATCCATTACCAGTTTAACTTATTATAGCAGTTTCAAGGTTAGTTATACAAACACCTTGAAGTTATGTTTTCTAAATGCACAGCTTATAATAAAAAGCATTATACCATATAAATTAGCCATAATGCAAATTTCATTTGCAGGCCAACTCTGAAAGAGTTTGATATAACAAAATAGTTATAACTGTGCAACAAAACACCTTGTATGAAATTTGTTCCACTTTTTTTATTTATTTTTTTTTTATTTATTTATTTGTGTACTAAGCTATTACAATTGTTGAGCTGCTCGCCAGTATTTGGCCCAGGCCATTAATTGGTGGGCAGCCCGTTGAATTACAAAATGTGTAATACACTACTTACATTTCTATTACTACTAACATTACTACCATTAGTACTATTGCTTACACACTATTGTTCATTTCCTTTTTTCACAGTCCACTTCCATTTATTTTTCACTTTATGTAAGATCTGTCCTACATTCTTGAGATTTTTATCTATAATTTTACATATATCAGGACTTCGCTTAATTTTTCTCCAGATGTATTCTTTTCGCCAAATCTCTGTTTCCCTGCATTCAAAAAGGATATGTTCCACATCTTCCTTACCCCCACACAATGGGCACTTGTCTTGCACAAACTCATTCCGCTGCCCTTTTAGCCTCCACACTCCTGCTCTCAGCCATGCTATCCCCTTCCTTTCTTCAGATTCAGATTTTTATTCTGCCATTTGCAACATGTTTTACAAAGCATCGTCAAAAGTAACACTACAATTACATTTTTACAGTTCAATAATAATAATAAAACAAATAAATCTATTTACAGATTATTAGCAATTCTAGATATACACAATAGATTGATAACAAAATGTAATAAACTAAGTCTAAGTCTCTCTTCCCTTTTTGTATTCCTCAATTGAGTAGAAAGCGTGTTTCACTAGGTAAGTCTTTATTGCGTAAATTTTCTTCACTTCTTCATTTATTGCCTTGATAGAGTGAGGTAAATGATTATATAAATTTTTTGCAGTACTTTCAATACATTTGGCAGCTAATGTTCCCCTGAACCTATTTCTAAAGTAGTTCTGTTTTGTTCTTGTATTATATTCATGAATGTTTCTATTTTTTCCTTCTATGTGGTTTCTTATTACATGTTTGAGACATTCAAATATGTATAAAGAGGGTAATGTGAGTATTTTAAGTTTTTTAAAGCTACTTTTACATGATTGTCTCCTAGGGATTTTTTCCATTATTCTTATTGCTCTCTTTTGTTGCCTAAATGTTTTTAACATATTTTTCTTACCTGCTGCCCCCCATAAAATGACCCCATAACTTAGGTGTGCATGTATAAATGCATAATAAACCTTCAGTGCACTGACTTCATCCATAATTTGTGTTGTCTGTTTTAATACATATATGCCCTTGTTTATTTTCTTGTTGATCTTTTCTATATGTTTGTGCCATTTTAAACTACTGTCTATAACTAATCCTAAAAAGTTTGTCTGTGCTACTTGGCTAATTTGCTTATTTTGTACTGTTAATGTGATGTCTGATTTTTTTCTATTACTGAGCTGAATTTGCATCCATTCGGTTTTGTTTGTGTTTAGTACCATTCCCAGTGCTTCTAAATAAGTGCTAATTGATTCTAATAAGGAGTTTGCTTTTCCCTGAACTTCTGCCTCTGTCTTACCTGTTACCACTACAGGTGGTATACTGCTCCCTTCCCCAGCCACTTTTTAACTCAACATAATATACCAATGACCTCTTTTCACCTAACTGGCTGAACAGTTTTTGAATCTCTATACCTTCAAATCTTTTTCTAACACCCCTCCAGAAACCTTTATAATTTCTATCTCTTTTTCTCCAAATATCCCCTAAGCCATTATTTTCTAAATTGTTTTGTAGAGTGCTTGCCCAGACCGAGCTTTGCAGACTTGCTTCTCGATATTTTAAACATTGTTGCAATAAGCTGCCTTCATCTAAATTCAAGATCCTATGCCAGTATTTCAAGGCTCTCTCCATTATTAACCCTTTCCTTGTTACTTTGTTCCACTTAAAATTCTTATTGAATTCCATTTCCATTTAAGTCTCAATATAATGTTGAATAGCTTAATAAAGTCAAGAAATTTTATGTTTGCATTATTATTTTTATGCTCCAGGAATTTGTCTTTCTAAATAGTGCAGATTTAATACCAATTATGTATTGCAAAAGTAACTGATTTTGGGGAAAAAAATTACATCACTTTTTACACTAAAAGTATACACACTTTTACGGGTTCCTTCCTACTTATTAGATTGCAATGGAACGGTATTAAGTGGCTACAAAAGCCTAGTATCTATAATGGGTGCATTATTAGTTGGTGATTGGCGTTTTGCCTCCACGTGCTGTTCAGCTGCGAAAACAAGGAGAGGAGATAAACACGTCACTGACACGTCATTGCCGTCGCCTAGCAACCAGCAATCCACCAATCAAAAGTAAACTGTTGCCATAGCAACCCGAGCCGCTTATCCTATGTTGCCAACTCTATCGCACTACATAACGTGCTTTATGCATGACGCTATTCTATCGGCATGTTGAGGTTTTCAGTAAACAGACACTGCTCCTATTGTTGCTTCACTTATGAATCAGCAGTATCACAATACCGTCGTCGTTCGTTGCCTTTAGTATGAGACGCTATGCGTTGTTGGAAGGGAACAGGTGTGGATTTAGTTTCAAGGAATAGCTTATGACATTTTCTGGGTCAATGACCAACCTTTACAGTTTAATGACCAACCCTTACTTAGGGTATTTTTCCCTGTCATCACTGCCAAACTAAGAGTGTACTGCTTCAGGTAGGGAATGTTTCACAGAGTGTAAACAGCTTTACATTTTCGCAATATAATTCGTGTATTTCAGTGATCAACTTCAGTGTTTCTGTGATCAACTTTAGTGTTTCTGTGATCAACTTTAGTGTTTCAGTGCAACTTTAATATTTAGCTAATTATCGTTACTCATGGCACCGCAAACACTTGTGCTACAGAAACAGGCAGAAAGAAACTATCAGCGAAGACCACAAAAAAAATTTTGGGCACAGAATCCCAATTAAAGGACAAGCAAGGGAAATTATATGTTCCATAAGAAAATATTTCAAGGATGAAAGAGACAATGGGAGTCTAATAATTCCAGTTTCAAAAGTACTGGAAAGAACCTCAGCTGATGTTGGTGAAAGTAAGAATACCATAGAGTAGGAAAAGAGAAATAAGCTAGTGAAGAAAATCAGGCATGTACATCGCGGTTACAAACTCATATGCTGTACTTAGGTAACTGCTCACTTAAATGTGTAGACAGTCTTACAGCAATCTTACGACTAATACTGCAGTATGCAAATTTCTAGGAATATGTGCGTGTGCATTACTGCAACTGACTGCAACCGAACTTCCACCTCCCCTCTAACCGTCACCTTCATTGCCTAGCACATGGAGAGGGACGGTAAAGTGGCAACGGTGCTATCCCCTCTCTTTCCCCACTCCTTCAACTGTCAATCACCAACTTATAATGCACCCATAATAATAATAATAATAATAATAATAATAATAATAATAATAATAATAATAATAATAATAATAATAATAATAATAATAATAATAATAATGCACTCAAAACACATTATACACGAGCAGTATTTACCTCAAAACTTTTTCAAATACCAGACATTTGCTTACCAATAGGTGCTGTAGGTTGAATTTCCTTCAAAGGCACACCACTGCCAAAAACTCCTGCACTGTCGTGATAATTACGTGTAATCTCTTGTTTTTGGTTGCTTGGAAGTGCCTCGTTGTTTGAATGGGTCTCAATACGAGCAGAAGCACTAATGGGACCTTCTTTACTCATAGTCACTGTTGTGGTAGCCACTAAGCGATCAGTTATTTTCATGTTAGTTGTATCCACCTACAAAAATTAATGTAAACATTCTAAAATAGCTTTTTGAAAATGAGTTCTGACTCGCTGAAACAGTAGTTCACCACAGATGTGGCTAAACTGAAAAATACTCTTCAGAAAAAAATAGAAGATTTCGTGTAATTTCATCACATTCTCTGATAGCTTATAAATTTGAGTAGGTATACAATTGTATAAAACAATTTCAAATTCACATTAAGCTATGTTTTTCAGATTAGTTACTTTAATAAAATCCTCATCACACCAGGAAATTAAAAACAAAGTACAGAGCTACTGCAATGTTTTGTTTGTTAGCTTTCACTCAATAGATGTCTATTTTTTTTTCAAATTTGGGTTTAAGCAGCAATTAAATTTGTTTTCATAAAATCACCAAAATATTTAACACTTGTTCCCAAAATAAATTTTGCTTTTAACTTGGTTATACTCTTGTTAACATTATTAGTCACAGTACCCCTAAACATTCAGTGTAGTTCAGATCCTGGAATTATCCTAGTTTCTGTTAATTATAAGCACCTGAGGATGCAGACAGTAACCCACAAAAAACATGCTTTAGGAAACAGATTATAGAAGCTAGAAATATTTTAATTCATATCTAATGCACACAATTATATACAGTTGATATCAAAAATATTAAAAGCAGAAGCATTATTAACAGTGAAGTATTCAGAGCGTAAACCTTATGTTAGACAGTCCAGAATATGAAATAATTCCAAAAAATCCATTAACACAAAGTATCACTTCTGTTAATGAAGCTTTATCAATTACAAAAACATTAAGTACTACTGAAAAATACAACTTAAAATCTTCCAATCCCACACTACCAAAACTGTCTGCCAAAAATCCACAAACAAGACAACAGCATGAGACCCATCATCAATGACATCAATTCACCTATGTACCACATTGCAAAGTGGTTAGTAAGAAAATTAAAATCATATGACAAATTTCAAAGTTTAGGAATAAAAAACTCCTTAGAATTGATAAATCACCTACAGAAGTACAACATCTCGGAAAATAACATATTAGTTTCTTTTGACGCTAAGGCACTTTTTACAAGCATTCCAGTAGGAAAAATACCTACATTCCTCAAAAACTGGCTAACCCAGACTACAACGGACCCCAGAGAAATACATGACATCAATGTTACAGATTTATGCATAAGGAATAATTACTTCATGTTTAACCAAAAATTCTACAGACAATCAAAAGGATTATCTATGGGGAGCCCACTTTCACCTATTTTAGCAGACCTATACATGAGCTATTTTGAAACACACATAGTAAAGGCCTTCCCACAGATTTATAAATTTTGGCGGAGATATGTTGATGTTTTTGCTATCATTCCGGAAAAACTTAGAAAAGATTCTCTAAAATTACTAAACCTGCAAGATAATCACATCCAGTTTACTATGTAAGTAGAAAGAGACAACACCCTACCCTTTTTGGACTTCAAGATAACTAAAAATCGTCATGGTATAGATTTTGGAATATACAGGAAGACCACACACATAGATAATTACATAAAGAAAAATGAATACAACCCAGTTTCACATCAACTAGCTGCCTTTAGAAGTCTAATTCACCGGCTATAGAACATCCCACTGAGTAAGGAGGAATTTTTGAAAGAACAACAACACATAAAAGACATAGCGGTATTAAATGGACTCAACCCAGACTTCATAAGGAACATGATGAAGAGAAAGGAAAAACTGAAGATAATATCAAAAAATACCACTCTCACACCACAAATTGGCAATATAGAAAATTCACCTACCATCCATGGGCTTTTAGGAAATTTCAACAAATCTTCAAAAGACTAAACTTAAAACTAGCACCCCAAAACAAATTCAGTCTGAGGAACCTGCTAAATAAACCACTGAAAAATACAATCCCCAACAATTTGAAATCAGGAATTTATCAGATTAATTGTGAAACCTGTGAAAAAAGCTACATAGGAAAAACTAAGAGAAACTTAGTTTTGCGAAACATGTCCTCAAAATAGGTACGAAAGTGAAGCAGATGTGTAAAAAACGCGACTCATCTAAAATTTAATAATTTTTCGCTTCACTGTGGTGTTCCAATACAGTTGAATCTCGATATATTGAAGTGACGTTAAGTCAAGAGGAACACGCGAAAGTTAGATCCAGCCAACTTTAAAAACCGGACAACATGGAGGTAAGATCGTTGACATTTGAATATTTCAACGAACATTTCGGCAACAAGAAAGAAATAAAACAATATTTGAAACTAAAGACAAAAAGAAGATTAATATCAGCGGACATAAAATTCATCAATAAGTGCCTAAAACGTAACATTTCTCCGAAATTTGTACGAAAAATAGTAAAATTTAACAATAACAGTAAAGAACAATTAGCTGCTGAAAAAGCCGTATTAAAAGCCGAGAAAACAAATCACTATAGAAAAATAACGAATATAGACCTCTCTTTGTATAACCTACATCTAAAACTTGTAAAATTACTAGGAAACACGTCATGGGACCACTTAGAAGCCAAATCATTTGAACACATCAATTATAAAGTCAAAGAGAAAATTTATCGTCAAAATAAGAAACTAAAACGTAATCATAATCATTGGCAACCAAAACATAACAAAATTTCAGCAAAGAACACATCCCCAGATAGTGTAATTAACCTCTCTAAGCAAAATTTTAACAAGGAAGAAATAGATGTACTTAACCAAGGCCTAAAAACATGTATAACATACTCCAGCAACCCGGATGAATTCATTGCAGACATAGAATTAGCAGTAGAAGGCTTGGAAACCATGGACAAAAATATAATTAGGAAAAAATCAGCTCCTATATTGGAAAACTTAATAAATAAAAAGCCAATAAAACATTTGAAACAAATTCAGATAATTAAATCTTTAAGGAAAAAGGATGTAATCTTCTCAAGGGCTGATAAAGGAAACAAAATAGTAATCTTAGATACAGCTACATACAAAGAAAAAATGTTAGAGTTACTACAACAAAAAGAATTCCAGGAAATAGATTCTAATCCACTCAACCGATGCATAAAAGATGTACAAAAAACCATCATTAATAGTAAAATTTTAACAACTACAGAACAAAAAACTATCAAACCAGACAACCCTACCCTTGCAAGAATATATGGTTTGCCTAAAATACACAAACCCAACATACCCATGAGACCCATTGTAAATAATATAAACACTCCTACTTACCTTCTGGCAAAATGGCTAACCAAAAAATTTCAGTCCTTTCCACAATTCCATACTCAGAGTATAAAAAACTCTTTAGACCTGGTAGAAAAAATTCAAAATCTTAAACTTAAACCTCATGACACTTTAGTATCCTTTGATGTCCGCTCCCTCTTCCCTAGCATTCCATTAGACAAACTTTTGATTCAACTGAAAAAATGGCTAAATTCTATAAACCTGGATGCCAATGCAATAGAAGAATATGTGGCAATGACTGAATTATGTATACATCAAAATTATTTTGTCTTCGATGGAAAATATTATAAACAAATTTCAGGACTAGCTATGGGAAGCCCATTATCACCATTTTTGGCCAATCTATACATGAGCTTTTTCGAAACACATATTACTAAAGCCTTCCCTCATATGTTTAAAACATGGTACAGATACGTAGACGACATCTTTGCAATAGTGCCCTACAAACTAATAGATGATGCTTTGAAACTACTCAACCTGCAAGAACCCAGCATACAATTCACAGTAGAAACTGAAGAGGACTGTACTCTACCTTTTTTAGACCTTAAAATCAAAAAAGGCAATGAAAAACTAGAATTTGGCATTCATAGAAAAGCAACACACACAGATAATTACATCAAAGCAAATAGTTTCAACCCAATTCCACACAAACATGCAACCATCAACAGTCTAACACACAGATTAGTAAATCTACCTCTCAGCCAACAAGAATATCAAAACGAATACCATCAAATCTTAAAAACTGCAATCAAAAATGGATATGGAAAAAACCTTGTAGATAAAAAACTAAAATTATTCAAACTTCAAAAGAAATTAAAACAGATCACAGCTCTCACACCAATAAAACAAGAAACTAGATTTGCTAAATTTACTTACCACCCCTGGGCCACAAAAAAGTTCCAAAAAATATTCAAGAAATACAATATAACATTGGCACCAAAAAACAATTACAACATTAAAAACCTACTTCACAGTAATAATACTGATAAGATAAAACCAGAGGAAAAGTCAGGCATTTACAAAATTAAGTGTAAAGACTGTGAAAAAATTTACATAGGAAGGACAAAAAGGAACATAGGCACTAGAAAGAAAGAACACTTCAGGCACTTAAGATACAAAAATATTGATAAGTCCGCAATAGCAGCTCATTTCTGGTCTGAAAATCATGAAATTGAAGATAGCACAAAATTACTAAAATACGTACAAAAACATAGTGAACTCGTCATATGGGAGAGGATATACATAGAAAAACATAAAAACCAACTAATGAACTTTGAAATCCCGCTAGAAGAGAATCCCACATTTCAGTTCATCACTAAATCAACAGATGGCAGCAACAACCCCAGAATTACCCACACCGCTGGATCTAGCGTCAGTCGCACAAGAGCCGTAGATGCAAGCGAAGATTTGCGAAACATGTCCTCAAAATAGGTACGAAAGTGAAGCAGATGTGTAAAAAACGCGACTCATCTAAAATTTAATAAGAGAAACTTGTTAACCAGGCAAAAAGAACACCAGAGGAACATTAAGTTGAAACAAACAGAAAAATCTGCAGTTTCACACCATTTTTGGACAGAAAACCACAACATTGGCCACAACATTAAACTGTTAAAATCTTTAAGTACATCCATAGAATTGGATATTTGGGAAAAAATATTCATAAACAAAAACCGTGATAAAGTTATAAATTTTGAAATCCCGGCATTAAATGAAGTATTAAAACTTAGTGCCCCTAACACCAGATGGCAGAGTGATCGGAGCTCTGTAGTAGAGGAAGAAGAGGAAGGTTCATTTAGCCACCAAACAGCTGAGGATGAGATCGAATGATCTTGAAAATGTTTCAATTATACAACAAGTGAAGTTTGAGTGTAAACATAGTGACTCATAAATCAAACTCAAAAATGAAGAATACTTCACTGTTAATAATGCTTCTGCTTTTAATATTTATGACATTGGAACATGTTCAGAAACCATTTAGATTAGTCACCGCCTTCTCAAAATCTATTGTTTACAATTGTCTTTAATATTAACATGTTAACCAACAAATCACTAAAAAAGCATTGTGAAATACAAAGGTTTAACCTGATGTAAACACTTCTCTAAATTTAACAGAGTTAAAGTATTTCTAGCATTAGTTTGTGAAACTGGCTCTATGTCGCCAGAGAAGGTTTTTCCTAACTGCACCCGCCCAAGTAGCCTAATTCATATTTTCTTCTTCCAATAGATTCCAAGTCTTTCACACACTCTGTGACAATTAATTGCAATGTACTTTCCATTCTATAATAATCATCAAAATCCTCAATAAAACATGAGATATCCTGTTAACATACAGCATGTCCTATTAACATAGAGCTATGATTTGCTAAACCTGTAAATCAGAGCATGTACGTGCAAAAGTTATTAGCAAGTTACCTCCAGAATTTTGTTTCTAGAATCAGATTTTCTTCTTTTGGCACTTCCTGGATCAGCAGGGCATACAGAACTGCGGTGTTTTCTCCACTGTCTGGGTGGTGCTTCTTCCAAATCATCCTCAGATTTTGAGTAACTCAATTCTGAGAGCAAGGAACCTAATAAACATGAAAAATGTATAATTATATTTAAGAATATTTTGCTTTACTCACTCTTGGCACTCACAGAACTATTTTCTACACTTATTTCCAACAATGAAAGAACATTGTAGTGACACACTTAATTTCTATTGTTTTTGGGAGATTAAATAAATTTGTCGCAATCTCTTGGTTCAAATGTGTTAACTTTACCCGTAAGTTTTTATCCTAGCAACACATACTTGTAACATGATTTTGAAGTGAATTGAATTCACCATAATACATGAGCCTCAGATTACTAAAGAATAATCATAGTAAGATGAAGGCCTCAGCAATGCACCTGCAGCCTATCCAAAGCTTTCTGTAATGTTCCTCATAATATACAACAGTGGTCAGATAAACTTTGCTTGAACACTGAAGAAAGTGTTATGAGGCATAATGTCCCTGTGGCCTTACAGCAAAAGCTTAGAACAGCAGTCACCAAGATTACACAGAGTGGACTTTGGATGCAGGTTGAGTCAAGCACAGCTAAAGCACATTTCACCCACTTCAGTACCACATTATCATCATAGGCTCATGGTACGTAGGATATATTTACACTACTCTCTGAAATTTGCACTTTCTTCTATTTAACTATCTCAGTGTTGGCCGCAATAGCAAATTACTATGTGAAAAATGTCAGGCAATGATACAGCAAATAGCAGGAATTTAAAAAATGAGTAATAAAATTAGATCAAAAGTTAATCAGCAGGAAATACTGTGATCTATTGTGCAGGTTCATTATATAGATGAGCATTTTCTTCCACATTAAAACAAATAAAATAATAAAACATTTGTAGTCTTTTTTTTTTTCACACTATTTACTTATGCTATTACAAAGCAATGTTCCAATTTTTAACTGACCACCTTAGCGAGCCATTGCTTCAATTTTCAACCTAGAAGGTCCAACTGTCATTGTTTGAGTTGCCTGCATTCTTCTCTCTGGCAGAATGAACTTCTTTGTTGAACTGTTAACTGGTGGGATTTCAGAATTTGTTCATCAGTCTTTGTATTTTCATATTAAGTGTTCTTCCATGTTATGAGTTTGTTATGGCTTATCACACCATTTACTTATTTCAGATTTCAGTCAAGATTATGGTTTTTGTTTCAAAAGTGAAATTCTCCTGCTGACTTATCTTCCTGTTTCAGTTTGATGTTTCTAAAATGTTCTTTGACTTGTTTCTTTTAGTTTGCCCTATACAGGATTTTTCACAATCCTTACAATTTATATCCAGTTTTACTAATTGGTGGGATTTCATCTTTGTTTTTAAATTTAATGATTTTATTACTGAGTATATATCTGTAGATGCCAATATATTTTGTTCTTTAAAGATCCTTTTACATTTTATTAAATGTTTTTGGGTGGTATCCAATGAATAAGCTGTTTCTCTCTCCCTCCCTCTCTCCCTCCCTCCCTCTCTCCCCCCTCTCTCTCTCTCTCTCTCTCTCTCTCTCTCTCTCTCTCTCTCTCTCTCTCTCAATTTTTTTGCATCTTTAATGGTTTTCTTAACTTTTTTTAATGTTCTTAAATACCACAGTTTTGTTGTATCCATAAAATATAGCATTTTGTTCCCTGTAATATTCTGCTTTACCCATGGGTATTTGACTAGTCTGTGTGTAAAATTTTTTATTATTGCATATATGTAATAGATTATATTTTTATTAATTTTCTGACTGTTGTCTTCCTGTAAATTCGAAATTTTATTTGTGTCATTTATGATAACATTTAGGTTGAAAGTTGTCCATTACTTCCTTTTGTATTAGAATTTGATAGATACCAAATAGTCATTTGAAAAGTGATTCTTCTATTACCCTTACATTGAGATAATATATGGGACTGATTTTAAATAGGCAATATACCTAGTTTAATTGATGAAAATTAATTGGTTCTTCCCCTCTGCCTCAGTGGGAGATTGAAGATGCCCACACATCTAGTCTTCAATTACTACAGTCTTCTGTTCCTCCTAGAAGAATTTGAATATTGAGAGTCTTATAGTTGTTATTCTATGGTTGTTAAAGTGCGTGTAGTTCAAGTCTTCTTCATACTAAACGTTTCAACTCTTCCCTTATGCCACAAATCATGTGTAGGCCAAGGTTTTCGAAAGGCTAGTCAGATTGAAAAATTGAATGCCGCAACCAGGATTTGAACCACGGGAAGAGACCAGATCTGTTCCAGCTATGGCATTGAATTTTTCAGTCATAGATGAGACCATCTGTTATTCAAATCCAGGCCTTGGCATTGAATTTTTCAGTCTGACTATCCTTCAAAAGGCAATGTAGTTTTTCTATATGCAGGATACAGAATTCTTTATTTCAAAATTTGAGTTTTCTGAGTAATGAGATAATGCATGTTCAATTGCATGTTCTCAAACATGTTCAGTGCAAATTTAACTTGGAACAGTTCACAACAAAAGTGTTAATAGTACAAGAATGTTGACAGTGACAACTGTATCTTTTAGCTAGGATTTACTTTAGGATTCTGACGGTTGCCATGAAGCATGTGGTGGAGAAAGTGACATTGCTGCTCATGAACACCTTAGCACACATGTTTAGACAGAAGAAAGTGCTAAAACTAGCTAATTTAAATTCTTGATATCTAAATTTCTAACAAACAGTTTTGGTGGATACTCTGTTAATGCAATGTACAGATGAAACTGAGAAACTAAAAATGATCATTGTTTAAATTTGTTTTTTGTAATGCACCTGTTCTGGAGTATTTCTTAGAAAGCTGGGATTAAGGAAAAGTAAGAGAAACCTAATATACAGTTTTGCATTAAATGTAATAGTTCATTCAAGCATTTATCTGAACACGCAAATAATATTGTTTTTAAAAGTCTACATTCTCTGTATGCCATATTATATTAGCAAGTATGAAGCTGAAAGGCTTTTCAAAACTAAGAATACAGAACATGCATTTTAACTTAAGTGTACCTAATGAAGGCTTAATACACAACATTTCTGAAAGCTTAGAATGTTCAGCTAAACATTGCCAAGAAAGATAGCAGTAACAGTTCTTTCGACATATTTATTAACATTTAAAAGGGGACCTCCATGTTCCCTCTCTTTTTCAAAATATTCACGCAGTGCATACACCAGTTCCCTTGCTCGTCCGCAAAGTGTAGGTCCCTGTCCTACTTTTGAATATTTTTTATTGGGGGAGCGAGTTCTTGGCCTACCTCGTTTTTGAGTGTGCTGGTTGTTTGGGACATTGTACCCTTCTAACACTAATAATAACACTAAAGCACCACTGACCTAAGAAATATTAATACACTAATCAAATGACTAAATAACTGAGAAAGAAACAGGCTGTTTTATAAGTTAAACTATAGCCAAACAAGTATGTTTAGATTATGCAGGGTGAAGAGAAAAAACAAGCATTGCTTTACCTGACACACAGTAACATTTTTGGCATAACTTAGAGAAGGGGATGAAGGGTCTCGCTTAATTGGTCGAAGTTATGAGCCCGGGCATTCAACAGGTGTGGTCACTGCCATCGCCATAGCAACTCTCCCTCCCATAACTTTCCCTCTGTCAGTATACTAAAGTAATTTTAATTCCACCGTAGTATTAGAGCAAGTTTTGATTAAAGCTTTACTCCCCTCAACTACAAAGTTCAATGACAATTTATAGGGCTTCGACACTAACGGCAAAAAATTAAAGATATACATAGCTAGTATTAGCTTTTTCCTGGAAGTTTTCATCTTTTTACTTCTTACCTGAAATGCAAACTTCAGTGATAATTTACAAGACTTCAGCAATTAACAGCAGAAAATTAAGGATATACATAAGACCTGAAGCTTTTCTGGCGACAAATATGCTCACTTTCTTCTCGGGCAGCCAGCCAGGTGAAAAGATGATTATATATCTCTTATTTATAATCATTTTTTCACTCGGTTGGCTGCCCGAGAAGAAAGTGAAGGATATACATATTTTTTCTCATTTAGCACTTTAAAAGTAAGTAGTATTTTAGCTAACTTAAATCAAAATCAATTTAGAGAAGGGAAAAAAGAAAGACCTACATAGTTACAATCCTGTATTTTTATTGTACCAACAAATTAACAAGTCAAACTGGAACTCTTAAATTATGGATTAAATCTTTTCACATGCTTTCTCTATGTATATAATAAATTATTTATACCTATAAATAAGTTTTTTCTACTAAGCTAAAGTACTTTTTCTAGCATAAAATGCTGTATCGTTAACTAACCCAAATGTTTCAGTTACCTGTTGAATTCAGAGCTTCTGAGATAGTGTGTAATCTTGATTCACGGTTATGTCCGAAACTGTTGCGATCATTATTAAATGTGGTGTTACTCACACCACTGGTAAGAAATGCCAATTTTTCTTTAGTTTCATCATTAATTTTGTTGTCAGAATTGAGGAGTTCTCGAACAACATTTAGCTTCTTTGTCTGTAAAGAAAAAGTAAATAAAACTTAAGTCCTGTTACAATGAACAGATTTAATAGCTTTCATCATAGCTACTTTTAGCAAGGGAAGAAACAAACAAAAATGCTCCATGCACTTCCACAAACATTTAAATGGATAGATGCCTTTTAACTGCATCATTTGACTAGGGAATATATTGAATGCATTTTAATATCAACTGCAAATGACATTAAAATAAACTGCAATATGTACTTGCTGATTCAAGAACTAAATTCTAATTTATTTAGACAGAATAAACATGGAACAAAAAATGTCTGATACAATACCAAAGCAGTACACTCTTGCTGTGCTGCTATTCGTGCTCTTTTTTCAGTTTCTAAATAACCACGAGCAAGGTCCAGTTTCTGTTCTAAAGACTTCCTACTCCTGTTAGCAGCTTCAAGTTCAGCTTTTAGTCTTTTGACTTCTTTCTCTGCTGCTTCCCACAGTAAACGGCATTGTTCTTGATTAACAGCAAATTGTATGAATTCTGCAAGATAAAGCGAGCAATAAAAAGTAACCAAGTTATAAACACAAACTAATCTCACAATTATATTAACACACATTTTAATTACATCGCAAGACATAATTTACTAATGAACAGCTGTAATTGGAGTAAAAGCTAAAGACATTCCATTAAAGAATTTAAAATTTAATCACTGATGCAACAGCCCTAAGAGAGCCAAGGCCTACCAACCCGACTGCCGGCCTTACACCTACTTATGCACAGCAGAAGTGGGCGATCATCCAACCAATACGGGGAGGAGATGTGGTCAGCATCTCGGCATCCCCCTGCTGGAATGTTGGTTTTCGTGACCAGGGCCGCTTACCTAACGTAAGCTCCTCACTTTCCTCATGATGCTGAGTAGGCACCTGCGCACTGGTCCTATACCCAGGACCTAAAATCCGCACACCATGGGTGAGATCGAACCCTGGCCGCTTTCTGTGGCCAGGGACCAAGGCATGCTGCCTTAGCCCGCAACACCACGGTGCAGGACATTAAAGAATTAGATATAGATAAATAATTCAATATCCTCAATGTGACAGTATCAAGGCATGTTTCTGGTAAATGAAATGTGTTGTGTTTAACGCCCGCTTTTACTACATATGGCACTGCAGGCGATGACACTGATGATACATGAGAGATGAAGATGGAGCACCGGTGGAATGAGATGGCGGGAGAAACAGGAGATCCCGGAGAAAACCCGCCCCAGCGCCGTGTTGTCCACCACAAATCTCACTTTGCGGTCACTTGGGATCGAACCCGGGCCGCCTTGGTGAGAGCCAAGCTTTACAGTATTTTAATAATTTCATTTAACCCTACTTATGTAGTGCACTTGTTTAAACAATAGCCTGCTATATATCATTAACATTCCATTGCATTTTGTAGAAGGTAGCTGTCCCTCAAGCATATAAAACAGCTTTTAGTTTGCTATCTTCTTTAGCCTGTACATTTCAGTTCCAAGCTTTCTCTAATTAGCCATCACATTATAGGAGTGTTTTATAGTTGGCAGATAAGATCTGTTTCTAGTTATACAAGAGCAAAGTATTACATTTTTATGTACATAATGTGAAAGACTGATTACAAATCTACTGGATAAAAGTGGCTGAGGATCAAAGTGTACAAAGAGATAACTGTTGATTAAATGACATGTTCTAAGAAATGCTTTATGTTAAGTATGCAAAATAGACTATGTAAAACCAAACAAAGAATAAGAACACAAATTGAAGTATTTTAGATCATGTTAAATGTGGTAGATGAAGTATCATATGGAGAGCAAACCACTTAATACATTACCATATGCATATGTATATACAGGCAAAAATGACATCAAAATATAAAACGTTTAAATAACCATTCTACAGTATATGAAATGTTACAACTCTGTAACATGCAATTCCTAATAAACATGGCTCCATAATGATAAATCTCTTTAAATGTGTAATACCGTTCTTAAATGCAATTAATATCCATGTGCTCAGAATTAGATATCAGAATATATTTTTAAATAAAAAAGCTAAATATTCTTAATGAGTATGGACTATGATATAATGAAACACAAAATGAAACAATATTTGTTTCAAGTGGGATGATGATTGTCTTTGAGCACTACTAGGTGAGCAATCGATTGTAGTCCTGCGATGTTATATTGCATACCCCCTAAGTGGTTTGCGACGAGCACCAACCCACTCAATTTCTATTAAATACTTTTTGTGCTAAGACAAAAATTCAGATTTTGCCAAAACTGATCCATGTGGAAGGTGAGAGTAATGTATCTAACATTACCATAAAAACCCCATATTTTTAGCTCAAATAGTTTTCCTAATACAAATAAAGCACTATTATATTAAATTTAAAGGGAGTCGATTAATGACAATAAACAACACTTACTTTTTAATTTTTCCGGAACATGTTTCAGAGACTTTGCCTCTATCCTCAACCGGCCATCGACTGGTGTAGTTGACGATATTTTGTCATAGGTCTCCTCTGGTGGCGGTTCAAGGAACTTGCTGAACAAATCTTTCTGGGGGATGTCGAAATTGAATACTTTGTTCCTATTTTTTGAAATGAAGATTTGTTCCTATGTGGATAGTTTTTGTTTTCCTGATGTATGTTTTATTAGTTTTGGTTCTGGATTTATGTTGTGGTGTTTTTTCCCAAAAATGCGTGGCAACTGCTGAATTTTCTAATTGTTTATATTTTATGTTTCTAAAGTGTTCCTTTGCTCTTGTTTCTAAATTTCTTTTGGTTTTTCCAATATAAATTTGACTACGGTCACTGCATTCAATTTGACATATACCATATTTTTTGTTAGATGGAATGGCATCTTTGATGTTTGAGCAAATTAGGATTTTTAAGGAGAAATGGTTAACTGGTGTTAGCTTAATGTTTTGTTTTTTGAAGACTTTTTTGAATTTATCAAAGGCCAATTGGATGGTAAGTGAATTTTTTTGAAAATCATTAGTTTCTGTAGCTGAGAGGGTTGTGGTTTCCTTTATTAGCTTCTACTTTTTTGCTAAGTTCACTTTTTAGTCTACTAATGATTTGGGAAAGTCATTTTTTGTGCTATTTCAATAATTTTATTGTATTCTGTTTTGTACTCTTCTGCTGTGAGAAGAGTCCGTAAGCTAAACTATTGAAGATTGCCTGTTTGTGGGATCTTGGGTTGTAGCCATTAGCTTTTATGTAGTTATCTGTGTTGATTTTCTGTAAATGCCAAAGTTTAGTCTGTTTTTATTTCTCATTATTTTTAGATCCAAAAATGGTAAATACTTGTATAACGGTAGGTGTCCTGGAGGGAACTAGGTGATGTTAATAAATACTCACACTGTAATCTTAACTAATTTATTTAACAACTAAACCTACAACTAAAATATTAATAACACGTAAACCCTTTGTATTTTAATAATTCAATAATAAAATCCCGTTACCCAAATCTTATGTTTTACCATTTCCCTTATTATCTTTAATTCCTATATCTAAGCCTTACATTTAGTTAAGCTGTTTAAATTTTGAGCCCATCTGATATTCTTAAGTTTCCAAATGTGTTAATAGATTTTGTATTTAAACCAATCCTTGGCAGTAAGTCTAGCACAGAAATAAAGCCTCTTTACTCACATATTACATGAAGGATTATTGTTAGGATCTGCATCCTGGTCCCAAGCGACGTGGAGTAGTCTAGCACTTCCACACAAGAATCCGCTCCGAGATTTAGCTCAGGAGGCTTATATAGGACCTGTCAGACAACGCCTTAATGTCGTCATAATATCCTAAGCAAAGGTGACCATTTCCCGTCACGTAGTCCAGCTTGGGAGAATCCGCTTAACCGCATATTGCTCACCAGCGGAACACAGATGTGAGTAAGCTTCCTTTTGTGTTCTCACAAAACATACTATTTTACAAAGAGACCTTATAACTGCTAGCTTTTTGGTTTTCCATGAAATTGTATATTCGTAGGTAACCTTTTACCCGCGAGCAGACACCAGACACGTCGGGGTATCAATTGAATTCCTGTAAGTGTACAGGATGTTCTCAACCTTTACCTGGGAATGGACGTGTGCTCGGCGGGGCACTATACCCTCCCCACCTTGACATGAGCAATGGGTACAGGAGTACCGATTGCGAACCTCTCAATTAGCTTGGTGAGTACTCATTTCTTTCAATTCCTGTGCAAATTGTAAATAAGACAATAATTTTTTTTATCTTAAGTTATTTTGGATTATATATATAAATATTTGTTTTTGTTTCAGGTGTCTGGGCAACGTCTAACTATGTAAGTATTTTTCCTTAAACTAGTTACAATAACAATACAATATTTTGGTATAGTGTGAGATGTGTTACATAAATTCCTTTGGTGTCAACTTGTTTGGTGTGTGATTTGGTGAGGGTCCACCCTCAGTATAGTGAACTCGTAGCAAAACAAACTGTTGGTTCTTTCTTATCACTTTCTTCTTCTCGCGTCGTGGGATCTGTGGTTGTAGTTCTTCCCACGAGTTGTTCTCCTTCCTCAGCTTCCTTAGCGTCTCGGGTTCTGGTCGAAGGTTGGCTCCTGCGCGATAACAGCTTCCGTTGCAGTAGCAGACGAGGGCACCAATACCTTTTGGTGATCCCTAGTACCAAGGCGATACCCAATACTGCCAGTAGTAACCCGATACCAATCCAGAAGTGAGAAGGAGCCTCTTGTTGTTGGCTCAGTGACTCGCGTGCCTCATGCACGCTGTTGGCGAGCTGATGTAGTGACACCTGCGGCGGTCGATCGTCAATCCGGATCTCGGTTTGAAGGTCTTCCAGCTTCCTCAGGTCCAATGGATGTCTATTGGGGTTCGACAGGTTGCGCTTCTCCGCAGGCGACAGCAGGCTGCTGATATCAGGAACCACGATAGCTTCTTCTTCCAGATTGATCTGCGTCTCTCCGACGATGGCCGGTAGTAGCGTCATTGTATCGGAGTGGTAATGGCAATCGAGGTCATCAGTCAGTAACCCAGTTGCGTGGAGGATCAGTGGCCTGATACGTGTCTCTCGACCAAAACAGGTTTTAGCGATCTTTAGAGGTTTCGATACTGAATAAACCCAATAATTCTTCTTTTGGGTTTTTACATGGTACCAGACAGGCGGGAAATCAGGTCTTAGGATGACTCTTTTACATAAGGTGTGGACATTTTCTTCTTGCCCAAAGAATAAAGAGGATATGCATGTTGGGGAGGTAGAGGAGTACAGGGCAAATTCCGCTGGGCATACGGAAATGGTTCCGGATTTGAATGAGTTAAGGTGGGACTCTGTGAGTAAGGCATATTTCTGCCTGTCACTAGATACTGCCAGGTACGGAATTGATGTATGTATAGCTATGTATTTCCCTACCTCCTCCAATTTTGTTGGTAACGGCAACACCCTGTATAAATCAAGCGTTCGATCAGCTCCCTTTAAAGGAACCCGAATTAGAATTCTGATTGCCGCTGGCATCGAATATGCTGTAACGTCACATAGTTTGTAATATGCGCGCATATCTGATAACTCGGCCCCTGCCAAAAGTGAAGTTCCCAAGGGAAGCTTAAGTCCCACAGTTTGCAAAATCTGTGACAGATTTCTAGGCGGCACAATAGCCGCGCTAAGCCTCCCTGTGGCAATTACGTCTAAACCTTCCTGAAGTTGTATCAATTGTTGTTGCAAATTTAGTATAGACAATGAAAGTTCCCTTATCACTGACGATATCCTAAACTGATTTGTTACCCAAATTTTAAATTCGTCCACATCATTCTCTATGACTTCCCCATGACGAGTGATCTGTTTGATTTCATTCACTAGCTCATCGGTTAAACCCTTTAATATTTCAGTGTTATGGGTAGTTCGTCCATCTAATTCCTTAATGTATGTGAACTGATCTTCGGCTACATGAACTAGCTTAGCAGTCGTAGTTGCATATTTCGCAATCTGCTGATGTACTTTGTTTATTTCCGCTCTGTCGGGAGTACCAAACAAAACTTTTAACACCGATCCGCCTACATCGATAGCTCCACGTTTTCTCCTAACATCTTTAGCAGGTAAGTACTGCTCTATATTTCCCATCTCATTTTTCAACAATTCATATACCCTTTCAAGTCTTGCACTTTCGTCCCAATCTATTTGATTGCCTGTATAATTAAATCTGTGCTCGTCCAACTTTCGAAAAAGGTCGGTTATTTTGGTTATAGCGTTTACATAACGCTGGATAGGCACGTCGATGCTAATAGTCCATCGACTGCCAGTGACTAGTATTGTCTCCTGATAGGCGAAGATCACCCCTTTTGTCATAAGAGGTCCTTCGGGCGAGACATCTAATGGGTCTCGGTCATTACCACGTTTTGCCAAAACGCAACCTGAAAAAGCCAAAATTAATACGAATTAGATTGGTTCGCGCCATCTTGTATAGTACGCTGTTACTTCTCTAGCATTTTTGTCTTGCCCATTATGGCTCACACTTCCTACATTATTTTCTACGCATTCGCCGGTTACTGACTCTTCTCGTACATTACTAGTGGATGGTTCGTCCGGGTTTCGAACTCGCGACCTTAGTTTCCATGGCAAACTTGCGGGTCGTTCTGCCTGATTTCTCCCTTTATTCCCCTTATATCTCCACGTTGGATCTCTACGTTCCTCATCTATCTGAGGTAAATTTATTTCTTCGTCGCTTTCATTATTATTTCCATTCAAAGTTTCTACGCAATTTTCATCTCTTGTGGGTTTTTCAGCTGCAATATCTTCGCTCACAAAACTTGTACCAGTTATCACTTCCGGCCAGGCATCCGCCGTGGCCTCTACTTCCTGCCTCCCACTAGCATGACATTTCTTCAATCTGTTTATATGCACGCAAATTGTTCTGCCTGTTTCCAGTTGCAGCTTATAGCTTAAGGGGGTAAGTTTCTCTACAATACGATACGGTCCGCCGTATCTTGCAGCTAATTTTCTATTTGCCTTCTTTCCTATGTATGGCTTGTCCAAGTAAACGTAATCTCCGACTTCAAACTCTATATTAGATACCTTTTTATCATAATGTTGCTTTTGTTTAAATTTGCTTTCTAGTATGTGGTGATACGTATTGTTGTATGCCTCACTCAATCTTTGTTTCATAGCTTCGAGATGTTCCTCAGCACTACTGAGCTCTGTTTGGCTAACCTTAGGTTCGAGTTCCATCATTGTTGGCAATCTCATTTCTCTCGCGTAAAGTAAAAAAAAAGGACTGTAAGTCGTTACTGCATGTGGTGCAGATCGATACGCCATCAGCGTGAACGGCACCATCCGGTCCCATTCGTCTCCATGTTCAGTTATAATCATGGACAGCAAATCATTTAAGTATCTATGATATCTTTCAATCGCGGAATTTGATTGCGGGTGCAATGGGCTACTATTTACGTGTTTTACACGGAATATCTTACAAAATTTCTGTAAATAGTGCTGATTGAAAATTCGTTCCCTGATCTGATAAGATTTTCTCTGGTGACCCATACCTACAGTAAATTTCTGTTACCAATGCTCTTGCTACTGTATTAGCGGTTTGGTCTGGTATAGGTATTGCTTCCGGATACTTCGTAAAGTGATTGATGGCAGTGAGAAGATATTTATTTCCAGCTTTTGTGATATTCAAAGGTCCCGTAATGTCAATCGAAATTACTTGAAATGGTCTAGTTGCAGTCTCTGAGATACCCAATGGTGCAACGTGTTTTCTCGTGACTTTTCTTTTAGCACATGTTTCACATCTCTGTACATAACATTTCACATCTTCTCTCAGTGAGGGCCAAAAATATCGCTTTTCCAGTACTGCTTGGGTTCTTTTAGCGCCTTGATGTGCGCTATAAGTCGTATCATGGTGCATCGAAATTATTTCGTTCACCATTTCTCTTGGCACAACTAGTTTCGGGTTTTGGTTACACCCTGTATACAGCACACCTTCGTCCAGAAAAACTTCATGATTTAAGCCTGATTGATATTCTGTAATCAGTTGGTGACAATATTCATCTAATTGTTGCTGCCTTTTCAGATTATACGTCGAGGATGGCCAGCGAGCAGACTCCGCCGCCCTCTCCTCCTGTGAGCGGTCAAGATGGACAACTGCAAGAGGTGCTTCCGGAGACTCGCCCAGTGTCTCCAACCGTGATAACGCATCAGGTACGATGTTTGCTTTACCTGGCCTATGGTTAACTGTGAACTCGTACTCACTCAATGCCAACATCCATCTCGTTAGTCTTGCACTTAGAGGATTCTTTGTAGTAAGCAGCCATGTAAGAGCTTTATGGTCTGTGTAGATAGTAAATTTGTGCCCGAAAAGGAACATTCTAAATTTCTTGACACCAAACACAACGCTAAGTAATTCCTTTTCTGTTGTAGTGTAATTTTGCTCGGCTGATGTTAACAATCTGCTTACAAAGCCTAGAGGTTTATCTAAATTGTCACATTCTTGACTTAATACAGCCGAAATTCCTATATTTGACGCGTCGCATGCCAACACAAATGGCTTTTCAAAATCAGGGTGTGCTAACAATGTTTGTCTTGTTAAAGCATTTTTAAGAGTAACGAACGCTTGTTCTGCTTCTTCGTTCCAAACAAATTTTTGATTTTTCTTCGTCAACTGAGTTAATGGTTTGCTTATCATTGAAAATTCCGGTATAAAGGCCCTGTAGTAGCCTATCGCGCCAAGAAATGATCTCACTTGTTTTACGGTGCTTGGTCTTGCTAACTTTTTAATTGCCTCAACCTTTGAGTAATCTGGTTTTATTCCTAGCGCACTGACAGTATGACCAACATAAATTACCTCTCTTTGTGCAAATTGACATTTATCTATACCGGGCTTTAAATTGGCTTCTTTCAATTTTTCAAATACCTGCCGTAAATTGCAAGCGTGTTCTTCTATGTCCTTGCCGATTATGAGTATATCATCCATGTACACCAAACAGGTTAGTCCCTTAAGATTACCTAATACCAAGTCTATCGCTTTAGACCACGTGATTGGAGCCGAAACCAATCCGTACGGGAGTCTTATATATTGAAACGAGCCTAAACTCGAAGTGAAGGCTGTCTTAGGCCTATCTGCTTCCTTTACCTTGATGGCATGATATGCAGAATCAATGTCGACAATTGAGAAATACGTATTACCAGAAAGAATGGATAAATTTTCCCTTATATCCGGCATCGGCCAGGTCGGCACTTTTGTTACGGCGTTTAAACGCCTGTAATCCACACACAATCTATACTTAACTACTCCATTCACTGCCTTTTTCGGGACAAATAAACACGGGCTTGCCCAATCCGACTTCGTGTGTTCGATAATCTTCTTTTCTAGCATTTCTTGGATTTGTCTCTGTAACTCGTCCTTTAACGCAAATGGCACCCTGTATGGTCTCAATCTTATGGGTTTCGCATCCCCTGTATCAATTTCATGTTCGACTACCGTCGTACACGGTAATTCTCCTGAAGGTTCGTCCAAATACAATGGTACAAAATCATAGAGCACCCTTAAAATAATTTCTCTCTCTCTCGGCGCTAGATGCCTTACCTTCTCTTCTATCACTTTGTAAATCTCATCAATGTCGGTTGTCTTTCGAAAATCTGCATTTTCTCGCTTCTCCTTCAACTGTGGCTTCGTAACTCGTAACATGTGCATATCACTGGTAGTAGCTATCTCTTCTTCACATAAAATACAACTCATTACTTCGCATTTAGGTTCTGGGTTCATGACTCCCACAAACCTGCCGACTGCCTGTACATCGGACTTTTGGCGCGCGGGGCTTACCTCTCTCTCTCTCTTTTCCCCTCAGATACTCACTTTCACTGCGATACAAGGTTCCCCCATCATTCCGGATATGATCAGGTTTCCCTTTAAATGTAATCGCGTCATTGGGCTGCTGATATTTGCCTCCTTGCGAAATATCAGGCGCTGGCCAGCGTCTCTCAAGCCCTGGGAAGACGAGCTTCCGCCCTTTTTGACCTGCCAGCTTACCGCCGGCCTGCCATTCCCCTTCTACCCCTCCTCCAGAGGTAGGATAATTGCCCGCTGAGTATGGCCCATCACCACACCCCTTCTGCACGTCCGGCATAACCGCGCCCCATTTTCCATCGAGATCACCATGCCTCAATCTTCGGACTGCAGGTTCACAAGTCTGAACATATCGAGGATCCTCATATTGTGCGCAAAATGCCCTACACACTTTACACATCGCTACTTCTGCGTCCCTGGGCCTAGTATATAGCGTACTATTACTTCTCATCCAGTCGTCATACTCCGTAGCTCTGCCTAGCTCCATACCTTTTCTTAATGGTACACTCGTTGTTCCCATATTCAATACCTTCATTATACAATATTAGGCGTCCTTACACAACCTATCATTACTCCTCTTCAACCACGCTATCTCATTTCCGTCCTCCGCCGTAAGGACTCTGGACACAACTCTTGCCACATAAAATTTATCAACTTCAACAGGCTCTACATACACTTCGAGGGGAAAAGTTCCTTTTGCAACTCGGTGCAAACGAGTATCTGGTTTTCCGTCTGGGGTAAAATTACGATGTTCTCGGCCAGTACCACATTCCATTTCCACTCATTCTCGACTTCGTCTATGTGAGCATTCTCTACTTCTTCCTCGTGCTCTCCATTATTTATATTTTCTAAGTGTGCTCTTCCCATCATGCGACTAGGAACCATCAGTGGAGTGATCAGGTCCACCCGCGGTCCTTGTCCAGGATCTAACTGCGATATGAGGTTAACTGAGCCGTATTTAGTTTCCATCCTCCCATGACGTATATCAATTATTGCTTCAACAAAATCCAAAAAATCCATACCCAATATGCCATCATATCGTTTGAATTTTAGGGGCACTACACAAAACTCATGGCATATCAGAGTGGGAATGTCTCCGATTGTGAACCAAACCTTCTGTTCACCTATAATTTCAAACTGTGCACCAGTAACACTTATTCCTGAGAACTTTGCCCTTTCTAATTCTCCTTCTACTGCACCATGTTTTATAGCCGAGAAACTAGCTCCTGTATCCACTAACATACACGAGGGCGTGTCACCCCCTAAATCTACTTCTAGTAGAAGCTTCTTGAATTTCGTGTCGTATGAAATGACGGGAAACGATTCTGGCCTTGAGCTGCCGAATTCCCGTTCTTCGACAAGCCTGCCCCGTTTCCCTGAGGTCGTTGCCATGTACATTGTTTTGAAATATGACCCAGCATATTGCATTTAAAACATCTGTTGTTTTCCAGCGGAGTGGAAAATGTGACGTGCCTGCGGTTAGCACTTCCTCTGGCAGTCATCTGTTTAGGGCGAGTGTCGTTATCTCTCCCTTGACCTTGCCCTTGTCCCACAGGTTGTCCCCTGCCAGGGTTGTACAAAGTTCTTGATTTGCTTCTGCAATCCTTAGCCATATGTCCTTTCCTATTACAATTGAAACATGCCTTGTCCGTGCGCATCATGAACACCTTCTTCTCCTGAGCGCTCACATGTGACCCACTTCCTGAATGACCCCTTTGTTTTTCTGCGTTTTCTACGGTGGTCGCTATCCTAATCGCTGTTGTAAACGTATTAGGCATTTGATATCTAACTTGTTGGCCTATGACACCCCTCAGCCCATTCATGAAGGCCGCTAGCAGCCTCCGTTCTGCCTCCTCATTGAGGGTTTTCTGCACCACTGCATCATCTACGATTTTGATCGTTTTATGACACAGTTGCCTACACCGGTCAGCAAACACTTCCACACTTTCGTCTGACTTCTGGGTGGCGTCTTGCAGCGCGGTGTAATGATATTGTGCAGGCAATTTGTCCGTGAAGCGGTCAATAAGTGCCTTCTTAAAGTCATCCCATGTCACGTCGTCACCCTTTAAATCTGACCTACCTCTAAAAAAGTGCAAAGCAGATCCTGCCAATTTTGCGCGAGCTATATTGAGTTGATCTACTTTAGTCCAATTGCCCACTACTGCCATTTGTTCAATGTTATTAATAAAATCTTTAACAGGTCGTCCCTTAGGATCCCCGGTGTATTCCTTTATCACGTTGGCAACCCTGACGTCCTTAATCTTAGCAGCCGTGAGGCGAGCTAATTTTTCCTCAAGATCCTTTAACTTATCTTCCATTGTTGCCATTGTGTGAAATTTTGTTTTTCTCTTCCTCTTCTAGCCACGTAAACTGGAGAGAACAGAGAGCCGGCCGCTGGGGGAGGCTCTTCAAGAGATCCGGGACAGCCACAAACGGGCGCTACGCGCGGCGGCGACAACGGCGGCGGCACGTATGAGAGCCGACCAATACCCTACACTGAGGGCGCGTCTTCGCCACCCGTTGTCTCCCAAGGATCAGAACCAAAAATTTCCCTGAATTGGACACTGACTGCTAACCTCAAAATTTGTGTTTTTTTTTTTTTGTAAAACGTATCCCTTTAGGCTATGGCGCCGCTGGACTTGTAAGATGTATATCCCTTAGACTTTGGAGCCGCTGGATTTGTAAGATGTATATCCCCTTAGGCTAGGGCGCAGCTGGACACCCGACCAAATAAACCAGTACCTGAGAGCTTGAATACGTCTACTTTATTGATCTACGCACTTCCGTAGCGACACCACCACCCTTTGGAAATCTGGACACCCTTTTCCCTTCCGGTGTTCCTACCCTTTGTTGTAGCAACACCTCACCTGAGGCATAGTCATACAGGAAGTAAGTTCTTTCAATTTCTAGAATTTAGTAATCACAACCTGGGTCAATGTGGCGCTTCAAGATGCAAGTCTCAACATCAAACGTCACAGTTCCGTGTCCGTTATGGTGAGTATAAATCTTATACGATGGACAAGGAAACCCCTTAAGTTTACCCTTAATGGCGATTTCTATACGAGAGTCAGTAATCAGTCCTGCAAACTTATTTCTATGTCTCTCTAACAAAGACACATCAAACTTAGTGTATTTCTGAAAAAAATTTGTGATCAAAGTAAAAGCGTACTCGTCTGAATGTTTCAATGCCAAAGCACTAGTTGTCGCAACTACATGCACATACACAATTGTAAAAGTAACAGGTTCAATCTTCTGCTCGCAGCGAAAAATACACCTAAACATGTTCCATATGACACCTAATATAACACCTAGTTCAAATTTAATTACATCCCTAGGGTTCGAGAATCCCTTAGAATTCTTACTCGACCAATAATATTCCAATATATTGATTTTTCTATCCCACCGCTGCCACCAAACTATAACGGTACGTGTCCTGGAGGGAACTAGGTGATGTTAATAAATACTCACACTGTAATCTTAACTAATTTATTTAACGACTAAACCTACAGTTAAAATATTAATAACACGTAAACCCTTTGTATTTTAATAATTCAATAATAAAATCCCGTTACCCAAATCTTATGTTTTACCATTTCCCTTATTATCTTTAATTCCTATATCTAAGCCTTACATTTAGTTAAGCTGTTTAAATTTTGAGCCCATCTGATATTCTTAAGTTTCCAAATGTGTTAATAGATTTTGTATTTAAACCAATCCTTGGCAGTAAGTCTAGCACAGAAATAAAGCCTCTTTACTCACATATTACATGAAGGATCTGCATCCTGGTCCCAAGCGACGTGGAGTAGTCTAGCACTTCCACACAAGAATCCGCTCCGAGATTTAGCTCAGGAGGCTTATATAGGACCTGTCAGACGCCTTAATGTCGTCATAATATCCTAAGCAAAGGTGACCATTTCCCGTCACGTAGTCCAGCTTGGGAGAATCCGCTTAACCGCAGATTGCTCACCAGCGGAACACAGATGTGAGTAAGCTTTCTTTTGTGTTCTCACAAAACATACTATTTTACAAAGAGACCTTATAACTGCTAGCTTTTTGGTTTTCCATGAAATTGTATATTCGTAGGTAACCTTTTACCCGCGAGCAGACACCAGACACGTCGGGGTATCAATTGAATTCCTGTAAGTGTACAGGATGTTCTCAACCTTTACCTGGGAATGGACGTGTGCTCGGCGGGGCACTATACTTGTCTTTTTCTATTTCTACAGTGAATTTGATGCTTTTTTCCTTGGATATTTAAAAGTTTTAGTGCATCACTGATATGTTTTTTGGTACTATTGCAAAGATGTCATCTACATATCGTTGCCAGTTTGAACATCCAAGGGAAACCTTTGGTGATCCTTATTTCTAATGCACTGTACAGATTGGCCAGGAAGAATGATAGGGAGTTGCCCATTGCTAAACCTGAAGTTTGGTGGAAATATTTTGTTTGAAACTGGAAGAAATTTTGTTCTATGCATAATTTGGTTAGTTTGATGTAATCTGAAATTTTTCTCTTCTGAGAGCATCTATTTTTATTTCCTCCAAAATATTTTCACATTGGCTTATTACTGAATTATGTTTGGATACTGGTAGAACTTGTGTCGAAATGTTGATATCTGAAATGTAGTCTTCAATTTTTTTTTGAGAAACTGACGTATGTTTTTAATCCATTATTTAAAAGACCCAATTTTTGGGGGGGAGAAATTTTGACTGGATAGGTTTACGATGTTTTCAAAGATTTGAGTGGTTGTTTTTGCATTTACGCTGCTTATTTCACTTTTGCCTTTAGTGTGTGTAACGATTTTTGGATCTAAAAATAATGATAAATAAAAACAGACTAAACTTTGGCATTTACAGAAAAACCAACACAGACAACTACTATTAGTTTTAAGTAAGAGTAATAGGAGACTTTTCATATATATATATATATATATATATGTGTGTGTGTGTGTGTGTGTGTGTGTGTATATATATATATTTTTTTTTAGATGCTATGTATGTTTTTTATTACCATAATTAGTTTAAGTTTGTGAATGCTGTATCTCATTGTAAATACCATGTTTATTATTTTATTCCTTATCATTGTATATATTGTAAATATTTGTTGACACTGTCTATTACTATACATAGCTTAACGACAATAAAATCTTGTCTTATTTTACATAAAAGCTAATGGCTACAATCCAAGATCCCACAAACAGGCAATCTTCAATAGTTTAGCACACAGACTGGTCAACATCCCTCTCACAGCAGAAGAATACAAAACAGAATACAACAAAATTATTGAAATAGTACAAAAAATGGCTTTCCCAAATCATTAGTAGACAAAAAAGTGAACTTAGCAAAAAATTAGAAGCTAATAAAGGAAACCACAACCCTCTCAGCTACAGAAACTAATATGATTTTCAAAAAATTCACGTACCATCCACGGGCCTTTGATAAATTCAAAAAAGTCTTCAAAAAACAAAATATTCAACTAGCACCAGTCAACCATTTCTCCTTAAGAAACTTAATTTGCTCAAACATCAAAGATGCCATTCCATCTAACAAAAAATCTGGTATATATCAAATTGAATGCAGTGACCGTAGTCAAATTTATATTGGAAAAACCAAAAGAAATTTAGAAACAAGAGCAAAGGAACACTTTAGAAACATAAAGCATAAACAATTAGAAAAATCAGCAGTTGCCACGCATTTTTGGGAAAAAACACCACAACATGAATCCAGAACCAAAACTACGAAAACATACATCAGGAAAACAAAAACTATCCACATGGGAACAAATCTTCAT
The DNA here is from genome assembly GCA_030765055.1 of Mantis religiosa. Lineage (NCBI taxonomy): Eukaryota > Metazoa > Arthropoda > Insecta > Mantodea > Mantidae > Mantis > Mantis religiosa. The sequence goes on from CM060949.1 coordinate 102,989,305, forward strand.
TTCTAAAATTAGGAACAATTATTCAATTTCGACATCTCCCGGAAAATTTTTTCCACAAGTTCCTTGAACCGCCATCAGAAGAGACCTATGACAAAATATTGTCAACTACACCAATGAGAACCAGTCGATGGCCGGTTGAAGATGGAGGCAAAGTCTCTGAAACATGTTCCGGAAATATTTAAAAGTGTTGTTCAGTGTTATTAATCGACTCCCTTTAAATTTAATTTAATATTACAACACTGTTTTCAACACTTTCAAGAAAGGAATTGCACTATTATAACAATGCTTGGCAACGTAAGCATTGTATTAATGGTTGGCACATACAGGTGTACATATATTTGTACTAGTAGACCATGATATGGATGCTCTCGGCGAGAAGAGTTACTAAACAGTGTCACAAGTGGGCAGAGTACTGCAGGTACAGTCGGATACTGCAAACAACAATACTGAGATACTTCCAATGTTATGTGCAGATGTAGTGTAGTTCAACACGGTGTCCTTCAAAACTTTTCTTGTGCAGTTAAAATTCAAATAGTATAGTGGCAGTTGCAATGCTTGTTGCGATAAAATTGGTGTGTGCTTGTGAAAAGTTTAATTACGGAAGCAACTACAAAGTTAAAAGCAAGAAAAGTATCCCATTCTAATGAAAAGCATATCATATATCAGGTTATTACAGTTCCGTAGACAAGAAAAGCAGGAAAAAAAGTTACTCGTACTCCTTGAAAAAGCAGCAGTTAGGGCAGCAAAAATAGTGGGAAGGTCTGGGAGAACCATCATGAACATAAAATGCTTCAACTGGGGTTAAGGTTACAACTTCGAGGAAAAATCGAAAATCATGCATAACCATATCTCTTGAGTTTGATAAGTGCATTGTGCGTAGAAAATTTTTGGAGTACTATGAACAGAATAAGGAAATTTCTACTTTGAGGAAACTCCTGAACTTCACTAAATAATAAATAAACTTTCAGGGTGGCAAAGAAACATTAAGAAAAATATTAAAAGAAATGGGATTTCAATTTAAGAAATGCAAAAACAAACTATCTGTGCTAATGGAGAAACTACAAATAGTTGCAAAGCTTGCAGAGTACTTAAGGGGTATTATTGAAAATGAAAAAGGGCCACGTAAACCAGTAGTTTATACAGACAAGCATTGGGTCCATACTCACTAAACTGTCAAGAAGTGCTGGCAGTAAGGAAATGCCAGGTGTTTTGACTAATACTAGTGCTGTTCAAAGAGCAGTTTGTACATAAGAGGGGATCCATGGGATTTATTGAGGGAACTGAATTAGTTTACATTTCAAAATCCAAGTCAGCAGATAACCATGATGAAATTAAAGTGGGTAGAAGAGAAATTAATATCAAATATTCTACCTGAAAGCATTGTTTTGCCATACAGCACAGGAAAATAATAAAGCCCCAACACTTCATCTCGAAAGGCACAGGTTATTCATTGGCTAACACAAAAGAAAATTAAACATGATCCGCAACTGACAAAAACTGAGCTTCTAGAGATAGTGAAAATTAATTAAAAAAGCCTATTTAGTGACTTGATTGAATAATGGAACAAAGGGATTTTACAGTCTTAAGCCTTCCTTCGTAGCACTGTGACCTTAACCCTATAGAGCTATCTGGATTGCAGCAAAGAAGTGTCATCGATTACTATGAGTAATCTGAAAGCTGTGACAAGCTGCATACTTCAAATTACACAAACTGATTGGATAGCAGCATGCAGACCAGTGAAAAGAATTGAGCAAGATTTTAAGTGCCAAGATGGGTTAATGGAGGAAACAATTGAAGATATAATAACAAACATAGGTCTAGAGAGCAGCGATGATGACAATAAAGATTGCAATCGTGATGAATGCTATTTTGAGAATATGAATATTGAAGCAAAAGGACGCAGTGACACTGATACGACTGATGAAGGGAACAGTGATACAGATATAGCAGATGAAGGACCTGAAACAAACATTCCCAGACTTGCTGCTTCCGAGAACTAACGTGAAGACATCAGCAGGCGTGTACTGCTTTAATTGTGTGACTGTACATTCCCAGTATCGCCTTTCCCCTCTCTACCCCTCGCTCCGCGAGGTTCCCTAAGCTTCATGTAGTAAACAAAACAGTGGCGCCCTCCTTCAAGTGCATTCATATCTTGGCCTACTAGTAAACATTAACTGTGAATCTATCGTGTACGCATGGAGTTTATTTCCAAATACTGCACCCCTGCTAGGAAAACTATACATGAGATCATGAATAAATTTCCGCATTGGATTTGGTGTTGGACAAGAAACATTCTAAGAGATCAGCTTTAGCAGAAAATAAACTAGATAAATCTTAACAGCCTTTGAGCAATTGCCCCAAAAATCATCAATTAGCTCAACAAACAGGTGTATTTCAGTCTCCTGTAAGAAATATTACACATCTACTAAAACTAAAGTGCTATCACTTTGAGTACAAGTGTTGAAACAAAATGATCCCAATAAGTGACTAAATTAGTGTAAATGGTATTTCTAATTTGTAGAAAGTGGTTTCATTGTACCACAAATTTGTTTTTCTCAGATGAGTCTTGGTGTCACTTAGACAACAGTAGATAGTGAGCTTCTGAACAACCTGTACCATTGTATGAAACACCTATGACTAAAGGCAATCTTTTTTGTGTTATTTGTTTTATAATTTCATTAATTTAGTTTTAATTTTTGTGTTTTTTCGCACTATATGGCTGGTATTATCACTTTAATTTTGCTATATTTATTTGTTGTTTTCATTAAAATTATTAAATAAGGATCAAAGCTATTCAATGTAATAATGGAAGATGAATGTGTTCTATAACTTACAATAAGCACAACATTGCAAAGTGTTACTTTAATTTTAATTGTATTTGTTATTTATACCATGTTGACATTACAAACACCTTACCTATTTATTTACTTTGTGAAAGATACTTTCATCAATCGCCTCCGATCATTAACAATTAAATTATACTTGGAGAAAAATCTTTCTTCATCAACTGATGAACAAGGAATCCAAATAGATTTTAATACTGCATTTGCAAAGTCTAATGCATTAATTTCAGGGCCAGCAGTGACTGCATATCAAGTTGCTTATTGTCATTCTCATTAAACTGCTTTACAATTAACTCCTTTAAAGCTAAATACTCTGCAATAATGTCACATTCTTTAAGCAGTTTGAAATGAGGCAATTGCTGCACTTAATATCAGTTGAAATGTTTGAAGTGGTTACTTGTACAACATTATTTGGATGAAATAAAGCATTCAGCAGCAAAAATGAACTAGTCATTGTCTGGCTAAGTGTGTTTTGCAATTTTCTGTAAAACAATGCAACCTATGTTTCTTAGAAGCTGTCTGACATAGTTCTGAAGTAACTCATAAAACTCTTCAATTATCTTTTCAACTAATTTCCCAGTGTGACCAGAAGCTATGACTTCCATCCTACTCTTCAATTCATTGATCTTAAAAAGCAGCAGATGTGAGTACGGCTGTTGACTCACTTCTAACTGTAACATTCTATCAGCAATAAATTCACAATTTTCCAAAAGAATGCAGTCTCTGATTTTACTAAGTTAGAAAATCTTATATTTCCCATTTCTTTCAACCAATGTGCTACGGAAGCAGACCTTTTTGATAGCTTATTAAAAAATGCTCAGAATGTCTAAATGTATGTGTACATATTTAGCTGCTTTGAACCAACTTTCCTGTCTAGCCAACACAGGCACAGGATACAAAAGAATCGCCATATCTAAATGATTTTCATCTAAATATGAATGATACTGGTGTCTGATTTTCCTGGATATTTGGAAACAATTCTTCATCACTGAGACAATGGTATTAAGTTCTCTCAAATTCTTTTGCAAAATCTCAGAAACTATTTGTAGTTGGTTTATTTATCTTTTGCAAAACTTTACCAAACAAACTAAATTTATGGGCCCAGAAAGTGATGTGTATCAAACGTTCTCCCATAATTCCCTGCAATAATTCACATTTTATCATATGTGCAGCAGAATCAGTGACAACATATTTCACATTTACATGATCAAATTCAAATGCAAGCAAAGTAGTCAGGATTGCTTGAGAACATGTCTTGCTCTTTGCGGAATCTAAAAACACACAATCTAACAAGAAAATCTCTTGTTGAAATACGATTGCGAACATACAGCGACCCGCTGATTCAGTTTCATCACATATTAATGCCAAATCTTGTTTTCCTTACAAAGATTGTTTAATATTTGCTCGGATTTCACCTGCACAAAGAACATACAGTTGGCTCTATGGTCCCTCAATCCTAGTAGCAAAAAAAGAAAGAAAGAAAAGAAAGAAATTTAAAGTAGTCCTAACAGTCCGACACAAACAAACTTCTATAAACGGTCCTACCATCATACCTACATCGGTGCATAATCGATATAGTGTTTTGCTCTTACCTGGGATGTATTTATGAAGCCACATACTGCAGGATCATTTTATCTTTTCCACTAAAGTGTTGGCTTTCAGTAGCATCGCTGCAGTGTCCATTACAAACTCAGCTTTTTTTCTTTTTAGTTTTAGTCTTCTGTCTAATGAAATGTCTACTGGCGTTTTGCAACTATTGTGTTTGAATTACGTTTCAAATGTTCCTTATTTTTAAAACAATGTTATAACTAGACCACGAATAAAATTCTGTTGGAGGCTTGGCTTACCAACACTGGAGTCCTCTAGCTTTCCCCCTCAACCGTCATTTGAGATTGCCTCTCCTCCATCGTGTGGGCTGCACTGGTCATGTTTCATTCACTGTTACATTCACACATAGCATTTTCTGCCAAATCACTACATTGTTCCTCAGGGTTTAAAGAAATTACAAATCTATGTATTTGTTGATCGACTGTGAGGTCGGTCATGTCTGAGGTAATTATTTTCTGTTAACTTTGAAAATCAAAACAGTATTAAAATGCATTCGTTTTGGGTGGTTTGCACTCTGTTGCATGCAGGAAGGGAGGGGTGGGAGTCACATGATGCTTGGATGGCGAGAAGGGGAGAAGGCTCTCCTCACGCATGTGCACACCGACCGCAATTTGTTTGCAGTCTACCTGTAGTGACTTTTTTGTCCCATTCTATTGAACATCACAAAATGTGCACATCAAAATGTTGCTTTCCGACACATATATACCCTCTTTAGCAAATTCTTTCACTGTTATTCACTGTAACATTCGATGTCCGATCCAATTTTGCAACTATACTGGTCGCCAATCTAGAAAGTGATTGACATTTCGTACGTAGAGAGAGGCGACGTTGCCGCTTATTCCTGCCACGTGGAGAGCACGATAGGATTATGCATGTGAAGGTGATTCAGTTGCAAATGCAATGGGTATTTTATTATTATTAATTATTGATGATACTGTACACAAAGACAGTAGTACAGTCATGGATCTACATGCAAACACTAGAACATGCAAGAACACATCAATGTAAAGACCATCGTAACAAAAGAGGCATACCTGTGACATCTTGATGCTTATTGAAGTGGGAAAGTGCCGCTTACATAATTTTTCCCGGGAATTTCTAATTTAAACCCAAATGACTAACTTTCTTCTTTAAAATACTTTTCTTTCCCAACCTTAACCTTAATGCCCTTACTGATACCTACAGCACGTGAAGTCCTATCAAGCACCTTAGAAAATGGAATACTAGACTCCCCTTTCAATATCTCCTCATCGAAGTATTCTCTCTCGAAGCATATTTCCTGTGTATGTCCCTTAATTGGAATACCTTTACCAAATACAGTTTTATTTAGTTCCCGAGCATGTTCAGATTTTCGCTTGTCACTATAATTAGACATAATTAAACATTCATTAAACACAATTGCAAATGATCACAACACGCGCTCTGATACATGGACTCAGGTACACGTAAACCAAGGCAAATTGCCACAAATAAAATACAAAGGAACTTGTCAATACAGCAACTCTAACTGTTGCATACGTGAAGGCATTTTGTTTATGCAGCATTATCAGAAGAGAAACAAACACCAAGGTATTATGATTACTGCAGCTGTGTGACTCGCTCGCCCGCAGGTCATGCGAAGCACGTGTTAAAATATCAGCAACCAAGGTTTAGCATCTAACGTTGTCATGGAAACGTCTCGACTCTAATTGGTCATTTTAACCGTTACTATGACAACCGCTATGACGTACTCATCCCCTCCCATTTATTTAGACCGTTATTCCATGTGGTTACTAACTGTCAATCACATTCTAGTTTGGCGACCAGTATAAATACACACTCTTAGGAATCCTTATTTAAAAGTAAATAATGAAATCTTAAGGCAGGGGGGGGAGGATGTGTAAACTATTTGATGTTCGGAATTTCATGTTCTTTTGTACTTGTCTTCCTAACATTCCTAACTAACCCTTTATGTCTCACTATGGTGAGGTAATAAAAGGGTTGTTTTACAAGAATGTTACTCTGTCCTTGACTAGCATTGTAATTCACTAATGACAGAAACACTGGCTTTCAAGAAGCGTTGGCTTTCAAGAATATTAAACTGTCCTCCCAATAGAGGTGGATTTTGACATTTGCAACTCTAACAGAATGACAAGAGCAATGCAGCAGAAAACTGTCTTTGACCATCACTTCACTATTTGTGTAACTGAGAATTTTATTAAATTATTAATTGTTATCTTTAATGGTTCATAGGATTAAATTTAAGATAAGGTGAAAACTAAATTTACTTAAGATTGCCGGAATTTAAGAGTAAGAGTATTTCTTGTACTAATTTGTGCTTCACTGTCCCTACGCTTCTTCCAAGTTTATACTTTAAGAGTATTTCACTTCATTTTGTTCTTTTCGCGAAAATTTGCTAAAATAATATTGATTTACTGACCAGTACCATATAAATCAAAATGATATTGTCAAAAAGCTTTAATATCGTGTCTGTCGCTTTTTTCGTTTATGCGAAGAAAACAAAAGTGCCTCTATGACCTGAAAATTGAAGTGAGGTGCGAGTTAAAATGTAAAAAGAATAATTAGACCTGTTTTCCTTAATGAAACAATGCAGAGCCATATCAGAGGATAATTTGATTACTTGACAAAAGAAAAACCCTATGACTTCACAAGCTAGGCTGCCTGTTTTTGAGCAGAAGGCCAACATTTTCAGCATCTGCTGTAAGGTAAGGCTTTTACTCTGTCTCTGACCATGTAATTATACCAGCCACATCTGACTCACTTACCAGTGGAGAGATTCAACAGCAGAGATGATTAACATACATAAGACCTTACAGTTACACACAGTAATTAGAAAATTATAATATATATTAAAAATGTATGTGTTTAGCAATAGTAGTGTGTGTTTCAAATGGGAAGAGTTCTGGCCTGTAGCGAATCAGATGCATTAGTGCACTCAGCATTGCCACCTCATTACCTCCTCTCTTTTTATATTTCCCTCTCTCTCGCGCCGAGTCTTTTTGGTGCTAGACGTAAGGGAAAGCATACTGAATTTTCCAGTTTTATAATATAATAATGCTCTTGTTGAAATCACAATTGCAACAAGGATATTCACATATTATGCAATGTTTTAAATGCTTCAATTGTAATTATAGTTTATGAATTACCATATTGCCGTGAATGTCACGTCAAGACAATTTGTCATTGTCTTCATCATCCAAATATTTCAAATTTATGATAAGCTCCAAAAACTTGTCACATGCTATTTCTTTCCAAAAGTCGTCGTCTTGTAGTTTATCTGCATGTCTCACGCAGTTTTTCCAGTCTTGTTGTGTTCCTTCTTCATGAATAACTCATTCAATGTCAGTCAGTTTAAAAGTATTATTTCTGTTTGCTACATAATTTGAGCCCACATTAACTCAATTGGATTGTATGAGAGTGGTAAGGGGGAAGTCGGATTACCTCATGTCTTATTTCAATTGTAAATTGATTCAGCTGATACACTTTTCCCTAGAGTAAATAGAGATTATGAACCATTCATAAATAAACAATGTGACAAAGTAAGATCTGAAACTTTCCTGGTGACAAATATGTTCAAGTTCTTCTCAGGAAGCAAGCCAGGTGAAAAGATGATTAGAAATTGATGTTTTGAAAGCAGACATCTCTCCCATCATCAGGATATTTATTAAATGTTATAACCACAAATGAATCACAGGATATAACACAAATATAAACAAATACAAAGCACTATCAATATTCGCATTATTGAACAAAAGACTGTTTTCAGTAAAGTAAATGCCAGGTAAGGAGATGGCATGAGTATAGAAAATTAATTGGCTCAAAGAAACTTTTTTTGTAATTATACGTCCTTCAACGTTAAGTCATATCGAACGGTGAATGAAATGGGTGAAATGATGCTCAAATGTATCCAGGGTCCATGGAGCTTAGAGCTACCAGACATTCGTCTGTAAGGATAAGGGAAAACTCTGGAAAAAACCTTATCCAGGTAACTCACCCTGATCAAGATTCAAACTCGGGACCTCTTGAACGTGAGGCAGACATGCTACCATCTACACTACCAAGACAGACCAAAGAAACATAACTACTTAACTTAATTATCAAGCTGTATAGATCTGTGTTTCTTAAGTCGACAGATTTCCATTTTTAAGGCCAGTTTCCCCGGGCTGAACTGAAATCCAGCATCACGATTAAGTTACAATCTGCCGATGCATCATTCTACAAACCAGCAGAAGTGTACTGTTAGCTCTTGCTCGAGAGCTTGGTCTATTCAAAGTAATTCTTCTATCACTTCATCTCAAACATTTACATTTCAGTTCTGAGTAATTACAAATACACATACAGGCATACATGCCAAACAATGATATCCACAACACCAATTATCTTGTAATGCATTGTTACAATATAATAGTACTTTATTTGTATTAGGAAAACTATATGAACTAAAAATATGGGGTTTTTATGTTAGATACATTACTTTCTACCTTCCTCATGGATCAGTTTTTGCAAAATCTGATTAGTGCAAATAATATTTTTTTGGATTTGGTTGGCACTCATCACACACCACTTAGGGGGAATGCAATATGACAACACCCTAGGACTCTTGATTGGTTGCTCACCTACACTCTATCCGGCCTTTAAGTGTGTACGGATGTCAACACTGCGCCGTAGCACAACTTTTAGAGTGAGCGAAACAGTGAAGCGTGAATGGAAATAGTTCATTACTACATTGCATATATTATCGCTTCTTTGTTACATTCAAGTAACAAATGGGGTGAATAAATATCGTAATTCAAGTTCTAAAACATTTAAATATGAGTTTAAACATTTTACTTTCATTTATTGTAACATGGTGTTTGTACTTCTCCGATTTAGTCGTGTTCACTGCAGTGAAACAAAGTTTTCCCACTCGTCTTGTTAGTATTGCATGTGCGAGCTTTGAGTTAATATGGTGTAGTGCTCAGTTCCTCAGAATAGTGCAGAGAAGCATAAAATTGGAAAGCCTCTAAAAATGGTGAAAAGATTGTTATATTTAACATGTTTAATTTTTTCTTTCGACATTATGACGAAACTAAGCTGATATCGGAAGCAACTGTTGTATCTGTGAACACTATTTCAAATGTGAGAACCGAAATTAAACAAATGGGAACTGTAAAAAATCCCTAAAAAGAAAAGGGATAGGCCATGTAGTGTTTTAGGGCAAGTGGATATTTTGTTAAGAGTGCTATTCACTTTAAAGTGCATAGTTTCTTTTTAAACCACCAGCCTCTTACTACAGATAAGTTGCTTTAGTGAACAGTGACCCAGATCTTCCAAATTTTAAGGAAACCATGTTCCACACTTGGCTCAAAAATAATCGGGTTTCAGATTTCAGACACAAACAAAATTAACGTGATAATTGACCGGGAAGATATTGTGGTGCAGAGAAGACATTACCAGAGATCTGTGAGACAATTTTGTGTAGAAGGGCTCACAATTTATTACTTCGACAAAAGCTAGATATGAGGGACATGTCACTTCAAAGGCTTGGACAGACAACTGTAGAGTCAAAAGGTGCATTTTTTTCTGGGCTTTATAGACGTTAAAACAAATCCAACTGGCAAGGGTAAGCACTTCATCATTTTGCATATTGGCAGTGATAATGGGTTTCTTGATGGGGGTTATTAAATCAGATTAACGTAAGTTTTCACTCACAAAATTATATTTCTTAACTTTCCTTTAGCTCTTTCTTTAATTAGTTGATTTAGTATTTTAATTTATTTAGTATATATGAGCCCAGAGCTCTTCTAATCCTGCTGAAGTGAAAGATTATGACGGTTGGCGACGAGTCAAATATAAGCAGCTGACAGCAGATAGCTTCAACCACGTGTTCGTTGTGGAGTGATACAAACTGCAATGTTTATGTGCATCCCCACTTTAAGCCTGGAAGGACTATAGTAGTGTTCAAGGACAAGCATCATCCCATTTGAAACGCATAATAAATAAGATAGAACATGAGCCTGGGTTAAAGCCACGTCATATTCAAATGTAAATTTGCTTAGCATGAACGAATGAATGAATATTTCAGTACAAAGCTACAAATTGTGTTATAGTTTTGAATTAACACTTGTACTTCATCAAGCCATAACAATAAAATTCTAATATACATACTGCACACATATTTCTTACCTCTATATGTGCTTAGTGACCATGATAATTATTTTTCATTTTGGATAAATATTCATTAAAGATTTAATTTGTGTTCTATCATGGAAAATGTTTCTACATGCCACTTCTTTATTAATTTTCAGCAATTATGGTTTTAGAAAACTTCCTTGTAACACTACCTATACAATCAAATAAAATATGTTTTTATCTTCTTTCTTATTATAAATCATTTTCCAATAATTCCCAAGGAATTGTTGTGCAGGTCAATTATCTAATGCATGCGCACTAGCTTTAGCTAGTCAGAGTCAATACATGTCATTTCTTACATACTGATTCTGATGGCATGAGAAGTTTATTGGAATGCCTGAACAGACAGACATTGTTGGAATAACCCCCTGTCAGTTGTTTTCAGTGTCCTGGGTTTGATTTCCAGATGAGAAATGGGAAATTTTTCTTTAACCTGTATTATTGTCCATCCTTAGAGTTAGCAGCTGAGTAAATGTGTGATGAATTGAAATGAAATATGACACCCAGAAACCTAACTGTTCTTTGACAACTAAAGGTCAAAATCAAAAAGAAAAATGAAAAAAAAAAATGTGCATGCTCAAACTTGCGCAGACTAGTATGAACAACTTTGTTACTGAGTGCTCTTATAGCTTATTTGGATATTTGTCAGAAGTAATAATTCTCTATTTAAAATAAGGTTACTTTCTGAAAAAATTGTTAACTTTTGATGTTCAAGCACATGCAACAAGCTTAAATACAGAACACTACATACATTTTGCATTTTAATTCTAAAAAAGAAGCAACATTCCCAACACTCCTAGTCATGGTATAATTCCTTTTAAAATAGTGTTATATATTTTTTATTTATAAATTGTTACTCTATTGATACATATTGATGTTTATTATATATTGCTACTTGCCTTATCAACTACATTTTTCATGCTAGCTATATTGATATTCAAAACTTAAGTAAAATTGTTGAAAAGTTCAATACAATCATTAGAAATGCTTCTTTCTGGTGATTTTTAATGCACCTCAATTATTTCAAAGAGTAACACTTTCATAAGTGTCATTGCACTTCTAACAAGGGGATATCTATTGAACTTATCAGTGACACAGTTTAATATAAGCAAAACAATTGACCACACCATGAAAGGTGATACCAAAACAGGTTAAAAAAAGCAAACATATGAGATGATAGCTGCAGCATACACCTTTACTGTAATCGCATTGGAAATATACAATCTAAACTTCAACATGCAAGTACATATACTTCTTCCTACCTGGTTCACATGCACCTTCCACTAGAACATTTGAGCACCTTATTAGGTCATCATATCTTGCTAGAAGTGACAGAGACATCGTTGTTTCATACATCAAATTGTTACTAATCAAGACACTGGCATTCACTGTAACAAGAAATGTACAGTTTAATTTGCAATAATTCTGTATTATGCATTTTGCATAAGCTCAGGAAGATCTGCAGTTACTGCGCTGAAAAATGAATTTAATGGGTATTTATTAACTCCACACAAACAAATAACACACTAAAAGAAACTGAATATTAAAATATATGTCAATTATTTTAAGTGGTGACACATAGCCCCTTCCTTACACTACGTTTATTACAATAATAAAATATTTTAGCATACTTCCCTACACATGCACATTTATATTACATTGTTATATTTTAACAGGTCAATTTTATATGTCCTTTATTATATTTTAAATCTCTAATAAAAGACAGAAATACTGAAGACAGTTCAGCAGAAATGTTCAATCTGCACTGTGTAATTAGCTGCAATATAAAAAAAATAAAGTTTTATTGCATGTGAACATGTAATAAGATTATAATATTTCTTACTTTTAATTATAACAGATCAGATTTTCCTTGATCACTTACTCATGCAAAACACAAAAGTAAACAGATCACTATACTGGAACAAGGGAATAAAGTGCAAGTAGTTGTTTATTAATTCTCTAAGGTGACTAAGTATAAAAGAATCCCCACTTTATTTAAGATAATGTACTAAAGCCTCAAATGTGGTACATTTGCCACAGCAAAAAAAGTCCTAGAGGAATGAGGTGCAAGGGGGAAATCGCTGACAAGAGACAGTTCCAATACCCTGCCTAGTATTTTCTTTTAATCTTCTATATATTGCGACGTTAAGCCACAACAGACAGTGAATGAAATGGGTAAAATGATGCTCAAATGAGTCCCGAGTCCATAGAGCTTAGAGTACCTGACATTCATCTTTTAAAATAAGGGAAAACCTTGGAAAAAACCTTATGCAGGTAACTCACCCTGATCGAGATTTGGACTCGGGACCTCCTGAATGTGAGGCAGTTATGCTACCATCTACGCTACTGAGGTGGGCTGCCTAGCAGTTGTTTGGCACTCAAGATAATTCAGTTACAACTCATTCAAAAACATCTGGCCAAGAACGGACACCTACTTTTGTAAAGAATGCCCTCTCAATTTTAATATACCCAATAAATTCTATTTGTGTATGTACCATTGTCAGGTTGCTACCTTACATGTGTGACTTAAATACTACTGAATAGTAGTGGCTTTGTGAATAATTGATCTGGTCATGCACTTTCTCAGATGACAATTACTTAAAGAAACTGTACCTTTAATATTTCTGGCCTGGGAGTGGAGTGCTTTACCCTTAGTACCTACACCACTGGTACCAGACTTTGAAAGTGACATTGTTAACAGTTCACAGAACACAGTGTACATGTGTGAATTTTCTGCTTATTGTCACACCTACACAAAGTACCTTACACTCGGTTTGCACACTGGTCTTGAACCAAATTCAAAGAATATGCACGCTCATCGACTGCAGTGCTCCATGGTCAGTTAATTTATGAACTAAATACATATATGCAGCTCCTAATGATACTTCTTAATATCTTGCTCAGTACTGCATAATGAAAAGGAATAACACCTGGGCAAGATTGGAAGTTGAAGCATATCCTAAGCATAAACACAGGAGTCAGGTGTTTTTCCTTGAAGAAATAACTCAAGACCCATACATTGTAAAAGAAATGTCAAATTGTACAGGCTGCCTCAAAAATTCTGCCAGCATATACCAAGGTATATTACAATGTTAAATTTCCAGTAGCAGTTTTGGGCATATGAAAAAGAAAAATATCTGTTGCTCACGCCTGTGCCGCACATTCCGAACTAAGCAATGCTGCTGCCTATGACAGGACAGTCACTCAAGGCGAGTCCTCCCTGGCTCAGCCTCATATGACTTCTAATACTGTATGCCTTATAATGCACATTAATGTGATTTTTTTCCTATTCCAATAAAAATAAATAACATGTATTTGTTTAATGTACTATTAAGCCTCCCCTTTCTGTAGGTCTGATGTAGATTATATAAACAGAAAGGTGGTAAAGGGGTTGCATTACACTAGTCATGATAGATCCTAAACCTTACCCCTACTTCCTCTGATGACTTAGTAGGTAAGTAAGATCTTACATGAGGTTAAGTGCTTTGGATCCACCATTACCAGAAATGATCCTAAATAGGGTAGGCAGGCGGAGTGAGTGTATGATGTTTAACAGCCCATCAACAGCTACGACATTTAGGCTTGAGACAGATAAATTACAGGATTTTTAGTACTAAATTCTCCTCTCTTTGCAATCCATAAGGTAATCTCATTTTTCTCATTTTAATTATGCTTAAGTTTAGAGTCAATGTTTTACCAACTGTGGAACCACCATCACTAAGAACTTATGTTGATTATCTTAAGGTTTTTATGTGTTGTCACAACTACAACCATATTAAAGTATAAATTATATGTATATCAATCCAACTTTCAACAAAAATGTAATCAAATTTTAAAATCAAGTTTAAGTCATAAAACTGAAATCCAGTGAAACTAAGCCCAAGTAAGTACATGATGTACTCATTCACTTTTTATTTGCATTACATTTGTATAGAATGATAATTAATAGTAATAATAGTAATAACAATAAATAGCGTTATGTTCCTCTATCTAAAACTAACATTAGTTCTTTCATACAGTTCTTGTAAATAGTTTTTGCTTTCAGCATCAACAAAATTATGAATTAAAGAAACGGACAATAGGTATTACAGGTCCTTTGAAACGCATAATTGTGCTTAATACCTCAACTTCGCTTCAAACAGCAATTTTTCTATTTCATTTTTACGCTTGAATTTGAATTTAGGTTCTTAATATGCGTGTTTGGTTATGCGAAGTCGGAAGTGTTCAAATGCGTAAGGGATATAGCAATCACAAAGCAGTTTAAAATCTTCCCATCTGTATCACAAATTCAGAAATTTAGGTATCAATCCAATGAACCATTATATACCAAGAAACGTATTTTCTTTTTCTCATGTAAGCTACTGTTATACAAAATGCCAATAGTTTTATTTATATACATTAAGGACTTACACTTGTTACATGAATCTTGCAATTCCAAATCTTCTTAGAGCAATACTTCAATAGCTACTTAAATCAAAACCATTGACAAACGCATAATCACACACTTCTAATACATGCACAGATTACGTACAACCCACTACTAAACCAAGCTGAATTTAACGGCTCGGCCGGCCCGGCATTCTACTTTCAAAATCAACCAATCAATTTATTGCACCATGTTACCAGAGTTGCCAACGTCGCTGGTCAAATGTTCAGTAAAGAATGTTTGAAAATTTGAGATTTCAGTAAATCAGTTTAAAAGTGACAAATCAAAGATTGGCCCCTTGGCTTTGTTGGTAGAGCACTTTTTTGCTGTTAAAGGTTCCGTGTTCGAATTCCAGCTGGGTTCCTGGTATTTTTACTGAATATACACACCATCAAATAAGTAAATATTCTTCTCTCCCTTTTTTTCCGGAAAGTTTACAACCGTGGTTTACAATAACGCTAACAAAAAGTAGTCTGTTACAATTACATATATATAAAATTTGAAGCAAAAAAAGATGAAAAATAATTTTAAAAATTGTAAATGTTAAGCATAAAATGTATAAAATGTTTGCCGAATTATGTAAATACCTACCTAATAAGCAGACTTCCGATATTTAGGTTTTTACCTGTTGTTTTCCTTTACAGCCTAAGAGCTTAACATAGATATTTATACATATAATTGACCTAAAAGGATTATTAACCAATCTTTATAGTGTCCATAGACACCTATTTCAACATGAATGTCTATTTATGCCTTTTGGTGCCTATAAATGCCTTCTTTTAAATTTCCAATCAATGTATTTACTACACTGTTACAGTTCATAAATAATTATTTATTCAAGAACAAATCTTTAATTGACTGGATACTTACTTGATTTCTGTTTGATAAAATGCAGCGTGGTGTGGATTTAAAAGGCTTAGTGGAACAATAAATAAAGCAATAAATAAAACCTTAAAGTGCCGCATGTGAAATCGGAAATCAGCAATATATTACAATTTCAAATTACAATTGCAAACCACTGGCCCACATCTGGTCCTCAGAAACAGCTTTTTGAAACTAAGGAAAAGGTCGATTTGTGATCGTGTAACTATATTAAAATATTTGGTTGCTGTGATAACTTTTGTGCTAGTATTGCAAGATGCCTACGAACAAATCAACCAAGAGTGCATTAATAAGAACATGGATATCAGATTTCCAGTCTTAAGCAATAGATGGGAAAGTATCTTGTCAGGTCTGCAATAAAGTGATAAGTATTTTGCTGTATTTGCTATTATGTTTATTATTCACATGAGACCAAGTATGTCAACTATTGCGATTAATTGTACTGATTGAATTTTTCTTCGGCCGCGCCATGGCCGAAAGGTTAGACCACTTGGGTGTCACCAAGGCGGTCCGGGTTCGATCCTAGGTGACCGCAAAGTGAGATTTGTGGTGAACAACATGGCGCTGGGGCGGGCTTTCTCCGGGTCCTCCGATTTCCCCCGCCAGCATTCCACCAATTGCTCCTATCACTCATTTCACCCTGATACAATCATCCACTTCCTTCACCCTCACATCAGGCGTCGAGCTGATCACCCATCTTGGTT
Source organism: Mantis religiosa (assembly GCA_030765055.1). Taxonomy (NCBI): domain Eukaryota; kingdom Metazoa; phylum Arthropoda; class Insecta; order Mantodea; family Mantidae; genus Mantis; species Mantis religiosa. The sequence continues at coordinate 103,005,939 of CM060949.1, forward strand.
CTTTACCAAAGATCCAGAGCTTCGGTTGCTAAGGCCCGCCATTGAGGGTTAGGGGAACAAGAAACCACTAACACTCTAATAAGCGATACTCCTAGGGATAAGGTGAAGAAGAAGAGCTTTTTTTTTTTTTTTTTTTTTTGTCTGAAAATAATCTCAGATTGTTTGGTGCATTTTATTAAGTCCAATGCTGCTGGGGTCTAGCAGCAAAAAGATCAAGACAATACTAATTTTGGAAAAAAAACGTTTTTTTTTTTTTAAGTTATTCTAATTTTTATGTAAATTATGTTGGTTATTCTTTAACATTTTAATTATTTTTTTAACAACATATGATTACCGACAGTGTATATATATATATATATATATATATATATATATATATATATATATATATATATATATATTCTTTTAATTGATGTTTTTGCATAAAAAGGAGTCACTTGGTACAACACGAGAAAACGTTAATACATAAGCAAAGTTTAAAACGAAAGATTCTCAGAAGCACACTTTACTTACATACATCATGCCCTCAAAAATAAAATCCCAGTTCTGTTTTGATATGTGTAAAGCATCGCTTCGGGCAATCGTATTTGGAATGTAGTTGAAAATACAAAAACGAGGTCATTTTTAGAAAAGTATTGCAAAGAAACGATACCCTCCAAATTGACACTAAGAAAAACTTATCTTGAGATGGTGTATGAATCACAGCTGAATGAAATATGATCAGAAGTAGGAGATTCCCACATCTGGATTTCCGTAAATGATAACACAAATGCCCTGGGCCGAAGCATATACAATTTGATTGTAGGGAAATTAGATAAAGAAAATTATAGAAATTCGCATTTGATTTGTTCGTGGATGTTGGAGAAAATTAATGTTAAATCAGTTTGCTACTAGTGAAATCCAGAATCAAAGTACTGTATCCAAATGGTATAAAGGATGAAAGAGTATTGTTCTGTACAATGACTGCGGTACATGAACATATATCATAGCAACTGGAAAATTTTTGAAGGTATTTTTCCAGAATTTAACACATGTTACTCGTCTGGCTCACGCACTTCACCGAGGCAGAGGAGATTAGAAATCATTTCCCCAAGATAAGTGATTTAATATGCTCCATAAAGAAAATATTTTCAAAGTCAAGTTTTAGAATTGTGGCTTACAAAGAAAGATATCCCAATCTTCCTTTGCCACCAGCACCTACTTTGACAAAACGGGGTCCTACGTGGTAGCAGGCTCTGAAGTGTTAGTGAGATCATTGACAGTGTTGAAGAGGTTGTAAATAGCCTTTCGGAATAAAAATCGCAATGTATTAAGGTTGCCCAGAATGTCCTACGAGAGAAAGAAAGGTTTGAGAAACGATCTGTCATATATTACGTTAATTTCACATTGTTAGCAGATACCATAGAGCTATCCAAACTCAGTCTCACTGAATCAGTCCATTATTTACAAGAACTGAAAGTCAGTTAAAGAAAGCTGTTGATGAAGTTGGGAAAATTGTTTTCAAAAACTACTAATGGTGCTCACCAAAAATATTGGATATGCGGTTCTGAAAGGAGAATCAGATATTTTAAGCGGACGTGAAGCACATTTCCCTACAGGATTTAATCCGCATAGGGCCTTATCCATGGGTTATTTTCGGGGGCTGTCCCGAGTTATATCCCAGGTTATATCCCCCGCATTTCTTGCCCCTCCTTTTCATCTCCATTATCATTTCACATCATCTCTCATCTGGTGTTCTCTTTCAGAGTAGAAGTGTCGCAGAGTGTCTCGGCGGTGTATGGCAGGATGATATGCTCCGAGTGAACCACTTCCTCTGTGGTAGGTCAGTTGCCGGTCTCCGAACCGGCTGCTGGGACCACTTCCGAACCACAGTAGAGGGAATATCCGTTGTCCTGATCTACCGGGGGAGGTTTTCCAAAGTACAATGTATGAACCTGCCTTCTGCACTGTCGTGGCTCCTTGGGACAGCGCTCTCTGTCTCTCTCACCTCATCCTTCTTCCCAAGAATGCCTCACTTGTGGGCAAAAGACATAAAGCCCGCCTTGGTAGCGTAGATGGTAGCATGTCTACCTCAGGTTCAAAAAATCCCGAGTTCGAATCTCAGTCAGGGCCAGTTACCTATATAAGACTTTTCCTGGGTTTACCCTTACCCTAAAAGGCGAATGTCGGGTAATTCTAAGCTCTATGGACCCTGGGCTCATTTGAGCACAATTTCATCCATTCCATTCATCATCCGCTATGGCTTAACGTTGCAGGACGTGAATAACAAAAAGGACATAAACTTACCCACCCCATAGAATCTGGAAATGCTCCTTGTTATTTACTGTGGTCAAAATTATGGCCAAAAGTCAAATTGAAGAATCTGTCATTTAAAAATTAACAATGCATTAATTTTTTAAAATTCGTATAAGACATAGTTTTATCTTCTATATTTTAATTAATTGTCAGGGACAATATTTTATAGAATGTTTGTTCAATTACTATATTATTTTATATTCCTATATATCTACTGTATTTAAGTGGGTTTGAAATAGAACGTTAATACCTGTGTTTTTGCATGGCGTTATCCATAAAATTCGTTTATTTATGATGCCTATTAAAGACCTATTTCCCCACTTTTTTTAGCCGTTTTAGGCACCTAAAATCACATTTTTTAGGATCAAAAGATCCCAAGTCTACTGATAATTGTGCTTGATGACAAATGGAAGTTAGCGGCTTGTGTGTGTTCCGGTCATTTATAATAACCAGTTTATGTTTGTTTATAATAATCTAAATCTCAACCAGTTCTACTCAGTGGAAGAATATATAATCTATATTGATAAGATCTGAAAGTAAGTATAAAAATAGTAATCTAAACAGTTTCAGCTAATGACTTTTCTTTTTCGTTCATGTGATGGAAAGTTAAACTTTTAAAAGTAAATAAAGAAATATTATTAGTATTTTATCAGTGCTTTACAAATATATTATTGCACTTTAATTAAATAATTTCTGATTGTTATATGATTGAAGTTCTGTAGTTTCCTCAATTTTTGCAACGATTGTTTTCTTTTAATCATTATATTGTATCCTGTTATTATGTGTTATTTACTTACTGTAATACTGACTAATGTATTGACTTAATTTATTATTGACTTATTGTATTCATTTATAATTATTGAATCCTTTGTTCTTTAAAGTATACTATATCTTGTATAATGGTCAGAGGATGAATAAAGTTATACAGATTGTTTCGAAACGACACCGAACGAATATAGCCGTTTCGTAGTTTATAACTTAATTAATCCGAATTTCGGTGTTGCGGCTTCGAAATTCTGTTGGATATAATTTTATGCAGCATTAAACATTACATTATTTTGTGATTAGGCTGCACAGGAACCACTGGTGTGCGAACCGCGAAAGTTGTTATTAGGACGCACCGGTCACGAAAACAAAATTATTACTTCTTTGTCGTTATCAGTGACGCTAGCCTCGCTTTCAGGTAATGGGGCAAAGGACAGTTACTTGAGCAATGTCGACTAATGACTCGGACATTCTAGCTATGCGTGCGAGCGTCGGACAGCGTGCATTCGCTGTGCCGGGGACCACCATGTGAAGGACTGCCCGAACCCACGTGAGGAAAAGAAATGCGCCAACTGCCGAGAGGCCCATATAGGCATCTACGGCGGGTGTCCGGCAAGACTGCGCATAGTGCAGGCTAGACAAGGCAGGACCTCCAACAGGGAGAGAGCGCAAGTTCGGCCTGGAGTAAGTTTTGCCCAGGCACTGCGGAAGCACGAACAGGTGCTCCAGCAGGCCGGGGCGGGGCAGACTCCGGCAGCAAACCAGGCGGTAGGCTCCAGGGAAGCCGCCATCCAAACACCGGCTGCATCTGCAGCATTGCCACAGCGGCCTCCTCGACAGAAGAAGGCCACCGCAGCCCGGCATCAAAGCCCGCCGGCAACTGCGGCACCAACTGCCGGGCAGCCTGCCCAAACCGCCACGGGGAGACAGAGCGGTACTGCCGCCACTGCTCCCCCTCCTGCACCAGCTCCAGCCCCTGTGGCTGCAACAACAATAAGTGAGGAACCAAGCCTCACCACCGCAGATCCAATGCCAGTGTGGGACACTGGCATATCCAACGAAGACCTGGCGGAATTCCAAGAGCTTTCTGCCTGGTTTGCCGAACTTATACAACGCTCCCTTCCAATTCTAAGGCGCTGCAGGGAGCAATTGACAAACCCCGGAATACCTGCTATGAAAAAGCACAGCATAATGCAACAGACTGCACGGCTTCTCTTCCCTGACTCCAGCTCATAAATGGCGATGAGGAGAACTCAACGTTCATTGAGAGCCGCGTTCTGGAACGCAAATGGAGTCCGGGAACAGAGACCGGGCATCTTGGAATTTGTAAATGACCAAGGAATTGACCTCCTCATGCTATGCGAAACGCACCTGCATGCTGGTGTACAGTTTAATCTGCCAAGTTACACCGTCCACCGATCCGATCGAGCCGGTCGGCGGGGCGGGGGTACAGCCATCCTTATCAAAAACCATATCACCCATACTCGCATCACACTTCCTCCGCTACAGCACTTGGAGGCGACCGCCATAAGGCTCTCCTTAGGCGGTTCTGACCTGGTGCTTGTGGCGGTGTACGACCCGCCCAATCATCCCTTCCATGAAGCGGATTACCGGGCTCTCCTCAATCTTGATCACAGAGTGTGCATAGCCGGCGACTTCAACGCCAAACACCCAGGATGGAACAGCCGCATCCAGAATGAAAGGGGAAGGAACATCTACCGCTTCATCTGCGGAGACCCCACCCTTCATGCGCATGGCCCGCGGGGTCCAACGCACTTTCCGCCTCGAGGCAGAGCGGACATCATAGATTTCACTATCACTAAAAACATACCATTTCATCTGGACCTCACGGCGGTAAACGCTCTGGATTCGGATCACAACCCAGTTGTGATCGATTCAGACGCTACCGTCGCAGCTCTGGCAACGGTTGACTGGGTGGACGAAGTCGATTGGGATGCCGCTATCACTACCATCCAAAACTCCGTGGAAGCCAGTCCCCGGATCGACTCCGTGGAGTCACTCGAGGCGGCAGCCAAGGAGTTCTCCACATCTATCCTCAATGCGGTCCGTGCTCACACACACCGCATCCCAATAGACGCACCAAACCCTACGATATTCCGGGACCCATTAAGCAGCTAATCAGGGCTAAAAATGCTGTGAGAAAGCTGTGGCAGAGATTTCGCCATCCCAGGATAGGAGAAGTACACCAGAGGTTCAAGTCCCTGGTAAGACGGCTCCTAAGAGCACACCGCCAAGAGGCCTGGGAAAAACTACTAAGGCACACCAATCTCCAGGAGAGAAAACCGTGGCGAATAGTCCGTAGCCTGCGGAAAGACAAAACCGTACACCAGCACCCCCTACATAGCCCTATAGGTCGACTCGTCTACGAGTCGAAAGAAAAGGCAGATGCACTAGCAGATTATCTGGAGGCTCAATTCCAACCCAGGGTAGAGCCAATGGACGATGACCATGCTGACCTCGTGGAACAGGTGGTGGAGGACTTCCTAGAAGCCCCGCCCCCTGACCACGAGGAGTTCCATATCCCCATCGTTACACCTAAAGAGTTAGCGACCACGCTCAACTCTCTAAGAAACAACAAAGCACCCGGGCAGGACCGTGTCACAGCGGAAATGCTCAAGCACCTTCCACGAAGAGCCGTGATTCACTTAACCCGGATTTATAATGCGTGCCTATACATGCGCCACTTTCCAGCTATCTGGAAGGAGGCGCGCGTAGTGTGCGTTTTAAAGCCGGGGAAAAATCCGGTTTTTCCTTCCAGTTACCGCTCAATCAGCCTTCTCCCAGTTTTATCGAAGGTCTTCGAAAAACTGCTCCTATCCCGGCTCCTTCCTCACCTAGAGGAAAGGGGCTTAATCCCGTAACATCAGTTTGGCTTCCGTTCTGGCCACTCCACGACATAGCAACTACTGCGGGTTGCCGAGAAGGCCTCCCTGGGATTCCAGGAACGGTCTAAAACGGTAGCAGTGTTGCTGGACGTGGAGAAGGCATTCGCCATTACCTGGCATGAAGGACTTATTTACAAACTCCTGGAGCATGAAATTCCCCGTCCATACATTTTCTTGGTGGCCGGTTTCCTCGGAAACCGAAGCTTCCGAGTAAAGATGGAGGGGAAGCTGTCCACAGAGCGGCCCCTTGGCGCTGGAGTGCCGGAAGGCAGCGTGCTGTCGCCGGCACTCTTTGCAGCTTACATGGCAGACATACCTACACACCACAATTACCACACCTGTCAATACGCGGACGATCTAATGATCTTCGCAGTCAACAGAAACCCAAGGTATAGCTTTCGGCAGATCCAAACCCCGCTCCGCAAAATGGCGAATGGCGATTAACCCAGAGAAAAGCTCTGCGATTCTCCTGGCGAAAACCAGAGCCAATCGGTTGCAGCAGAACTTCGTTTTACGGCGTCGTGGAATACCATGGGTTCAAACGGCGAAGTATCTCGGAGTGACGCTGGAACGCAAATTAACTTACGCTCCGCACGTCAAAGGCAAGGTCCAGCTTGGGCACGTCGCGCTCAGGAACCTATATCCCATATTCTGCTCAACCATGCCACTCCGTCTCAAACTCCAGCTGTATCGGGCGATCATCCCGCCCATGATCCTGTACCGCTGTGAGATCTGGGGAACAGTGGCGAATACCACTTTCGTCAGACTCCAGACGCTGCAGAACAGGGCGCTACGTGTCATCTACGATATTGACTGGAGATTTCCCGCCCATATCCTTCATGAACATTCGAACATTCCGTACATTGTCGACGTCATTCGAGAGAGGGCTCGTTCAATGTACGACAAAATTCAAACCCATGGCAACCCTTTGGTGAACTCACTGGGCAGGTATGACTAGAGGGAGCAAAGACGCTTGCCATCATACAAACTCCCTAGAGATGTCTTGGGGCCCCTTGGTTAACCCAAGGGAAACCCCAAACGTATTCAATCTACATAACGCCTGATGGCTCAAGCGTCAAGACACCCGTACTCAAAACGGGGCAAAAGCTCTAAAATAGATCCTCCCCCAACGGGAGAAAGTAACAACAAACCCGCCTTCAGAGGACACTCAAGGGCAAGCAGTTAACACCTTATTACAAACAAACAAAAACCTACCGCCAGCAGAACAAAATGCAATCACACTTGACTCACTTCGCAGGTTAAGCCGCAAAGCGGCTAGGTACTGCGGCAAGGACACCCGGACGGGGAAAAAGAAAAATTGCCCCGCCCGACCAGGACTACCTCTGGACTCGGACAGTTCGAGTTGCTATGGAAGTTGGTCATTTCCTATGATCTTAATTGTACAGTGCTTTCAACCAGTTACTGTAAAACCAACAGCTTCCTTTTAAGTTACAAATGCTTTATTTAGTACTATTGAACACGGTGAAATAAAATGCTTGTCTCATTGCATATGACATTTAGTTTCTGTTAACGTTAACTACAATTATTTGATGTTCTTCTTTGCCGCTTTTATCATTTAATGGTTCCATCCTCAATCTAATATTTACTTCCATCTAAAAGGTTTAATTTGCATATATCCACCAGATTATTTGCCGTCATCGACTGTTATAACGGAATGTCGAAACACGTGAAACACCCATAAACAAACAATTAAGGAATAGCTTCTTTATTGCGGTTTCATAAGCCAAATAAATGTTTAATAGTAGCAAGCTACCTTGGAGTATGCCGGTATATTTACAAGTACTACAACAAGCGGCATGGTCTGTCATCTACCTGCGATTTCTTCGATAACGTGAGGCACGCGGCGTTGTTCCTGTAACTAATCCACACTATTCTGGAGCGTTTTTTATGTGGCTATATTGGTGGTAAAGCTATCTATATGTGTCACATAGAAGCTGAGCAGCTACTTTTATATTTTCTTTCGTATTCGTTTCGAAACAGTAGGAGTATAATATTACTTAACAATTACACTAGGTTCCAATGAAAATTTTTCTCAAATTCTATTAAGAAAGTGACTTAGTAATTTCAGTTCGCAGAATTCGTGGCACATCTCGCTTTGGCAATATGTCAATTGCAATGAAAAAAATATATAACTAGACCCCGGATTTTATGTAATAACAATTAATTTAAGAAATATGTACATAAATATATAACAAAAGATTGTGAATAGTGTAACTAAATATGTAATATAGCAATTATATGTAAATTAAAAAATGTTATTTCTTTCCTACAAAAAGAAGTCCACATAGTCAAATCTCTAAATTAATTTTAATCAATTCACTGCTGCTTAAAGTACAATACTGAAGTACAAGTGTTAACCATTCAAGCATTTAAGCCATTTGGATCAGTGTTCACAGTTAATTATAATATACTTTTCCAAATGCTCTGGTGTCATGCACAGTCTTCTATCTGACAATATGTGTTTGTAAATTGAAAAAGATGGCTCAACTTCGCAAGAAGTCAACGGGGCATATTTATACATAGGGATTGTGTTAGGAATATTTTCAGGCGGTTCTACGTTTTCACCATAAAGAAGCGAGAAAGAGTAGCAAGAGTTCAGTATCCAGGGCTCTTTTTTAGCACAGACTGCAGTTTAGTGGAAACTACACCACCCATTTCGCCTGGTACAACACTGACCTTTTGAACTGCATCTCCCATCATTTCCTCAGCTTCTTAGAGAGGCATACGTGAAGTTTCCAGTTTTATGATACTGTCGGGAAGGCAACTAAAGTGACTTGCAATGTATGAAACTGAACTGCTTTAGAACTGCTGAACGCTAACAAGGATTCACTCACACACACTGCAGCATCCGAAGAAAAGTTCTCAATCTCTGACTTCATAGCTTCAAGGTGCTTACTGTAGAAAATTACAGCTTCGATCCATGTTGCCCACCTTGTTATCACTGGCTCTGGAGGCAGAGTTACATCAGGTAGCTGTTCCTTGCAACGTTGTACACAATAAGGACATTTTAAGAAAACCTTTTTCATTGCTAATGTCAGTGTATTTACTTCTGGGAATTTATGTCTGTCTCTGTCACTCGTTGCAATGCATGAGCCGTACATATAACATGCACTAAGTTTTGGATAAAACACAGTAAGCTATTTTTCCGCTTTTAACATGTAAGGAACTGCATCTGTGTACATCAGTAGGACCCTCTCTTACGCCATCTAGCCATAGTACCTTATGTCCATCATTAATTGAATCTAACAATTGTTGTACCACGAGGGCTGCTCAATAAAGAATGATCACAATCCTTTTTTGTCAACGTACCTTTACTCATCCTCATTATGTTGATGGCCCCTCTCAAAATAGTCTCCGCCGAATGCGATGGATGCACTTGTCCCAGCGTTTCTGCCAGTCTTCAAATATATGCTGTAAACCATTTTTTGAGAGATCCTTCAAAATCGCCTCCGCAGCCTTCAACACTGCTTCTGATGATGGATAATGCCTCCCAAGAAGGCGTTTCTTCAAGTTAGGGAATAGAAAAAAGTCACATGTGGCTAAATCCGGACCACAGGCAGGGTGAGGGATGCACTTCACGTTGATTTTTGCAAGATATTCAGCAACATCTTTGGCAATATGTGGCTGCGCATTATCGTGGTGCAGCATCCAACCTTCTTCATGGAAATGTGATCTTTTGCGCCTGATATAGACTTGCAATGTTTTCTGGACATCCCTGTAGTATTGTCCAGTTACTGATGTGTGTGCAGGTACAACATGCTGATAAACCATTCGATGAATATCAAAGAATGAGATGACCATAACTTTCCCAACAGAAGCAACTACATTTGCTTTTTGGGGGGGTTGCTGATGAAGGAGATTTCCACACTGAGCTTTGCTGATTGCTCTCAGGATCAAAATGATGTAGCCAAGTTTCATCAGCAGTGATTATGTTTGAAAGAAAGTCCGGATTTTCCTCTAACATCAACTTTAACTGCATATTACCTCCATTGCAGCGGTAGGCGACACTGAACATGTGTGAACTTGCCAGGTTCTCACAGGCGGGAACCAGGAGTATCAACAATGAAACTACTACGGCGTATTTATTTTACATTAAGCTAACAAAATATAACGAGATTGAATTTTAGTGCGAAAAATTATGACCGTAAAAAAAAATTATGATCATTCTTTATTGAACAGCCCTCGTATTTGTTACCTCCAAAGGTTTACAATAAATTAAGTAGGGTTTTGATGCAGCTCCAAAGTCCATCTTGCCCACTACTAGATTCGCGATGAAACGGCCTGAAAAATGAAAATAAATATAATAACGGCAATAAATGAAATTATAGATCCTATTGATGATAGAATATTTATGAAGAATTTTAATTATTAATTGGTAAAAGAAATTCATAAAGGCTCAACATTCATCTTTATTTCAACGTCTTTATTTCTTTATTTATTTCATCCGTCATCTCATCTGCAGAAATCCATATGGGCGTGTTGCTTAGGTCAATCCTGATTTTTTCTAATACGTCAACGTAACAAAAGTCCAAGTAATTCTTCCTGAGAGTGGACTTGTCGGGAATGTTGTGGTTGCAGTATTTGTGTAAGAAATGTTTAAATGCAGGTACCTGAAGTTCGTTCCAGGGTAAGTTCGTTGCAGCCAACGCCATATACAGTTCTTTGTAAAATTCACTATTAGATGATGTAGGCTGTCCCTGCAACTGTGTAAGTAGTATCTGTTTCTTTGAAGAAATTAGTTGTTTATTTTTAATATGCAGGTTGCTTCGTAGATGTTGTTCAATTTGAGATTTCATCGTACATCCTATACGTTTATCACAAGTTTGACACAGGACTGTTTCTCCATCAGTTATTTTAGCACTGTTAACAGAAATCCACGTTTTTAGCTTTTAAGATAACGAAGACGCAACCGGTGCCACGGCTAAATTAAATGCAACGGACTGTTGCACGTTTCATGTTTCAGAACAAGGAAGAAAACTGTTTAAAACAAGTAATTGTTGTCCGCATCGGACTCGTACAATTTAGTTGTGAATGCAGCGGAAATGTGCAGAATTGACAATAGTGAATGAGAGCCACAATAATAAAAATTGCAATGGTTTCTTCTTTCTTGCTATGTAACGAACATTAATGGAATCGACGTTTGAGAATAAGGAAGAAAAATGTTTAAAACAAGTAATTGTTGTCGGCATCGAAATCGTACAATTTAGCTTTGTATACAGCGGAAATTTGTAGAGTTGACGACAATACATGAGATGCATAGTAATAAAAATTGTAATGGTTTCTTCTTTATTGCTATGTAACGAACATTAATGGAATCGACGAAAATTTATACTAATTCAGAAAAAAATATTAAAATATGTAAAGTTATATACTATGATGTGAAATATGTACCTATTATAGCTCAAAATATGTAAAAATATATAATTTAAAATGTTGGAATAAGGGTCTTTCCAGTTTAATTCGTGGATATTTTAGCTTTTTTATAATTACATACACAATTACAGAATATGTAATTACATAAAATCCGGGCACTATATATAACATTTTTAAAAATATTCCCTGCTCATATACAGCTTTTAAAGAAAATAAATAAGAAAAACACGAAAGCGTATCTGAATTTGAGAATATACACGTTCATAATCTTGCTACATTTCACTTTCCCCATAGAACCACAAATTAATGTATGGAACTTCAGTCTACGTGGTTTTCTCGAGAGCTCTTGGATAGGTTCTTCGCGTGCAAAACACTAACACCTTTACAGAAAACCAAAAATAGAGGTCGATTCATTCGTTTGAGGTGAATCGTTTCATACACTTCATTCGCGATTCATAAATCTCCCCATTTCCTAATGGCCTGTGCTAATGGCCATGTCTGTTGGCTACTTTGCACCACAGCTTTGCAAAATTTCGGTTGTATGTACACCGTGGTCAAAGGGTAACTGCTAGCCTCCTATTCCAAAGGTTACAAGTTCAAACCGGCAAGGAGCAAAATATTAGTAACTTTGCGCACGGTATTTGAACATTTGAGTGCTGCGTGTGTCTGATATGAAAGGTTAGGTGATTAATTATTATGCGCAACATAGGTTCATAATACGAAAAAATAACCTTAATGGTGTTAAGTGCATTCAATGTGCACCTACATAACTATTTATTGTAATATGTTTTAAAGAATGTGCATAAGGCTAAACAACCGTAACTTCTGCAATCTCCAACGGGAAAGAAGTTCCACTAAATTAGGCACACCTTTGTTATTAATTTCTGCAGTAGTAGGAAGTGCATGGTAATGTAATTTTCTAGTGCAATCAACAATAATAAAGCTGGGGCTGGCGGGTAAGCTATTCAGAGAAATCATGAACCTGTGACATTTTTGATTCGCTCTTCTTTCTTCTTGTCACAATGTTCAATCATCTGCCGAAATATGACACTTAGGTCTTCAGAACCCAATATTGCATCTGAACAGTTTTTTTTTTTTTTTTTTTTTTTTTTACTTCCTCCAAAGTTAAGTCACATCTAGCTTAAGTGAAAACATCATGTTATAACGTAAATAAAATGGAACATAATACTGTTTTCTCTCTAATTTGGAAGAGACATGTACTTACTTGGACATTTTTCAACATTTTCTGTTTTGTTTTTCTCTAACTAGCTTGTCAATGTTAGCATGAAATTTGAATTATGTAGAAAACAAAGCTCGTTACAGTGAAGCAATAAGTATTATTCAAATATAATTAATTACTTGTAACAAAAATCTTCACTTATCTTAAGAAAAATGATGTTGATGTTTCTTAAGATAAATGAACTTTTTTGTTACAAGTTATTATATTTGTATTCTAAAATTTGAAATCGAAGGCTGCATGCTAATTGTGTTCCGACATGCTGCTCCAGGATTTGGATTCAGCTAACTTTATAACAAAAATGAACTGTTGCATATGTCGAACCGAATGTACATAATAACTGTGTAGCAAGTGCATAAAATCTTGGAAATTTGTTTTGTCAGACAATCTTGTAGAACTCAATCAAGACTACCTTGTAAATATATTTGTCCTTTAATAAGTCGTCAACAGTTCCATTTGGTACCAGGTAGCAATGTTGTTGACATTCACTGAATAGGAGCTTGCAAAGAGCTGAAACAGTAGAAAGTGTTTTTACATCTTGAAATCTGTACTCCAACTGGTGATGAAGACTTTGTACTATCTGCTGTTCTTCACATATTCATCAGTGAGGAAAATTGCAAGCTGACTGAACCCTCCAGTTCCTACCTACGGTGCCATTTATTTCGGCAACCTGCAATAGGCAGTTCTCACCTAATGTCACATGCGCTAACAGCCCTGCTCTTCACCTCAAAATGTCACACTGCCTGAAGCTGACTCCCTCTGATTTAACTTGAAACTTTTATTTCTTACTCACACACAACTGCACCTTTGAAAATATGCTGACGACAATCATGTCCAGATGTGGTTTATAAACAATAAGTAAGAAGAAACATTATTACAATAATGAGTAACATGCCGTAATCAAGCCACTAGAAAGTCTCCAGGGACAGCTACAGATGAGAAATGTGAATCACAGCATCTATGCATTGTAATAGTAATAAGTTCAGGCATATGTGTGATTTCTGCTTATAAATTACTATACTAACATAATACTTGAACTCAATCCGTGGTTCAGTTCACTTGTCAGCAGGACAATGTACCCCACACTTCTCAAAGAAGAAACCTGGTTGACAAACAGTAGGTACCACACAAATGCTCATGCTTTTGTTATTGCCTGCTCTTGCTTGCAAATTAAGTAAAAAGTATTGCTTTGACAACTTTTGCTTTAACTCTTAGATTGCATATATCACCATTAGCTGAAACCCCACCTATTGACCATGCTTCTTAACATAATATTTGTCCATTGTTGCTAAAATCTGATTCACAGAATCATTTGGAAGATCAAAATTATCTTGCTGCATGCATAACTCAATTTCAAACATTTCTGCATTTATTGAGTTTTTAAACAAATGCTCAGTTGATATGCAGATTAAATAAGAATTATAATTAAAAATGAAATTGAATCAGAAGTGCAAAAAACAGCAAACAGAAGTTATTGCTATGTTAACAATCATAAAATAATATTACTACAGCTGAGACATAATATTAATTGTTAACAACCTGTATGGATTAATTTTGAACTTGGCTTTTTACAAGCTGTATTAAATTCCAAATAGATGGAGACATTTTCTCTGAAAAATAATGTACAGATTTTCTAGTATGGTTAGCAATTGATAAATATCTAGACTGGAAACCATACATAAGACACATTACAGAACAGTGGAAGAAACACATAATAAAGACATAAAATAGAGGGTGCTGGACTCAGAAGAAAATCCCAGAAGAATGGAGAGTAGAAGAATTATTCCTATTTTAAAGGAGGAGATTGAAAAAAAAGTACTAATTTACAGAAGAATTAGCATTAGAATTTTAATTAACAAAATTTATGAGTGAGGAGTGTTAGGAGTGAGACAGGGCTAAAGTCTGTCGCCGACACTTTTCAACCTCTATATTGACGAAGCAGTGAGGAAATTGAAAATGCAGACGCATAAATAAAATATAAAAAATTGTCAACAAAAGAAAAATTTTAATAAATCTGCTTTTCGTTGATGATCAAGTTATTTTAGATAATGATGAAGATTCATTACAAAGGGGGCTGTTTGAACTATATAAAATTATCAGAGAGATGAATTTAACCATTTTGAAAGAGAAAAGAAAAGTGATGACTTTCATAGGTAAAAGGGTGGTGAGATCAAAGGTGGTAGTAGAAGATTATATCATAGAACAAGTTAATACCTTTAACTTCCTTGGCTATCACTTATCCTACACTCATGACAAAGATATTGATTATAAAATTGCAAAATTTAATAACATGTGTGAGACTATCAGAAGAACACTTTATAACAAGACAAGAAAAGATGTACAGATTAAATTATATAAAGGTATGGCAATATCAACTGGCTTATATGCGAGTGAAACTTGGACCTTAAAGGAGACAGAAGGTGACTACAGGCAGCCGAAATGCAATTTCTTCAAAGTTTAGCGCGAGTGACCTGACTGGATGTTATCAGAAATGATGAAATAAGAAACAACCTAAAAGTTAGCAGCCTGTTAGAAACTGTAGATCAATATAAACAGAAATGGTGGAAATACATACAACATATGAACCAAGATAGAATCCTGAAAATAGCTGCTGAATATGTACCTATGGGAAAAAGAAGTAGTGGCCAGCCAGCATAAAGATAGATTCAATATATAAAGGAGGCTTAAAGTCTATATATAAGGATGAATAAAATAACTTATTAAAAGAAAGTCAAAGAAATAAAATAAAAATTCACACTTCTGTACTGAAAAGAAAACTTACAAACAAGTATCAACGCTTTAGAACTATTTAATATTGAACACTATCTACACTTAGCTGAAGAAATTAAAAAACCTGAAACCTCTTCATATGTTATGAAACAAATGGCAATAGATATAATAAATTTAAGATATTTTGCCAGTGAATGTTTACAGGTCTACACTGATGGCTCCAGCTTACTAAATAATGGTGGTACTGGCATTGGTGCACTCTTGTCTTTCTTTAAAATATTAAGTTTAAATTCTACAAATTTTTATGGAGAAATTTCTGCAATCCTTCAGAGCTTACTAAATCTTCTATATCAAATAAATAAATAAATTTGAAATACCTTTTTTTTATTATCCGACTCTAAGGCAGCTATAATATCCATAACATCTGATATAACACCTAAAAACCTAAATATTGCAAAATGCTGTAAAATCATAAAACAGTTAATTTAAATAAAAGATTAATACTTCAATGGGTACCAGCACATTGCAGAATATATGGTAATGAAACAGCTGACTTTCTAGCCACAAAAGGCAGTAAAATTACATCAAATTCAGTTGAGCTAATAAGCTATCACTCTATCAAAAAAATAACTATATCAAGATATAATCAAATAATTAAAGAGGATAATAAATTACAAACAAAAGCAAAACTATAGAAAAATGTATGTAACAGCACAACTAGAATCAATACTCTATCTCAGACTAATTTAATCCTGCTGTAAACAACAAGGCGGAGCTGACTCAACTCGCCACATGTTAGATGCTACATGCACGCACATAAGTTTGGCAACACCAACAGTATATATAGCAGCGGTAACTTCTAGACAATAAATAAATAGAGTTGGGTTACACATTAACTTATTAAATCTATGAGTTGGTTTGTTTCTGCAAAAATAATCAAGTACTGTTCATGTATAGCACTTTTTCTTGCGCTGTGTACATTTACACAATTTTCCCGGTGTTCTTAGAGTTCTGGATGCTTGCTGTTCCATTCTAACACTATGTACCTACGCTACTTGCGGAAACACCAAGGAGATCACTAGTTTATTTCTTAATGTTTTTATAGACGGTTCCTGGTTTCTTTCTTTAAGCACCGCAACACCATACATGATCATTTGCCTCTCGCCACTTTTTAAATGTTTGCCTTGATTGTGTTTAATTTTGGCTGAAGCACCGGCCTGCTTCATGATGAAAAGCTTACTGACTTTAAATTGCATATACATAAGTGTTCTTGGGCTTGTGACGTATGCAAGATGTACAGGAAATACAGTGTTAAATATCAGAAGCAACTCTGCACTATAAACAATAATATCTTAATCAGCATTCAACTCGATACAGACCTTGTTGTGAGAGAGCTGCTTGGTATAGGAATGCAAAAATATATAATAGCAGTGTGCTTTAGTAATTGCTAAATAAAATGCAGCTTAATTTAACATAATAAATTAATAGTGAGTATGATTTCACCTGTCTTCTGTCTAATCTGTATATAGTATCCAGAACACATCTATGTGGTATGTGAAGCACAAAGATAAAATGTGGTACTATTACGTTTATAAGAATTGAAACATTTGCATACTTTCCTCTCTCCAAAATTAGACCACGCAGAACAGTGCACAGAAAACTACTTATAGTACTGTACTTAAAGGAGGGGTTTATCGTACGCATGCAAATAAAGGAAAATGCTCATTAACTTCGCTAAACTAATCAACAGCTTAACCGTTTTCTGTTCCAATATCTCTGTCTCTGTCTCTCTTCCCACCCAGTGTTTACAGCAGGATCAAACCTGGTTGAGATAGATTGTATCAAGAAAATTCTCTGCAGCAGTTTTTAAACTTCTAAAAGGCCATGACCATCTCAATAAACATTTATTCAGGATTGGTATAGTGAGTTCTCCTCTGTGTCCTTTCCATACACTTAAGGAAGATATGTAAGGAAACAAACTGCTCTGTGCCCAAACTTCAGTCAACATACCAACATAACATCAAAATACTGGAGTACAACTGCTTAACATTAGATTCCAACTGCTTATAATGAAACAGTTAACAAGAGAGATTCAGAAACAAAAATGAAATATGTTAGAGATGCTGTAGCCTAATTTCAGTTTAATTTCAATTTCAATTCTATAGATTCTATCCTTACAGACGAATGTCGGGTAGTTCTAAGCTCCATGGACCCTGGACACATTTGAGCATCATTTCACCCATTTCATTCACCATCCGATATGACTTAACGTTGGAGGACGTAAATTACACACACACAAAAAAAAAAAAACCTTTGGAAAGTGTTTTAATTTTTCAAGTATCTCTCATTTTCTTAGAGTAATGTTTACCTTCTTCGTTCTTATTACTTTACCTGAAATTGTCTCATTTATTTTCTATAATTATGTAAACTAATCCAAAGTTATTGTGACCTCTGGTTTCCAAATAGGTTCATTAAATCATTGATTAGATATTATTTCATAATCTTTAGTATTATTTATTTCAAATCATTGTGTTTGCACTAAATATTTTGACATAGTTTTGAAGTATAAAAAAATTAACCAAGTTGATGATATTCCATTGTTAAGTGAAAAAAGTTTCAAAAATCCATTCTGGTAAGTGTGTGTTAACCCAGACACTCAGTTTGAAGTATAGTTCCATTGGCTGATAACGGGGATGTGGATATTTATGCTCAAGTGCAAGTGTGAAAGCTTCTAAAACTGGTTCTTTGTCCGTTGTCTGTAACAGTAGAACAATATGTATTAGTGACATTATGTATATTATAAGTTTTACAGGAAAAAGCTAAAACGCTTTTTAAAAATTAACAGAAAAGCTTGGCTCTTAAGCTTAAAAACTACGCATGTTGCAGAGCAAACATATGCCTATTTAAAGGCAGCAATAAGTGCTAAACAAAAGTAAATCTAATTTCTTCTAGTTCTATAATGTTTAGACAAGTTATTATCATCTACTTACCCCAAGGGTAGAGTATTTTATCATATTTTGTATAAGGCCATCAAAATATTCCTTTGTATAGGCCTTTTGCACTTGTTCAGGTATCTGCTCCCATAGATATGCTGCATCTCTGCGAATGGACTCTGGAGTGAACACTCCTGTAGCTAAATTTAAAACAATGTCAATATGAGAAAAGCAGTGACAAAAAGAGGGAGGAAAATATTTTTGGCAAACAACTTTAAGAAAATATATTACCTTAAACATTAACTATTCACTTTTTAGGGGGTTTTCTCCATTTCTGTTAAATTAATCATTTTGGATTTCCAAACATATACCATAGACTATCTATATCCCTTTGGCCAAACCACATTCTCACTCAGTTTCTAATTAACCATGGCTGCTTTAATTCCTACCTGTTTAAAATTAACAAAACAACATTCCCAAAATGCAACTGTTGAAAGGAAGAAGTTCAGACGGGCCGACATCTACTAACAAAGTGCTCTAGGTTAACAAGAGAAAGAGCAGCTGTACTCAAGTCAACTCCTCTGCCACTGGTTCTGAAACTCCATGATCTGCTTCCTCAAAATCGTCCCCTCCTTCATCAAATAGTATAAACACTATGTATTAACATCACACAGTTCTGTAAATCCCCCAGGAACCTGAAGGTGAAACATGGGTTGTAACACAAATTTGAACAAATAAAAATTTAAGTGTGTATATAATTTTTCACAAAATTCAATGTATGAAATGGCCATATATTGCTAAAATCATATATTGTCAAAGTGAACATGAAAAGTGTATGTCAAAAATGTTCTGCTTGTGTCATTTTTTCATACTGAGGATGCTTTAGGTTTTTAAATGTACATTATGATGTATTAATGGCAATGTCCTTATAAAGAAACCCAATATTATGGTTGAAGAGTTGGCAACACATCAAAAGTAAATTGAAAAAGAAGAAGAAATAATTATTTTAGAAGAAGAGTTCTTAATACATCTTTGGGAAAACACCTTTATTTGATTGCTGGCATCAAATTGACTTTACAATGCAAAGGTGGTAATAAATAAACTTTGTAATGTGCTTAGAATCAGAGAAACATTACAGTTTATACATTTTATGGATTATATTTATTAACAATACTAAATTACTGTAATGTTAGGCAGATCAGCTTTTCTGTCTCTGTGCTCCACAGTGTTATTCAAAAATGTACATTTGTTAAAACTTAAAATTGACTTAAAATTGAAAACATATAAAATTGCATTTAATCCTAAGATTACATTAGTTGCATGATTCTTCTGTAGTTTTCCATATTGTATTAGTAGGCCAGAGCCGGCCAACCCAACAGCCAGCTTCACATATGCAATGTGAGGTGGGTGATCATCTAACCAATATGGGAAAGAGATATCAGCATCTCGCACCCTCAGCCGGAAAGTTGACGTTCTTGACCAGGATTTGCTACCTATTGTAGCTCCTCAATTTCCTCACGATGCTGAGTGGGCACTGGGTCCTATACCCAGGACTTAAAATCTGCACTCCCCAAGGGTGGGATCAAACCTGGGTGCATTCCGTGGCAGGAAACCAAAGCACAATGCTCTAGGTCACTAAGCCATAGTGCAGGACAGTGTCAGGTTTAGAGTATGCTAAATATATACATATGTCTCTTTGATCCCAAGAAGGGAAATTAATGATGCTGAAAGAATTTCTTGATCAATTAAGATGTTTTGTTTCCATTGCTTCTAACACTGACTTAAGAAGCTATTGCTAAAAATAACCTCTATGGCACAGAGAGCTTTATTAGGAACATTGCCCTAAAGAGCATGAAATCAGAGCTCCACTGAACAAAAAGTGGACATGGTGATAACTTGCTACAGAGTTGTGCATTATCTTAATAAGCTGAAAACAACTTATAAAGGTAAAATGCTAAAAAATAACTTCATTCACATAAAGGTTGCTCACCATTAACGAAGTTACCAGGCTCTATAATGACTACATCTACTCCCCAACTTCTCATTTCAAACCTCAAACAATCACTGAGGGCTTCCACTCCATATTTAACAATACAGTAGCTTGATCTGCTTGGTGCACATCGACGTCCCATTCCACTAGACATGTTGATTATTCGACCTGCAATTAACAAGCATAGTATGGATACAGAATGTAAGAACTCACTAATGTCTTAAAGTATGAAGCCCTTTTGGAGTAAATAGAAATAAACTGAGATTAATAAAGGTATTAATATGCTTCATTAGTTTAAATCAACACAGATACACAGATTTTAGCATATAGTAAACCTCTTGCTGTGCTAAAATGCTGCTCGTTGAAATAATCGACTGTACTATTGCAAGGGAAAACTGTCGATGACATCAACACCATGCTTGGGAGGCTGCAAACCTATTTTTTAAACATCATATAGGGATGCGCTTTATATCACTGAAAACAGGAAACCTTCTTCTTTCTAATGGTATGTTTCTCTGTCATTAAGAGGAATCTTTTGTTATTTGAAGGATAGTACTTACTTCCAATCCTCACCAATATACATTACATGGAAAAATGTTTTGTATTCCAATATGTAAGGACTATGATACAATGAAGCACAAAATTAATATAATTTTGAGTCAAACTAATACTCAATGCTTCACTTATTGCTAGTATTTACCTAGAACGCATTCGTTAGGATCTTCCTAACATCATCAGCTGTTGTGGACTAATAGATGTTGGTTTGGTAAACTCCTTGGAGGCAATAGGTGCATCTCTGTATGATTGGTATCATATAAGATACCGACAGAGACGAACATTTAACAGAAAGAATTAATAAATGGCCTAAATTGGAAATGTACGAAGAAGCTACAGCTCTCGATCTGAGATTCAAATCCTTGAAATGTCTTCCAAGAGGCACAAGAGAATTAGTATGAAAAAGACTTTAAGAAAAATCTGTGGTAAGCACGAAAACTATGACAGAAGTAAATTTGAAGAAGAGAAAACTGATTTTTAATGACAACGACAATGTCGAGGAAAGCGCCCCATTAACACAACTTGCTACAGAAATTGACATATATAAGTCTTTGGGTGAACTGGATGACGACTTAGCTATAGCTTTAATGTTATCTTATTTAATTAACTTGATGCTCATACAGGGAGTATTTCCTACCAGCCTAAAGATCTCAAAAGTTATACCTGTGTTTAAGAAAGGTGATAATACGTCACCATCAAACTATCGTCCTATAACAATAGTACCCATAATAAGCAAAGTAGTAGAATCCTGTATTCTTAGCCAACTTGATAACTATTTTTCAGCCAACAATCTATTATACCCCAAACAATTCGGATTTAGAAAGGGACTGTCTACTGAAAAATCAGTTGAATATGTGATCAATGTAATTATTATAATTAACTTTGAAAAAAAAGAGACAACGAGTGCTACCTTGATAGATTTAACCAAAGCTTTTGATTGTATTTCACATAATATTTTGATTAGTAAGCTAAATTATTACGGAATAAATGGACATCAACTAAATTTGCTAGCATCCTATCTTAGCCAAAGACAGCAGATGGTATTGTGAACAACAAAAACTCGGAGCTAGCTTCAGTGATAGCAGGAGTACCCCAAGGACCGGTGCTGGGGCCTTTCTTATTTTTAATTTATATAAATGGCTTAAACCATAACTTACCTTGCACTACTATGTTATATGCAGACGACACTACCTTATTGAGAAAAAGCAATAATATCAATACAGTAAAGCAACAAATGCAACTATCCCTAGAAAGTGCAAAAAATCTGGTTCTCCTTAAGCAATCTAAGTCTAAATATGTCTAAAACTGAAAATATATTATTTACATTGCAACATAATGATATCCACAGTAATTCAGTAAATCTGTTAGGATTACATTTGGACACCAGACTAACATGGGGAACACACATACTTTACCTTTGTAAAAAGCTTGCTAGAATCTGGTATCTTCTAGGGAAACTAGAGAAATGTGTTAGTCGAGATATGTTAATAACATCTTACTATGCCTTCTTTCATCCATATATACTGCATGGGGTTAGACTTCGGGTTAATTGTGTTACCTTGAAAAATGCATTCATATGGCAAAAGAAATCTCTCAGACTAATTCTAGTATTAGGACAACGGATACATGTAAGCCTAGCTTTATAGATCTTAAGATAATGACTTTACCGTCAATATATATATACACCAATATCATACACGTTAAAGAAAATCAAAACTTATTTATAAATCGTTCCTCAGTACACAGTTATGACACTCGATGCAAACATAATTTAGATACACCCCACAACCGATTAAGCAAGACCATAAATAGCCACTGTTATCAACAGTTAAAATTATTCAATAAGCTTCCTCTGGAAATAAAAGAACTGCCACAAAACAGATTTGTTATAGTATTAAAAAACTGGTTTAAACAAAAAACATTTTATGCTGTACAAGAATACATAGAATATAACATACATGCTAGTGAATTTATGTAAAACTATTGTAAATTATAGTAATTGTTTAATTTTATTATTAATATAGTAAAGTTATTAACTTATGATAATTACTACCTTAAGCCATGCAAATAATCTGATTTCACCTAGAATTTTATATGCATTAATTTGTAAACCTTCTGTACTTGTAAATATATTGTAAATGCTTTTTATAACTGACGAAACCTATTGTTTCATGTAAGCTTAATGGTGAATAAATTATTATGATTAATACTTTTAATCATAACTACGAGTATTTCAATCTTATTCATTATTTGCTATTTTCTATTAAAATTATTCAAACATTCATAACTATTTAATGTAAAAGCAGTGATGTAGCCTACTTCTCATATCAGTCAAAGTTGTGCTTATCATAAAAACATTTTTCCAATACTCTACCTTTAGATTGACGAATAAGAGGAAGGAAACAACGAATGACTCTCAACATTCCCCATACATTGACCTCATGGCTTTTCTTGCAAAGTGAAAGTGGTACCCATTCAACATGGCCAAATGTGCTCCATCCAGCATTGTTTATTATCCACCACAATCCTGAAAGATAGTATCATAATATGGACATTTAATTTAATTAAGTTTAAAGTTACAGCATAAGTTTATGCATGCTTTCTATACAGCTTCCACTCATATCAATTTGAATTAAATGTGTGCCTATTAAAGTTTTCAATCCCTGTGTTTGCGTCAAGTTTTTAAGAAACAAAGTATGATCACAAATAATTTTTTATTTTAAAAATGTGTACATTTATTTTTGCATATTTTAGTACTGTCAAAAAGTTAATAAATATTATAATGGCTCATACTTCACAAAATACAAATATGTTTTTTTTTTTTTTTTTTTTTTTTTTTTTTTTTTTTTTTAACAATAGTAATGTTTCCTTTTGTATCACCAAAGTTTAATCTGCATCTGCATATCCCAGTCATTGCTTATCCCAGAAAATTACAGAGGGATAAGTCTATTGTTGATAATAGGAAAAGTCTTCACAGGATACTGGCAGAATAGGAGACTGGGCAGAAGAGGTAGGGTTTAGAAAAGGGAAACAAACAATAGATAATGTTCTAATGTGTAAGGACTATGATACAATGAAGCACAAAATTAATATAATTTTGAGTCAAACTAATACTCAATGTTCCACTTATTGCTAGTATTTACCTAGAATGTGTTTCGTTAGGATCTTCCTAATATCATCAGCTGGCCGACAACAGCTGATAATATTAGGAAGATCCTAACGAAATGCGTTCTAGGTAAATACTAGCAATAAGTGGAGCATTGCGTATTAGTTAGACTCAAAATTTATTAATAGATAATGTATTTATATTCAAGTGAGAAGAGGGGAAGGGTGTACATGTTCTTTTCAGACTTTGAAAAACCATTTGATTCAATAGAGAAGCCTTAGTTTATAAATTGAGAAGGAAAGGAGTTTTGCAGAAGAAATCAAACAATAGGTATATGAAGATGTAAACCTTTGTATAAGGTGCGGTAATAATGGAGTGACTAAGATGATGGAACAAAGATTACGTTTGAGACAAGGACATAAATTGAGTCCCATTTTATTTAACCTATTTATAGATGATATATCAGAAAAAGTGAGGGAGAAGAACTCACACTGTCCAGTAATAAAGAATAAAGTGATACCAGGTCTGCTATATGCAGATGATTTAATGGTTGGAGCATTTACTATAATAGGTTTACAGAAAGGAATTAATGGAGTACAGGAATTTTGTGAGGAATAGGGGATTAAATTCAATATATATAAGTCAAAGGTAATGGTATTTAAAAGAGGGAATAAATTAAGAAAATATGAAAAATGGTATCTAGATGGGGTAGAGTTAGGGTTGTCAAGGAGTATGATTATTTTGGGGTGAGAATGAGCAGCAACATGACAGGAAGATAGAGACTAAAGGAGCAGCAATGATAGGTTTGAGAGTGTGTAAATATAATTTGCAAATGTCAAACTAATGACTTCAGAGAGTCTATGAGGCAGTAGTTTAATCTAAAATTATATATACTGCAGAAATATGGGGTGGGACGGATTTGAGTGAGAAAGGAGTTTAGAGACATAGGAGTTTCTGAAAAGAAGTACTAGGGCTATTGCGCTTGACAACAGGGGAAGTTGCTTTAGTTGAGTTAGGCAGGTCAAAAAGAAAAGGAATAATAATGGAAAAGGTCTTGACATTTTCTTATAAATGTTTTATAAAAGAAGAGAAAGGGATTTTAAGTTTATGCATGGACCAGCAAAAATGTATGAAAAGTAAGAGCAGTTGATGGATAGGGGAAGAAAGTAAAATGAGGGAAATGGGAATGGAAGATATTTGGGAGAAGGGAAGGGGAAGTGGAGAACGATTTTGGAAGATGTGAGAAATAGGATAGAGGCTATAGGAAGATATGGGGGAGCTTAGAAAGTAAAAAAATCATAGGTTTTCTATAGAAGGAATGGGGAAGAAAGGAATATGTGGTTCATTGCAATAAGGGGGAAAGAGAAGGCATGACATGGATGAGGACAGGAACACTGTTTCTGAAAGGGCTAAAGGGGAAGATAAAGGAATGTGTGAGCTATGTAGGGGTGAAAGAAGCATGTAGTATTATATGATAGAGTGCATGGAAATAGCGGAGCGGAGAAATAAGTTATGGGAGGAAAAATGGAATAAAATGGGGGAAAAAAACATAGCCATGACAATGCTGACAGGAAAAGGAAAAAAGAAAAATAAGAACATGTGGAATTTTTAAAAAGGATGAAGGTGAAGTGGAGTAGGAGAAAAAGAGGAGCATAAGAGAATAGAAAAGGCAGAAGAGAAGGAAGGGTGAGAGTAAGGATGAAGTAGAGGGAGGGCACCCTGAGGTGAGCCAAAGGCCAGGGAGCCAGGTAACCAGGGTGCCAAAGAAATGAAATGTATAGTATTTAATGCCTGTTTTTACTACATACGGAACTGCAGGTGGTGACACTGATGATACATATGATGAAGATGGGGCACCAGTGGAATGAGATGGTGGGAGAAACCGGAGAAAAAGCCTGCCCCAGCACTGTGTTGTCTGCCATAAATCTCACTTTGCAGTCACCTGGGATCGAACGTGGGTCTCCTTGGTAAGAGCTAAGCGGTCTAATCACTCAGCCATGGCGAGGCCAGCAGGGGGCCAAGGGGATAATGAATGGCTAGACTGTAATTTGTACTAAGGGTAAGGTAAGCAATAGAAATATTGTGAAATATTGTAAATCATGTAAAATAGAAATAAAGATTCATTCTGATGCATAGAGTCAACATGAAAAATTCAATGCCATGGCCGGGATTTGAACCACGATCTCCTGGTTTCCATCCAGTCGCTCTAACCCTTTGAGCTATCATGGTCAACGTGCCGTCCTGACATTAAATTCTCCATTTGACTTGTATATTTTCCTGGTAGACCACTAGGGGCTCTGGCTTCTGAGATACACCGTTTGTGGTGACTTACTATCGTAAGTACTTTAGTCCCAGGCTTCATCATTTAACTCTTATTATTTTAGTTAATTGATGGAAATTAATCATTTGTTCACACTAGCATACATAGGCTAAGCTTTAAGCTTTTGATGGATAGAGTCAACATGAAAAATTCAATGCCATGGCCGGGATTTGAACTATGGAAAAGAGTTAAATGATGAAGCCTGGGACTAAAGTACTTATGATAGTAAGTCACCACAAATGGTGTATCTCGGATGCGAAAGCCCCTAGTGGTCTACCGGAAAAATATATGAGTCAAATGGAGAATTTAATGTCAGGACGGCACATTAACCATGGTAGCTCAATGGGGTAGAGCTACTGGATGGAAACCAGGAGATCCGTGGTTCAAATCCCGGCCATGGCATTGTTTTTTTCATGTTGACTCTATCCATCAAAAACCTTAGCCTATGTATGGCTAGTGTTAAGAAATGATTAATTTCCATCAATTAACTAAAAAAAAAGGTTCATTCATTTAATTAAAAAAAAATCGGAATTGGGAAATACTGTTACTCAGTTGATGAGCTTTTGCATTAATAAAATTAATTGTAAATAAACTATAAATTTAATGTATATGTATAGTATAATTTTAGGTAATTATGTTTGACTTTTATAATATTTTTTATCATATGTACAAATGTACAAGTTTGAACAGATGAATAAAATTAATCTTAAAAAAAAGTGCTTTGTGATTGCTACAAAAATGAAGATGAGTGGGAGATATAAAAGTATATTAAATAGAGAATTAGATTTTTAATAAACTATTTACTTGGCTAGTTTGAAATATGTAAATACTTCAGTTCATTATTTAATGTTAACAGTATTAATCTAAATTCATCTCCATCTAGGGTTTTTATATCTTCAATGATTAGAGCAGAATAGCAAGTCATGATGTCCTGATCAGGAAAGTGGCATAACTGATTTTTAATAACTCAGAGTATGATGTTTGACACACACATTATATTAAATAGTCAACATTCCTAAAAGCCAAAATTTATTTATGGACTTGAACTTAGAGGCTTACACTTTTTTACCCAATATCAGAAATTTGAGTTTTACTTTGTATTCCAGTAAAAGCGCAAATAATGTACTATGGCAGACACAAAATTTAATGGCCGCTGAATGTTGACCACTAACAGCGATGTAGCGTTGTGTCAAAGGGTGGGAAGAAGCTATATGCAGTAACAAGACGAAATAAAAACACTTTATAGGGTATTACTGTAGCTGTCAAGTACACATAAACAAACATTTGATTGGATGTTGTGTTAACCAGCACCAACTGCCATTAAATTTTGCATCTGCCATACGATACTTCACCTTGCGCAGCTCATTCCTCAATTTTGTGTCATATACCATTTTCACCAAAAATATATTTGATGAAAAATTAAGCTTATAGGGCATCATTAAAAGGATATAATAATGATTTGCAATATTGATGATGATACTGTTATAAAAAAGTTGTAATTTGATATTGGGGATGATTGTCAGCTTATATAGATAAATTTAGATAGACAGAAAATTCTACTAATTTTAATAGGTAGTATGCTATTTTAGTTTTGCTGTCATTTCCATTTTTATATGTATAAATTTGTTAATATGGGAAAGATAGCAGAGGCTATATATACCTTTTGGTGGCAGATTCTTGCTGATATATTCAAATGCTGCTTGTACTTGTTCATCAGATGTCACATCTAGCTGCACCACATGCAGATTTTTATTGCCCACAGCACGTAATTTTTCCGCTCCATTCTCCTTAGCCTTAAGGCAGCCTGCAAACACTATAGCACCCTGAAAATATTTTACAATTTACTAGCAAAGTTCAAAACTGGTAATCAAATAATAAAATGTGTATCTTATATTTTGATTAGTTTCTAATTTAACTAAGTACTTACTTGGCTATAAGAAAGGTCGGCTAAGTTATTTAAAATATATTCATAAGTATTATTTGAAGCAAAAGTTTAGAAACAGTGATGTATTTAACATTTGAAAGTAATGAGTCGGTAATTCAAACACAAACATAACTTAAATTATCCTTACTTGGACATGTTTCGGAGAACGTTTTGTCCCCATCGTCAGCAGTTATCCGTCGGTGACGCTGACGATGGGGACAAAACGTTCTCCGAAACATGTCCATGTAAGGATAATTTAAGTTATGTTTGTGTTTGAATTACCGACTCATTACTTTCGAATATTCATAAGTATTTATAGATAAATATTTCATTTTCAGCATTTATACAACTTATTTAAAATTACAATTCTGCATTACTTAAGTAACTAAACCTACATACTACCCTTCATAAATAAATACCTAAGCTTCCCGAATTGCTGTATTTCCAAGGATCCATAGCATCGAACACCATAGTTATCAAGCTATTGAGTCCTATGCACTGCTTTCTTTCAAAAGTCTACTTTTCTTCTTTTTCCTTATTTCCAATTTTCCTCAACCCTCTGTTTCTAACTAAACCTAAATATTTTCCTGTTTCTTTTAAACTTCCCTTCAATTTAACCCTCAATATCTTTTTACCTATAATTTCATTTGGTAGACTTGATAAATTCTTATTTTGCAATAATTTTTCTCTCAAACTTTTTGTAGCTTCACATCCCAAAATTAAATGCCAATAGTTACTCAGATTCCAACTACACAGTGGGCCCTTTCCTTGCATTTCTCTTTTCTCTAAGCCTTTTAGCATTTCTACTCCTGACCTGCCCATGCAAATCCTTTTCTTACTGCTCTGTCACAAATATTGTCATACTTTTCTCTTTCCCATGTCATTTTTGGCTCTCTATATATGCGCAATGGAGTTTTGGAATTAAAACTAGCAAAAATCTCCTGCCTCTCTATATCTTCAAATCTCAACTGAACTCTTTTGCAAACCCTCTCTCCAAACCTGCTCAACCCTGCATATATTTCCACAACCTATTTCATCTAGAGCTACTACCATGTACTTATACCAAGTATCCTCTTTATTAAGCTTTTGCTGTAACTCCAGACACTGCTTTAAAATATTATTTCCCAATTCTGTAATTCTAAACCAGTACTTCAATACTCTTATCATAATTTTAGCTTTGCTACCAAATCTTCCTACTCTGTCAGTGCAACACCATTGGGTGAGGCTCTTAGGAAACCTAAAATAAACCTACAGAAGCTCTTGTGTACCTTATTTACATTTTCTCTCCCTCCCTCAAGATCCCAAATCTCTGCCCCATAGAGCATTTTTGCTTCAACTACTGCACCATATACTCTTTCCAACCATTTTATTTACGTTCCTGGTATTTTATCAAGACGTGCTCTAAAAGCTCTCATTGCCAGTTTTCCCTTAGCTAACACCATTACTACTTCATCTTATTTGTAAATAATCAAATTTCCTCACAAACTCAATTTCCTTTCCTTGCCTTCTCCATTTCTCATTCTTTCTTAACTTGATGCCGTTTTCAAATATCATTATTTTTGATAGATTCAGTCAACATGAAAAATTCAATGCCATGGCCGGGATTAGAACCACGGATCTGCTGGTTTCCGTCCAGTAGAGTGACTGGACAGAAACCAGGAGATCCATGGTTCAAATCCCGGACATGGCATTGAATTTTTCATGTTGGCCCAGTTTATCAAAAACCTTAGCCTATATACGGCTAGTATTAGGAAATTATTAATTTCCATCAATTAACTAAAATCATTATTTTGGTTTTATTTATATTTATTCTAAGACTCCACTTATTACGAAAGTTCTCTATTGCTCCATTACTTTCATTAATCCAACAGTTATTGATCCTGTAACCAGATCATTGGCAAATAATAAACCTGACACCTCCTTGTTACAAATTATTGGGGAATGTCTATTTTCCAACTTAATTGCCTCTAAAATATCATCAATAAACAAGTTAATATAGGGCTTAACTTACATCCTTGCCTTAAACCCATACTATTTGCAATTGCCTTCATTATTACATTATTTGCAAACCTTACACAAAAGTTATTATTTTCATATATCCTTTGTATGGTTCTTATAAAATTGCTGCTCATTCCTTTCTTACTCAATTTAGACCATAGCTTCCCTATTGATAGTATCAAAAGCTTTTTCAAAATCCACAAGTGACATATACAATCTTTCCCTTTTATTTGCAAGATACTTATTAACCATTGCATTTATTACAGAAATATTATCTATTACCATTCTACTTTTCCTGCTAAATCCTGCTTGGAGATCCGATATCTTTCCCTCCTCTTCTGCCAAATTTTGCACTCTTTCTGCCAATCTTTCCAGTATAAACTTTACCTAATACTGATAGCAGACTAATCCCTCTGTAATTTGCTGGGTTATTCACATCCCTTTGTTCTTAGGTATTGAAACCACTATTGCTGTTTTTCAACTCCTTGGCACATTACTCCCTTCAAAAACTGAATATAGTATCCTAACAATCTTAATCTATTCTCATTTAAACTCTATGCTTTTCAAAACTCTCTCAGTATACCACATGCTTTTCTTTTTTTTTAAAAAAAAAAAAAATCTTTGAATTTGTTTCCATACTTCCCTGATATCTATCTGCCTGTCTAATTGCTTAATAAAGTTATGTTCCAAAGTTCTTATGTATAATATTAAATCTAAGCATAACTTATTTGTAAATTTGCATAAGACAAAAATTTATGAAAATAGTTGCACATATATTGGCTGACATCTATACAAGTTACCTGAGTCCATAAAAATTATTGAATCATAGCTAGAATATAAAGGAATATTACTTAAATGACTAGCTTCTACAAAATAGCTAGATTTTTAAACCTGTAAATATTTAATTACTGTAAATTGTAAATATTGTAAATTCTCTATTTGGCATATTCTATAACATGTATATTTTCTAATGGATGATCATTAAATGAATGAAAAAAGATTTTGTTAAAATTTTACTACTTGCCATTGCTCACCTTACTAGCCAGTCTAAGTGCTATAGCATGACCAAATCCTGTATCACATCCTGTAACAAGTACTGCCTTTCCATAAACTGGAATCTGTAGGGCAAAAATCATAAATTAGGTACATTTTAGTTAATAAAATCAAGAGAAAGAAAAGAGAAATGAAATATAGTGCTTGCATCACTAGTATTAACAGTTACCTTTATAGTATCAAGATAGAAACCCAGTGTTGTTCCCACAATAACTCCCAAAAGGAATCCCTGGCAGGGACATATAAACAGCATCAATCCAATCAACTGAGCTATCCAGATGATTGCTGCTGCACCAAATCCTATCTGCAATCCTTTTACTCCTGCTCTATATATACCATCCAGTGAAAGATCCATAACTATAATAGAAAAGGTACAACTTGAGATATTGTATGTTCTTCGCAATTTTGATTCATATAAAGCATACAAATTGTGTTTCAGCTAGAAATTAAAGGTCAGTTCTCAAAACTGAATGAGAATTCACTCAAGTCTTCATATTTTCATTCATATTTTCCTGTCTTTAATTTAATTAAACGTCATTGTTGTAACTGAGATATTGTCCCATCACCAAATTCTTGTGTACTGTAAACAAATTTAAGCTATTATTTTGTAAAATACTATAGCTACTGACAGTGAAGCAATCTAAATATTATGAAAACTACAACACTAAGCAAGACACTTCACTTATCTGGTTAAAACTGCCTAAATCGCTGGGACCGGTTTTGCAAACTTAACATCGCATCTTCAGCCAGCAGACTGATCAGCCTTTTGGTTACATCCAGAAGTTGAAGGATAGTTTGCTATCTTACTGACATCTGCTAGGACCAACACAAACTTATTGACCAAATCTATTGGTTATATTTCAAAATTCATCATGCGATTTTCATTTTTAAAATAAATATTTTCTTCCAAACCATTATATCTATGGTCCAATCCAATTGTTTGAATAATTTAACTTGGATTTATTTCATGGTTAAATGACCAAAAATTGTCTACCACTGCTGACGTTGCTGTTTATATTTAATATTTCTGAGATGTTCCTTTACCCTGGTTTCTAAATGAAGTGTGTTACCAAGTGTTGTAGTTTATTCATAATTAAATTTAAGCTATTGTGAGTCTCGTTACATATTTGAGAAAAAGTGTTTTCATTAAACTAAAAGCATTTTCATTAAATCATTGCCCACTGAGCTGGAGCACAGATAATTTTGTTCACTTTTCAAGCTGCCTATTTGGATTTATTTTCAAATGAAGGGTCCAGAGAAAGAAGGCAAAAAGTCAACCATAATTGGAAATTGAGATATCAAGCCCATCTATGCCCGCCTCCGTAGCGTGGTGGTAGAATGTCTACGTCACGTTCAAGAGGTACAGAGTTCGAATCTCGGTCAGGGTGAGTTACCTGGATAAGGCTTTTTCTGGGGTTTTCCCTTATCCTGAAAGACGAATGTTGGGTAACTCTAAGCTCAATGGACCCTGGGCTCATTTGAGCATAATTTCGCCCATTCCATTCATCATCCGATATGACTTAACGTTGGAGGATGTAAATTACAAAAAAAAAAAAAAAAAAAAAAAAACCATCTAGTAATTTACTTGGTATTCTCTTGATATGGTTCTGAAATAATGAAATTATATGCCCTGTGCATATGACAACTTGGCACACTAATGTCTTAGATAGTGAAATTATAAATAAATACGTAAAAACTGAAGCTAGTAACAGTGAAGCAACAAATACTACACAAATATAATTATTTGTAACAAAAACTCTCTTATCTTTAAAGAAATGAATGAAAATTTTAAGAAATTGTGATACCCTTTTTGTAATCTTTAGATTAGATGCGACTGTTTTTTTTTTTTTTTTTTTGGGTGCGGCCCTGCCTCTGCCGCACCCGGTGACGATCATCCAAAAGGGATCTACGTCGCCTCCCCTACCATGCACTATGGCCAGGGCCCTGGCCAGGGACCTATGGTTAGCGGTGGTTATTCATGCTCATGCATAGGAGTGAGGTTTTGGTGTCATGCTAATTAAAGTTAAGGGTACCTTACCATTATTGGGGCTTCAGCTGGAGAGGGCGCTGAGGATGTAAACAGGTATTTATGAAACCGGTATCATAATTTTTTGAAATCTTCATCAATTTCTTTAAAGATAAGTGAAGTTTTTGTTACAAATAATTATAGTTGTGTTGCAAAACTATGTTTATTCAGATCGGTCTTTTAATACAGTTTTTCAAATTCTTGCACTAGCTTATTAAGAAGAAAAAAAAAGAAATGAAAAATGCATTGCAGCAGTAATAGTAATGCTGTGAAGCAAGTAGTGAAAAGTACAAGCAGGAAGAGGAAGGAGTGTGTGATGGAAGTAAAATATTAAATATCTAGACCCACATTCTAGACAGTGACTGCCATTGTAAAAGATTGAAGTGCTTTCAAAAAGTCTTTGAATATGCTAGACAACAGATTTTTATATATTTAAATTTCATTAGTTCCATGATGAACAAAATGCATATTCATATAGATTAATTAGTGTTCAATGGATACAACAACATTGTCATCAAAACAAAGACAAAGCTAAATTTATTGAAATGTTATGCTCACATAGAGAAATAATTAGATTTTGATTCCAATGTAGTCAAGGAAGGGCTCTATCATAGAGCATTTTTATCTGTTTATGGAGATGGAAATCCTTTAGAAGACTTTAAACTTTTCATGAATGTGCTTGAGTAATAATAAAGGTAAAAATGATGGAATTAAAAGTTGTTGAAGTGACAAAATGGGCGCTCATTGAACATACTCAGTCCTTTAACAGAAGGAAAGTTATTACAATCTGCATGACTCATAAAATATATTTGACTGAAGAATTTAATGAGAAAAAAAAATTCTGTGTGTGCATTCACATGATTTTCACCACTCATATTTGTACAAAAATTTACTAAACTGCTTATTGTTCCATTTAGTTCATATTATTCCAGATAAACTTTTGTTAAGTAGTTTTATTGCATATTTCCTTATAGCTACACTGAGAAAAGCAGAACATAGTAGACTTAAGTGATTGTCAAAACTTTTAAGAGCTGGTTGTTAAGTGATAGCTTTGATATTTAATTCTCTTTGTATGGCCAGGACATAAAAAAATAAATAACAACTTATTATTTGAGAAAGGCATAAATATTTGAAAATTAAAAACAATAAAAGGAATATCTAAAAAATGGTTATCTCCAAAAAATGTTTATTTGATGTAAATTGTATGTTTTAACAAGATCTATGTTTTTTGTGCAGTAAGGTTGTGTTTTTTGTTTTGTAATTTAACGTTAAGTCATATCGGATAATGAATGGAATGGGTGAAATTGTGCTCAAATGAGCCCAGGTTCATTGAGTGTAGAGTTACCTGACATTTGTCTTTCAGGTTAAGGGAAAACCCCGGAAAAACCTTATACAGGTAACTACTCTGACCGACATTCGAACTTGGGAGCTCTTGAGCGTGAGGCAGACACGCTACCACCATGCTACTGAAGCAGGCTCTTAGAGTTTCTGCTTATGCATAAGTCACCCAGAATGAATATGCAAATTAAAAAAAACTGAAGAAGACTTAAAGGTTATTCCCAGAAAATTCAAAATACACATTACATTTGTTATGAAAATATATTAAACACATGGTATTTTAATCCAATTTTTAGAGTCATTTTATAGAAAGTCAAAATTTTCAAAACTTTTTCTGTGAACAGAAATTTTTGGTAGGGTATTTTTCTTGAAAATGTTGAAAATCTTATTGCATCCTTGGAAACTGTTGAACTTAAACACTAACACTTAAATCACCAATAGAATTAAAGCTCTGGGAAAAAATATACATAATTTAAAAACAGTAACAATGTAATAAATTTTGAAATACTTCCATTAAATAAAGCATTAACATTTTGTGCCCCTGACAGCAATGGCAACACAGTCACTCCCAGCAGGAAGGGGGGAAAAAGGAAAGAGCGCTTCAGTCACCAGTAGCTGACAGTGAGGATATTTTAATTATGTTGTAACATTTAAAAGTGAAATAAATGCAAAAAGTATGACTACTTCACTTCTCCTATAAATGAATACTTCACTGTTAATAGGTTTCTGATTTTAATATTTAACCAAATTTGTATTTAACCAACTTTTCATTTTTGAGTTATGCTGCTCAGATGCATGCATGCGCACACACACATACATGCACGCATGCACACACACTCACACACTCAAACACAAGGACCTTTTCCTAAAAGTGCTGTTTTTGGATTTGGGGACTCAGAACATGTATTTGCAGTGAAATATATCAGATTTTTGGGTGGATTGCAATACTTTCCTTCTAACTATTTGCAGTAGGTAAAGGAGGTATTCAGTTCATCAACATTTGATACTGAAATTTCCTTGAAATGCTGGTTTTGAGGTCTCCTTTAAAAAAAAAAAAAAAAAAAAAAAAAAAAAAAAAAAAAAAAAAAACAATTTTATAAAAACCTCTGTGTTCAATTTTGAGAAAATTAAATATTAATGCCATTAAATGCATTTTGGATGTAGCTGTGGCTGAGTGATTAGACCACTTGCCACTTGCCTCTCAGCAGCCCTAGTTCAATCCCAAATCTGCATGTGGAATTTGTAGTGAACAAAATAGCATTTGTACAGGATTTTTCCGGGATCTCAGTTTCCCATGATATTCATTTCATCAGCTGCTCCATCTTACCTTTCCTTCCATCACTATCATGATCATATCGTATCATCTTCTTCCCCACTCTCATACCAGCTCTCATACCCCTATTACTGGTATTCTGCTTGCCATGCTGCTTCCTATCTGCAAAGATCACATGCTCTGGCTGGGAGGAACTCAGTATTCTAACCACGACCAACTCTTTGTTATTGCCCCTCATTCATGATGCTTGTTGGTGCCTGTTTTGGGAAATGAAATGAAATGAAATGTGTAGTGTTTAACGCCCGCTTTTACTACATATGGCACCGCAGGCGGTGACACTGATGATACATGAGATGAAGATGGAGCACCGGTGGAATGAGATGGCGGGGGAAACCGGAGGTCCCGGAGAAAACCTTCCCCAACGCCATGTTGTCCACCATAAATCTCATTTTGCGGTCGCCTGGGATTGAACCCAGGCCGCCTTGGTGAGAGCCAAGCGATCTAACCACTGAGCCACGGCGTGGCCTGCCTGTTTTGGGAGTTGTGATAGTCAGATGGTATGGCAGCTCCTGAGCTGAAGTGACAGAGTTAGTTTAGAAATTCATTTTATTTTAAATGACATCCCAGTTTCAAAGAAGTATGTAAATATTAACCATTTGAAGACATTCTGTTCCTGGAATGTCAGTTGTACATTCAGTCATAAGGATTAAGCAAGTGGGAGAATTAGTTTGAAATGCCTAGTTATAATTATATCAAGCAGATAAAATTAAAAGTGAATAACTATCTGACTTTTTTATTCTAAGTATTTCTATTTAAAATACTGCACAATACAGTGTTTATTGTCACCCAATTATTGGAAGGCATGACCAACTGGAACTGGGTAGGGGACAGGAGGCATTCAGGCCATGCCTACCCGTTTATCTTGTGGCGCTCACTGAGGGGATGGTTAGAAAAGTATCACGGGCCACTGTACTGTCTCTTTCTCCTCCCCCTGACATCTGGAACAATCGGGATGATTGTCCTGAGCTGCGAAGCTTCGAGATGCAGTGATCTGCCTATATAAGCGATGCATTAGACGACTCAGGCAGTTCTCAGTTCTCAGTCCTCAGTCCTGAGTTCTTCGTCGGATCGAGAGAGCTGTCGCTGAGTAGCGAGTACAGTGTTACGTAACTGTGTGTGATACGTGTACCAACTGTAATTCGGTGGAAATAAAGAACTATTTGTATTTCTGCAACTTGGACTTTTAATTCTTCGAACCCACAAAGTCACATTATTTACATGTAGAAGTAATTTTTCATCATTTTATTTTACAAATATTAAGAATTTCTGAACATTTTTAGATGCTTCAATTTTTGTAGAATTAACTATACCTTCATTACATTTATTTTGTTCTGATTTATAATGCATTCTCAAAGGAGAAATATATTGTGGAAACCCTTTGAAGAAATTTTATTCCAGAAAAGCTCAGTTGTACTCTTGTCTCTTTCTCATAAGCAATAATGAACTTTTCACTAAACATTTGAAGAAGAAAATGTTCTGTAAAACTGTAGATCATGACTACATAAAGAAATAATTGTACCTTCTACCTTCAATAGTTGTACTTTCCACTTTATCCTTATGATAGATGCACATTTTATTGCATTTGATAATTTGCGTACATGTTTGAGTTCACTTTGGAACTTTGTATTGATACCAAGTGCACAAAAAGAGTTATTATAATATGAAAATGTATTCATCATTAATACATTACAGCTCTGAGTACTTAACTTTAAAAACTTTTTTCTCTCAATCTTTGATTTTTTAAATTGATCTTTCTTCCTCTGTGTTTTTAAATGTTTTAACAAACATTGGGAAAAGTTTTCAGAAGTAAGAAAAACAACATGTATTTGTACTACTGCCTATATGCCTTTTTTATCATTAATCATGATCAGAATTCTTTAAGATACCCTTTAGTTTATTTTTGTTTTTTAGATTAAAATTAAATGTATTGAAGTAATAGGGTTAATTTTCTGGTTGCTTCAGCAAAAATGCTTTATATACACATATATGCTGCCCTTTTACTCCAGTACAGCATTCTATGAATACATACATTTGTAATGTTTCTGCTTTATTTGAATAAAAGCATAATATAAAAAATTACAGGAGTTTTCCAAAAGTGCCTTCTCCTTTTATATCCTCATTTCCATAAGCAGAAGTTTAATGAAATCCTAAACAAGGAAAAGATGAGTTAAATTTCACCTGTCATATTGAAATTACACTTAATTCAATGTTAAAGGACGAGATATAGCAGTGAAAAAAAATTCACTTCAAAAAGAAACAATTAAGTATCTATATTATTTGAAACAAAAGGTTAGAAACAGTTATGTATTTAACATTTGAAAGTAATGAGTCGTCGGTAATTCAAAAACAAACATCACTTAAATTATCCTTACTTGGGCATGTTTCAGAGAACGTTCTGTCCCCATCGTCAGCAGTTATCCGACTGGTTGGATCTGTGGTTTCTTGAAGTTAGCTGGTTGTCTGTGGCGGCATCTGTTGTCTGTGAGATGAACTTCCAAAGAGAGTTTTCAGGCGGCAATTCGAAATTTAAAGTATACAGTTTGTTTTTTATAATTAGCAACTTTTCCCAAACATCGAGTTCGGCTGCATTACTGGTTTATTTTAATATTTTTATATTGGTACAATTTCATGATTGGTAGACCAGAAATGGTGAGCTATTGCTGATTTTTCTATTTGTTTGTCTTTCATGCATCTCATATGTTCCTGTAACCTAATATGTAAACTTCTTTTGGTTTTTTCTATGTAGAACTTATTCAACTGCTTAGATTGCAAATCCTGAGACACAGGAGAGTTGGTGAAGGTTCCCACACCCTCCCTGGACAGGTTTATGACACCCCATGTCATTACAGTTACAGACTATTCAAAAACACTCTGACGGCTTCTACTTTTGTGAATGAATCTTCTCGGTTTTAGTGTACAGAGTAAATAGGGTGCATGTTTTTTAACGGTTCTGCTCCTTGTGTAGCAGGCATTCTGTGCCACACATTCGCTGTCCTTGTCCCACTGTGTAAGGCAGCACATTCCTTTCAGGGACCTTCTTTGCATTGCTGGATGGTAAATTCATTCATTCATTCATTCATTCATTCATTCTTTATTCATCCTTTTAAAACATATACATGTTTTTGGACACATCATGGTTACAAGGTATATGTACAAAACAAAGAAATAAAATGGTACAAGTTATTTACTATAGTACATCAATAATCATACATTATTATTTACAAATTTACTGTATTTACAATTCTTTGTTTAAAAATTCATTTATTGAGTAGAATCATCCATTTATACAATATTTTTTAAGTTCTTTTTTGAAAATGTTATGGTTTTGGATGCTTTTTAGGTATGGTGGAAGTTTATTGTAAAGTTCACATGCTGATGCTATTGGTTTAGTTTTATATAATTCTAATGAATGCATTTGTGGGGGATAGTTGACTTTTTTCCTTGTAAAGTAATCATGGTTGTTTCTATTCAGTTGTCCGTTGCTGTCTTTAATTTTTAAGTACAGTATTATTTCATATATGTATAATGAATACAAAGTCATAATTTGTAGATTTTTACATTTTCACGTGTATAGTGAGGTGAAAAAATAGTATGAACACGTAAGTAATCCTCTTGTACTTAATGGAGTTGGAAGCTATTTGACTCCTGCCAAGCACCAAAGCCTATGAGGACATGTCAAATATCATAAGAGAAAACGGTAATATCTAGAATGACTTTTACCCAACTGATGCTATAATGGTGGAAGAATGAAAACAAGCAAACTACAAGCTCTGACGCATAATAATAACTTGATGCGCAACCTGTGGATTCCATCACAAACTTTACTGAAACAAGAGCTTCCTCCAGCCAGACAAAGACTGCTTATGTCAACTATAAAATGAAAATTGTAAAAGTTACCATGCTCAAAACTGCAAAATTAGGCAAATATTTATAACCAAACTGGCACTAGATTAAAAAGCATTGTACTATTATTGTATTGTATATTATTCTATTTGACATTGTGTCCATTTCCTAATTATAATACTGAATGAACAGAACAGAAATAATGCAGTAAAGAAAATAACCACCAAATGATTTGTTATGATTGAAAGGTTCATACAGAGCATTTGTATGCAAAGTCCCTACTTTTTAAAAATGTTGTGTTTACTTTCTATAGTGCCATTATGCAAGGAAAAATTATACATTTTGTTTCTCAATTTAAACTATGTCTAAAAATATTGTAAAAGTGTATATAGAGGCTTGTAGGCCATGATTCAGTCTATGAATGTAAACATTTTGACATTTCACCCATAATTCTGTTGGGCATTTTCAGAAAAGATGACCCCTGGCTATAATTATTTTCTAGATCAATACTGGTCATGAAAACCTAAATTGTTTATGACATTAATCATTTCCAAGATATTCCAAGATATTGGTTTGAATTGTCCTACAATATTCTTTTAAGTGCTATCACGTTTAAGTTACCATTCTACTATTCTTATGTTTCTCAAGAAATTATGCTAACAGCATAGAATTTCAAACCCAGCATATATCTAACCACCTTTTAAAGATTTAACCATTGCTTCAGTCACCTTCAGCCTCCTATTTCTGCAGGTATTTTAAGTGTTTGAATTAATAAAGAGTGATAGGAAAATAAGTTTATAAATGTGTGCGTGCATGTGTGTTCAGGATTTGGTAATGAAATCATCTTACCTTACAATAGTTTGACACATATCTTCATAAGATTGAAGAATTTTTCATATCCATTTCATCTTGCTTGAGTACAGAGAAAGATGGAGATGGGAGAATTCCGCTCTAATGAAGTTGTATAATTATAGGGTCAGTTTTATACCATGTAGAAGGAATATCAAAATAAATGGAAGTGAGAAGAGAAAGTCATATAATTTAACACATCAGGTTGTATAATACTTTCTAAACACATTTTTCTAGGGAGTTATTCAAAATATGTTCATAAGGTTATTCTTATTATAGTAAAGTCATTCAAATTATTTTTATAGGCTTTATTTATATAGATAATGCTATTACATATAATAAAATGTTTTAGCCAAAGCATGTCCCTTTGACATCTTTACCAGGTTGTTTCTTAATAGACACTATAATTTTATGAGTAAATATTCCTTATTAGTGATTAACTGCATAATTGCACCTATTGACTTTTACTCACCTGGTTAGCAGTCAACACTTTTCTTGGTTTAACTTGTAAACAGCTTAATTAATGTTATGCAATTCTTTCAGACTGATTTTGCTGATAGCACAGACATTTATCTCTTTCTTTCTCTTTTCCTTTGTAAATAGATAAATATTTAAATAGTCTCACCAGCAGACAAAGGATTAAGAGACACACTCAGGAAGAGAAGAGGAATAAAGAAATGTGGTATATATTATTTTTGTAGTGCTTGTCTACGACCTTTGACACCTTATTCAGTTGACTGATTATGTTATCTCTCTTACTTCCAACAGAGTTTAACTAACTGGAATCTTACATAAAAGTGTATGAACAGCAGTAAGAGTTCAGGAAAATATGCATACAGAAATTTAAATTTGCATTGTACTTCTTATTAAGAATTACATTTTTTTTTTTACTAAATAAAGTGTTTGTATCCAAAAACTGTGTATGGAAATATACAAAAAAGTTGGTTGTGTTTAGACTTCATTTACAAGA
The DNA here is from genome assembly GCA_030765055.1 of Mantis religiosa. NCBI lineage: Eukaryota > Metazoa > Arthropoda > Insecta > Mantodea > Mantidae > Mantis > Mantis religiosa. The sequence continues at coordinate 103,047,504 of CM060949.1, forward strand.
TATTGAGGTTTTATTCAATTTCAGTTAAATTCTAGACTTTTCCTATTCACTAGAATACCTCATAATTTAATCTTTACTCTCTTTTGTAAGTCCCATTTGCTTTTGCTGGCTATGAAACTAAGAGCAATTTCTGTAACATAAGGTCTCATTCTTTTCTTTTAACTTTCTTTTAGACAATTGTCCTTGGCATTTAGGTAACTGTGCATCTGATTTTCTTTGCCCAAGGTTGAATATTTATTTCTGGCCCAGATTGACCATATATCAGTGTTTTTTTTTAAAAAAAAACAGCTTCCTATCAGTAGATTTACTTGCAGAATTAGTATTATTATAGTATTAGGATTATATTAGATGATTAGATTTTAGGATTAGATTAGATTACTGTGGAGGGGATTCAGTACCAAAACCTGTGACTTATTGTACCTAAGCCGCAAATGGGGCATCCTGGGGAGAAAGGATGAGGTGAGAGGAGGCAGAAAGGGCGACCCAAGGTGCCAAGATAACCGTGACTCTTCTACCCTGAAAGAGACCAGATGAGAGATGATGTGAAATGATGATGGAGATGAAATGCAGGAACAGGAAATTCGGGGGATGTAATTATCCTACCCAGCATTTGCCTAGTGATCTAGGAAAAAAAAACCAAAAAACCATGGGTCAGGTAGGTCAGCCACAGGAATCGAACCTGGGCCTCATGAATGCGGGGCAGAAATAAAACTGAACTGGCACATTTTAGGCTTATTTTTTTGAAAACCATACTCCAAGTTAACAGTTAATCAGTTAACAGTTTATGCTTATTATAAAATGTAATAATCTATTTAGGAACACTTTCTCAATTGTGGAGATATGATGGTAATTGGATGGTAATTGTTTATATCTTCAAGATTATCCTTTTTAAACAATGATTTTATTTTACCTTCTTCAAGCAAGATAAAGTTCTAACTATATCTAGGAACAGTTCTAAAATAATATTTTACATTTTCTCAAAAATTTACTTGTTAAATTATCAAATCCTATTGACATACTTGGATTAGTGAGTCAATAATTATATCTATTTCATTTTTTCAATAGGTATTAAGAAAAGTGTATTTATGTTGTACAATTTACTCTTATATTTGTTAATGTTAGTTTGTTATTTTGAGCTGATTATATTTGTATAATACAGTATAAAACAGATATTTGATCAAAACCAGGAGATCCGTGGTTCAAATCCTGGCCATGGCATTGAATTTTTCATGTTGACTCTATCCATCAAATATCTTAGCCTATATACGGCTGGTGTGGAGAAATGATTAATTTCCATCAATTAATTAAAATGATAAGAGTTAAATGATGAAGCCTGGGACTTAAGTACTTACAATAGTAAGTCGCCACAAACGGTGTATCTCGGATGCGAGAGCCCCTAGTGGTCTACCGAGGAAATATACGAGTCAACTGGAGAATTTAATGTCAGGATGGCACATTGGCTATGGTAGCTCAAAGGTTAAGAGCGACTGGACGGAAACCAGGAGATCCGTGGTTCAAATCCCGGCCATGACACTGAATTTTTCATGCTGACTCTATCCATTCAGGTATTTGTTTGCCATCCTCCAGCAGCTTCCCCCTAAATTTATATGCATAATATCTGTTGGATTCGAGGGATTCTCCTTACTTTGTTAACTAAGCTTCATGCTGTTGTAGCCATATTTTTTGAGTTTGCAACAACTTCATTATTATACATAAGTTTTGCTTTTTTACTATGTCCATGTAGATTCTTCTATTCTTTTTTGTATAACACTTTCCCTATCAGTAAGTAATATGATTTTTTGAAGAAGGTTATTTCTTTCATTATCAAACCTAATTTATCTACTAGCTGATGAATTTTACATTTTTTATATGAGAAAAGAGCCTTGATATGATAAATTAAAAAGTTTTGAACTTCTAACCATTTATGTTTACTGTTTCTACATTTTGTATCTCCCTCATGTTTCTTAATCTAAGTGTATGATTAGAGGTGGTTGCCAAGACTCATCACAGACTCTGCGATATACATATTTTATCAGCTTTTTTTTCCTCATCATGATATGCAACATCTGACCCTTATGGTCTGAGATGTTAGTTTTAATAATTTCTGTCTTAAATAAATTTGTATCAATGACTGTCACTCTATAAATGCATGTTCTAGTGGAAGGTGTAACCTAGTTGGAACTTCAAAGGTGGGGATGAAATTAAAATCCTTTAGTAAAGAGGTAAAGGTATGAGTATATTTATCTGGATTCAATATTTTGAGACTAAAATATCCTGGAATAATTGTGTGTTTGCCAAGTAGTTATTTGATCTAGCATGCATTATAATTTGTCTATGAAAGATTTCAAATTAGTTCCTGTTAGGTGATAAATAGCTAAAACATTGCATATTACTTCACTAAAAACAACTTAAACTGCAGCAGTTCTTATAATTCTTTCCACTGATAAGACTTGAATGTGCTTTTGTATCTTATGTTTTCTAGCAGTAAATTTATTTTTATGGCTCCATTTCCCTGGAGTCATTCTTATGAACAATCTGCTACGAACTGCTATAATCTGCATAGTCGGTGAACTGAAAATTATCCTTTTTATGCCACTTTTGGTTAATATTAGACTATCAGGGTGATACTCATTAATTAGTTAGTTCTATGAGAAACCTTTCATTAGCCACAAGATGGGCATTTTGCTGTAAAATATTTTCACGGATGTATCATGAAAGAAAACTTAGTTTTTAATATTGCAAAATCATAACCTCTGCACCTGTAGATGTTGGTGCTGCATGCATTTAATGAATGTACAATGAAAGTTTATTTATTTTTTCATTTAGTAGATTTTGTAAGTTTATTTTGGGGCAGATGACTTAGCAGAGCACAGCACTAGGTGAAATAGCCAAACAAGTATGAACTATTAAAAATTATATATGAAGTGTATACAAACAATTTTGTCAGGTTTTATAGCTTTACATGTAACATGTATTGCAAATGTATACATTTATTATTTTTTTTTACAAATTTAGTTTTGTTGGTAAGGTAGATAGTTAAAATGTGAATAAATAACTATTAAAATAATGACAAAGGCAGATATTGCTGGAGAGTGTATGATACTACTTAAATACAGAAATTATTCAATAGAATATATGATTATTCTTTATTATGCCAGATTTTAAGTATACAATTTCTCGTACAACCACTCTGGAAGATGGGTGTTAACCCAGGCTCTTATTTTGAAATATAATTCCATGGGTTGGTATCTAGGATGAGGATATTTATGTGTTAAAGCTTGAGTCATAGCCTCTAATACAGGTTCTTTGCTTGTTGGCTGAAAAATAAAGATATACATCATATAATTAATTTTTTAGAAATAGAAATCTTAATCAAAAAATCCCTTAACGTTTTAGAATAGGTTATTTGTTTAAACAAATAAAACAACCAGTGTCCTTATCACAGTAATACATATTAAAAGGTGTGAAAAACTTATAATTGTACAGAAACACTACAAACATAATCATCCTTAATATTATTTGTTCATGACTTTGTATAACTGCAAATATATTCTGTTTGAAATGAATGTATGGAACTACATATAAACATACAATAATAGAGTATGAATGCAAAGTTTGTTGAAAACTGTCAGTGTTTGCAAGCACAGCAGTGTAAAAGTGAGATTAGTAAAACGTTCTGTGTGTATTAAAAGGCAGTAGTGTGAGCTGGTATTACAACAGAGACTAAAAAAAGTAATATCTCTGTGTATTTGTGAGAAAAAACTGTGAAATGATTGTAAGTTGGTGTAGAGCTAATGATTTTAGTGACAAATAAAGAAAGTTTAGTAGAACACAATGTTCTACATATACATAATATGTGACATGTTTAGTACTCATAATACAAGGGGCTTCCAGAAAGTAAGTTCTGTTTCAATTTATCTCTGCTGCAGCGCTGCGATCGCAGTTCCGCACATGCGCGGTAGATGCTCGGTATCAAGGAGAAGAAACGTGCGCCATTGTGAGATCGCTGTCAGCCATGTACGCTTTGTTGTGCTTGTTTACAATGTCGGTGTTGATTGAAAATCCCGCCTCTTGTGAAATCAGATCTGTGATTCATTTTTTGAATGCTAGGAAAGTGAAACCAATTGAAATTTATCGGCAAATTTGTGATGTTTATGGACAAAATGCGATGAGTGATCAATGGTGAAAAGATGGGTCCGATGGTTCAATGAAGGCCATAGTGAAGTGCACGATGAAGAACGAAGTGGGCGTCCATCTTTGGTTACAGAAGAACTGGTTCACCCGATTGATGACATGTTCCAGGAAAACAGCAAGTTTACAATTAGTGCTCTCGCTATGGAATTTCCCCAAATCTCACGTTCACTAGTTCATGAAATTGTTACTGAAAAACTGAAATTTCGTAAACTTTGCTCACGTTGGGTGCCAAAGATTCTTACTGAGCAACTTAAAACAAAACAGATGGGTTTTTGACCCGTTATGATGAAGGCGGCAAAGAATTTCTGACACAGATAATCACAGGAAATGAAACTTGGGTTTCTTACGACACCTCTGAAAGTAAGCATCAATCAATGGAATGGAGGCACACCTCATATGTAATCATAATTAAATTGACATAAAATGTTTTTCAACAGGTGCTTTTTTTCCCTCAATGTTTTTCCAGTAATATGTATGTCTACTGCTCTCTGAGTTATATATACATAGTTATGTTCAACACCAAATTATAATAGAACCTAGCATTAGGATTAGGATTGCTAAAGAGAGGATTTGGCACCAAAACCTGAGGTTTATTGTACCTAAACCCCAAGTGGGGCATCCGCAGGAGGAAGGGTGAGGCAAGAGGAGACAGAGAGCAGCTGACTCAAGGAGTTACGACAGCACTGAGATGCATGCCGATCCTTCTACCTTGAAAGAGACCTTCAGATAAGAAATGATGTGAAATGATAATGGAGATGAAATGGATGGACAGGAAATTCAGCGGATGTAATTAATCTACCCAGCATTCGCCTGGCAACTCGGGAAAACCTCCGAAGGAAACCCATGGGTCAGTTACTGTCTACCCATCACAAGAAGGTAAGCTAGAGAAATGTGTAACGTAATCACTAGGGCACGGAAGTTGTCCTAAAAATTCTCTAAAAATGAGCTATAAAATGCCCTTAAAATATAAAAAAGTGCACATAAAATGTAAAAAAATGACCTAAAAAAAATTAACAGTTTCTTTCATAATAATAAATTAATAACTGTCACAAACAAATAATGAATATATGGTTCGAACAACAACATTTTAAAATTAACTTTGTTAGTAAATAATGCAATAAATTCAAAATTCATCAGGTCATTTTAAATTTTATAAAATATGAAGCAGTAGGTTACTGTACCCATTAGCCAAAACATACCTTACTTAGCATTGATCATCTTCAAGTTATCAAAAGTAAAATAACAGTGGTTGTCAGCTAAAACTGTTTTATACTTTGAGAAACTTCTCTCCACTTCCACAGATGTTATAGGTGCATATTTGCCTGTTAAATCCTGTTTAAAATTGTCACTTCTGAAGTTTTCTCCTGCTAGATATTGGTAATCTGACAAACTGTTTGGTATCTTTTATTTTTGTCCAACACAAATTTTTGTTTCTGTTTAATTTTGTCCCCAATCTTACCTTTTACATTTTGTATCCTCTCTTCCGCAATCCTCACTAACTCAGCAGACTTATCCAATGTCATGCCACTTTCTTCAAGGCGGGTTATGGTATCCGTCAAAAATATAAAATTTGATTTAATGTAAGCTAATTTACCTTAGATTTGAGTATCAGAAAACATCCTGTGCGCTCTCTATTTCCTTAGAATCTACCCTATCTAAGCTATTCACCACTTCTCTCACTATTTGAAAATTGTCACAGTGGTATACATGCAGATAACCATGTACTCCAGCGTGTTAAAATTGGTGCCGGGAGCAAAGTTATATTAGGGGCTTAACTTTGAAATACATAGTTTGGGTTGGCGCTTTTGAAAACATTTTCTTTGCTGTGGAAATTAGTCTATCTACTTCAGGAAATGTTAATCTAAACTTTTCTGCTATTCGATGAAAAGCATGGACCAAACACGTAACATGCACCATCTTACTGTAAAATAATTGGATAAATTTTGCCACCTTTACCATGTAAAGCGCCACATCTGTTAGGAAGGGGAGCACGTTGGCATGCTATATTCCACTAGGCCACAATAAACACATGGATTTATCGAGCAGTTTGCATATCTGACAGCTTCCATAACCTCTAAGGTTAGAAGAAACATTTGCCTGGCACTAGTAGCTTCTAGCGTAACAATGCCCCTCTAAATCGGTTGTCTCATCAATTGATATATATATATATATATATATATATATATATATATTATTTCCCCATTCACATATTCGGTTTAACGTCTCGTGTCTTCATATTTGCACTATCAAACACTTTACATAATTCTTTATAAAAGGAAAATGACTTGTTACTTGACATCGAAGCCGTTTCTTTTAACAGTAACTGAGATGCTTGTCTTTTTTTCGCATTTTGAAGAGCTCGCAAATGTTTTTCTGTGGATACAATCCATGTATTGCAAGATGTAATCAGCGATTCCACAAATGGATGCATCATAAATTCACCAGCACTGTTAGGAAGCTGACCTGTGTTAATTACATGTTTACCACACTTACAAAGTTACTATTTCTTATAAAATATATAAATGAACTTTTAATCACAGATTATTTTAAAATCCTCCTAAAAGCCCATGGGACGGGGTCAGGGTCAGGTCTGCCACGGGAATCGAAGCCAGGCCTCCCGAATGCGGGCTACAGATGAAAATGCCCTATAAATTCATGAACAAGAAAGAAAATGACCGGAAAATGCATTTAAATGTTAAAAAATGACTATTATAAAAATGTGGAAAAAAATGCATTTTGATGACCTATAAAAACCATATATATTTAACGTATTTGTTCCAGAATGCACTTTATTTCGAATAAGCAGACTACTCAGAAAAAAGATGACTTTTCATCAAAATCCGGACTCTAGTAATCACTTTTGCTGTCCCCAAGGTCACCTTCCCAGTATGAAAGGATGCTAGATTTGTTTAAAATGCAAGTGTTGTCACATAACTTACCCATGCATGATACCTATCACTACAGTTGCTGCAACAAACATTAGATCTGGCAGCATGGGTGACTCATATGCACTCTCACACACTCATTTCCTAGTAAACAGATCCATTAACAGAGCAGATAAACATTTAAAACCCCTCTCCCCTTCATTTGTCTCTTGCCTTCTTGTCATGGATTAGACAGTAGGTTGGCCATGGAATCGAACCCAGGTCTCCTGAATGCAGGTCACAGACAAAACTGCATGAGCCATCTCATTCGGTAATAGAACCTAAATGAGCTATCACAATAATCTACTGTTTATTGTAAGTAACATCACTGTGTATGAGTTGGCATCATGTATCTACCAGGCACATGATATGTGTGCTGACGTCTCCCTCTATTGTGCAGTCATTAATGTAGTGATCATGTTAAAATTTTGATGAAGGGAAAGCGAAAGGTAAGATGTAACATGTTGTGGGATAGTAAGCCCATAACTTTATTTGTTGGAAGAAAGAAAAAAATTAAACCACTTTTCTGACAAATACAGATACAGCTAATAAATATTTAAGAAATAAAAATATTAATTAAATATGTAACTCCCAATGTTTAAGAGTGATCTTTGAAGCAACGAGTGTTTGGCCACAAAAGTTCATTTTAGCACCTACACTACACATGCATAAGACTTTCTGTAACATACAAAGAAAATGGTACCACAAGATACCTGACTGGTTTTGTAAACTTAGTAAGGATAAATATAAGTAACTTGAACTACTTTAGCTCTACTGTAAGTCGCACAATGGTTCTAGAATACTGATCTGAACCCATAGAACAATCAGCATGCCCAGGTCTAACCTTCCTTCTGTATCCTTCCAACTCCTATACTCATGAACTTATTGCTTCTGTTACTTCAATTTCAATTTATTGTAACCAATAGATAATTAACATAATTTTTGGCATTGTAATTTAACGTTAAACAATTACAATTAAAATATAATAATAATTGGAAATAACAATTACTTATAAATATTCATCTATGTCATAAAATGCACAATTTATAAGGTAATTCTTTAACTCTTTAGTGAATTTGGAACCTGTTATTTGTTTAATCGAGGATGGCAATTTATTGTGTAATACTTTACCAATCACATATGGATTTTTTTCAAAAAACTTCTTACCTTTTCATTCCCTATACATACAATTTTTTGTTCTTGTGTTGTACGTGTGCACACTGCTATTGATCTTTATATTTGACTTATGTCTGACTAAAAGAATAACTCTAAAAATATATAATGAGACCACAGTTAAAATTCTTTCTTTTTTAAATACTTCCCTACAAGACTCCCTGGGTTTTAGTGAGCAAACAATTCTTAGACACCTCTTCTGTAGTACTAATAACCGCTTCAAATTATCTTTATTCATTGTGCCCCATAGTTCAATACCATAGTTTAAATGTGGATGGATGATTCCATAGTAAATTAGTTTTAAATTTGGTTTTACCAGGTAGTAAGCCATATAGTTCAACAGATAGATACCCTTGCTAATTTTATTAGATATATAATTTACATGCCTTGTCCACAATAAAGTTTTATCTATATGTAGCCCTAGAAATGAGTGGTCGTCAGAGGTGTCTGTTTCTTCACTTCCCATTTTTATTCTCATATTCCTGTATAGAAATTTATTCATTTTAAAATATAGTATGCTTGTCTTGTTTAGATTATTGATTAGGCTGTTATTAGCAAGAAATTTGAGTAATATATCTGTACCTGAGTGTATATCAGCAATTAAATTATTGAGTGTATTTCCCCAACAAATAATCAATGTGTCGTCAGCATACGACACTGTTTTAATATTATTGATTACAGGTAAGTCATTCATATACAATGTAAATAATAAAGGCCCGAGCACCGACCCTTGTGGAACCCCATATTTTACCACCGCTAATGAGGATTCATATTTTGTCTCTAATTTATTTGTTTTACATATTATTTTTGTACTTTGAATCCACCCTTCCAAGCATGTTTTGATCAATTGACCTGCAGTCCCCCTTATACCATAATTCCCCAATTTTTGAATTAATATTTGATGATCAACACTGTCAAAGGCCTTAGATAAGTCCAAGAAAATTCTCATAACTTGATTATCACTTTCCACTTTGCTGATTAATTCATCTATAAATTCTATTGCAGCAGTAATAGTAGAGCGACCCTTTCTAAAACCATGTTGAGATTTAGCCATAATTTTGTTTTTGTTGAAGAAGCTTATGATCCTTTTTAATATAACCTTTTCAATAAGTTTAGCAAAAGTTGACGTCAACGTTATTGAATGATAGTTACTCAGATTGGTAGCATCACCCTTTTTATGCAATGGTTTTATAATCCCCTTTTTTAAACAGTTTGGAAAAATACCTTCGGATATGTTGGCATTTATCAAATGTGCCAGGATATCAATCAATTCTTCTTTGCACTATTTCAAAGTTTTTGGCGAAACTTCATCCCACCCACTTGAGTTTTTAGGTTTTAATTGTGTAATAATGGAAATCAGTTCCGACCTAGTAACAGGTTCCAAAAACACTGTGTTATCAAAATATTTTATTTCACCAATGACATCCTTCTTAACCTTACTATTCCCTTTAGGCACAGCAACATTTAAAAAGTATTCATTACATATATTACTAATATTAACTGTATTATCTATAATTTTGTTCTCATGTTTAAGTACTATATTTTCTGTATTTTTACATTTTTCTTTATTTGCATTTACAACATCTCATACAGCCTTACTTGTATTTTTTGCATTAGCTACCTTGTTCTGTATACTTTTTGCCCGCAATAATTTTGGTTCAGCTTTGTACACTTTCTTGTACTCTTGGTACCTTTCATAATATACTTTATTGCCATACTGTTTTTAAAATATGTACATATCCTTCATTGATTCCCTTAACTTAATTATATTGAGTGGAAGAATTAGTTTATTGTATTATGTTTTGCACTTATTTACTGCCTGTTTCGGATATGCAACATTGTAATATTGATTAAATATCCCATAAAATAGTTCCCATTTTACATTTACACAATCTGTATTATGTACCCTTTCCCATGTTTCCTTTTGAAGCAGCTTTTTCAGTGTAATGATGTTATGAAAATTTGTTTTCCTTACAATTCCTCACCTTTACAGTCTCATCTCTTTTGAACTTGAAAATATATGCTCTGTAAATCGTAGTACAGTTCACTTAAAGTTCTATGACAGTCATATACATATTAAGTGTTCATAAAGAAATGAATACTGAAAATTATGTTAAAGGGTTACGCACAATTTTAATTCCAAATTTACCCCCTAAATTGATGCTAGTAATAGATAATGCCTCTTAGCATACTACACAAGCAGATAAGCATCCAACGTCAAGTGCTTTAAGAAGATATATTACTTTCTTCTTCTTTCTCTAACTCCTTTGTGCTGTTAAGCGTGGAGTACAACCATGTATATAGGAAGGAAAGAAGAAGAAGTTAAAATTAAATGTAATGATGAAATCTTAGAACAGGTAGACAGTTATGAATACCTGGGTACAATTATAAATAAGGATGGAAAAATAGAGCAGGAAATTTTAAACAGAATAAGAAAGGCCAATTCGGTCTACTATCAGATTAATAATACTATTGTGGGAAAAAAGGAAATAAAAGATACAAAATTTTAGTATTTAAAACAATAATACTACCAATTCTATTATATGGAGCAGAGAGCTGGACTCTCCTACAGAAACAAGAAAGCAAAATAACAGCTATGGAAATGAGATATTTAAGACAAGCTATGGGGAAGACAAGAAGAGATATGATTAGAAATGTAACAATAAGGGAAGAGTTGGGTACACACTCCCTTAAAGAAATATTGGAAAAAAGACAACTTAAATGGTATGGACATGTACTCCACATGTCAGAAGAAAGAAAACCCAAACAATATTTAGAAGCAAGACCAGAAGGTAAAAGAATTAGGGGAAGGCCACGCATGTTGTATCAGGAATATATTACTTTCTTGGTTACAAAATCACAATATATTGTTTGATGAAAATAGCACCAAAACAAAATTGTATGATTTAATTCTAGCCAATAAGCTGACTCAGAAGAACGTTTAGATTGAACAAATATTGTCAAAAATATAACCATTCAATCTTAAAACTTCCTCCATAACATCTGGATTCCTCCTGAAACCTTTAGAATTAAATGGACAGATGTCAAACAACGGGTTACTTGCAGAAATGTAACTTTTAAAACGAAAGACAAAATTATTAATTTATAGATGAGTTGTATTTATTATACATCTGCTTCACTTACGTACCTATTTTGAGGACATGTTTCGCAAATCATCGTTTGCATCTTCGGCTCTTATGCGACTAAAGCTTGATCCAGTGGTGTGGGTAATTCTGGAGTTGCTGCTACCATCTGTTGATTTAGTGATTAACTTTAATGTGGGATTCTCTTCTGGTGGGATTTCAAAGTTCATTAGTTGGTTTTTATGTTGTTCTATGCATATTCTCTCCCATATGACGAGTTCACTAGTTTTTGTACGTATTTTAGCAATTCGATGCTATCTTCAATTTCATGATTTTCAGACCAGAAATGAGCTGCTATTGCGGACTTATCAATATTTTTGTATCTTAAGTGCCTGAAGTGTTCTTTCTTTCTAGTGCCTATGTTTCTTTTTGTCCTCCCTATGTAAATTTTTTCACAGTCTTTACACTTAATCTTGTAAATGCCTGACTTTTCCTCTGGTTTTAACTTATCAGTATCATTACTGTTAACTAGGGTTTTAATGTTGTAATTGTTTTTTGGTGCCAATGTTATATTGTATTTCTTGAATATTTTTGGAACATTTTTGTGGCCCAGGGGTGGTAAGTAAATTTAGCAAATCTAATTTCTTGTTTTATTGATGTGAGAGCTGTGATCTGTTTTAATCTCTTTTGAAGTTTGAATGATTTTAGTTTTTTATCTACAAGGTTTTTTCCATATCCATTTTTAATTGCAGTTTTTAAGATTTGATGGTATTCTTTTTGATATTCTTGCTGGCTGAGGGGTGTGTGAGACTGTTGATGGTGGCATGTTTGTGTGGAATTGGGTTGAAACTATTTGCTTTGATGTAATTATCTGTGTGTGTTGCTTTTCTATGGATACCAAATTCTAGTTTTTCATTGCTTTTTGTGATTTTAAGGTCCAAAAAAGGTAGAGTACAGTCCTCTTCAGTTTCTACTGTGAATTGTATGCTGGGTTCTTGCAGGTTGAGTAGTTTCAAAGCATCATTTATTTGTTTGTAGGGCACTATTGCAAAGATTTCTACGTATCTGTACCATGTTTTAAAAATATGAGGGAAGGCTTTAGTTATATGTGTTTCGAAAAAGCTCATGTATAAATTGGCCAAAAATGGTGATAGTGGGCTTCCCATAGCTAGTCCTGAAATTTGTTTATAATATTTTCCATCAAAAACAAAATAATTTTGATGTATACATATTCCAGTCATTGCCAAGTATTCTTTTATTGCATTGGCATCTAGGTTAATAGAATTTAGCCATTTCTTCAGTTGAATCAAACGTTTGTCTAATGGAATGCTAGGAAAGAGGGAGCGGACATCAAAGGATACTAAAGTGTCATGAGGTTTTAGTTTAAGATTTTGAATTTTTCCTACCAGGTCTAAAGAGTTTTTTATGCTCAGGGTATGGAATTGTGGAAAGGACTGAAATTTTTTGGACAGCCATTTTGCCAGAAGGTAAGTAGGAGTGTTAATATTATTTACAGTGGGTCTCATGGGTATGTTGGGTTTGTATATTTTAGGCAAACCGTATAGTCTTGCAATGGTAGGGTTGTTCGGTGAAGTAGATGTATAATAAATACGACTCATCTATAAATTAATAATTATTTCGCTTCACTGTGGTGTTCCAATACAGTTAAATCTCGATAGAAAGACGAAATGTTGTGCCACCAATGATTTGAACAAATTGGACAAATGGAATGGGAAAAAGGTATGCCATCATAGGGATGAAATAAAATAGGAGTATTAGGGAAAAGATGCATTAAAGGAAGGAAAAAAAAAATTGAAATAATTATAATTGAAGACAGTGGGATGGAAAAAGTTACTAGGATGACAGTGATAATGACTCAACAGATGAAGATGTCGAGTGTAGAAGAATTAAAATATGATTAAAGGCAAAATTGTTTAACTCAGTGTTAAGTTGTTGCGTGTAAGTGAAAAACCTTTCTGGAACTATAATATTTAATTTGTTGGACACTGTATGACTTCCCTGAATAGTGACACATGAAGAAATCAATCCAGTGATACTTAAGAGGTTGAAGTCATCGTAGTGAGATATCACTGCCATTGAAGACCAGGAAAAACAGGTGAGAGATTAGCATCAAAACTTTCATTTAAATATATTGTATTCAAGAACCATTACACATCCTATACTAAAACAAGTTTATTCCTTTGTAGAATGTCTTGCATAACCCTTTCCATCTGATGACATGTTTTCAATTCTGAGGTAATAGCATCAGAAAAGTCCTTTCTACTTTGACTCATAGCAGTTATAGTAAATATAAATACTTAAAACTACTTGTTTCTTCAGCATTTTTGGCTGTTTCTTTGTACTACAATATATAGAAAACCAAGTTCTTTGTAATAAATACTTTAATTAGGCCGCAAAAATGGATAAATCTAATAGAAATACCCAATATCACCATCATTTTGAAATCACTACATATTGTTGTTGGCTATGTTTAAATGGAAATTTTCAATGGTGCTTATGCATTACTAAATATTACCTATTAGTAAAGAATTCTGTAACTGTGCATAAACAAGTTATTGTAATTGAAACTATGGTGATTAACTCACCCAAAGTCAAAACAGTAATCTTTTATTGCTGAACTTCAAATTAGCATATAAATGTAAATGCTCCTGTTAGAAAATTTGGTCATTTTAAGTAACATAAGAGAAATATTATAGTAACAGGAAAATAGATTATATTTAATAAATATTTTGTAGTCATTTTTATTCACATTATGTTATTACGTTTTAAATTTTGAGGGACTATTTTTGGAAGCCATTGTTTCCATTTTCAACCTCAAATGTTCAACTCATTTGAGCCAAAAATAAAAACAATGGTTTGCAAAACTAGCACATCAAAAATTAAAAAGTATGTGACTTTGTGAGAAAACCAACTACAAACTTTATTAATTCATTTTCGACATCACTATTATTAAATTCCTCCAAACATAGTTAAGATTTATGTTATGGTAAGATGCAGTGGTCATTTATCCTTGGTGTGCACGTTCCAACTTATTGCTCAAATGTTGCCAAACTTGCAACATGATGTACACTGATTTCTGAAGTCTAATGATTACATTTTCATTTCAAGGAGTACTTATATTATACATAGGAGGGCAACACTTAACATTTTTAGAAAAGCAAATAAGTATTGGTTTTAACAAATTTAAATGATTTTAATGCTTTTAAAAATAATGCTGATAATTAATCAATTGTTAGAGACAATTGAAGAAACTATATGACAATTAACACATAAAACATTAGAAAGTAGTCAAATATAAACAAACTTAATTTGTTTTCACAAATTTGGCTCTCTAAAAACCTTCACTGTCACTCATGTAAAAATTACATATTATAAAAAGTAGGAATTTGAAGTAAAATTACTAAATCAGTAATCATTACTGATTACTTTTAATTACTTTTATTCAAATCCTTTTTATCTTTAATAATAGAAAGCAGTAATATTTAATTTTTAGAACAAGATACTGACCCCTGTTGTGCAGTACTTCTTCATGATGTTGATCAAATCATCAAAATATTTCTTTGTGTAAGCTTTCTGTACTTGTTCTGGTATTTGGCTCCAGAGGATTTCAGCTTCCTTCATGATTGACTCCTTTGTGAAGATTCCTGTGGCTGTACAGATAGACAGTTAATAAGAGACAGTTTATGTGAAACATTTATAATGCATTTTTGATAGAGTCAACATGACAAATTCAATGCCATGGCCGGGAAATGATTAATTTCCATCAATTAACTAAAATTTATAATGCAGTTTATAAAAATATGTGAGAAACAGAGAATACTTTTATGGTTGAAAAGTATAATAATTTTAAAGGTTCAGATGTCTTACTAGAACTCTAAACATATGCTCAGCACTACTATTTATGATTAAATTACCTTTTCAGTTATAGTGTATCTTTGTGTTTTGTATATTTTATTTATGTATGGTAATTAATTCCTGCTGTAAGAATGTATTATAATTATTGTAAAGTGCTGTTTGCCTGCCAATGTTTTACTATTTTTTTGCACTGTTTTCTAGTATGAGCTTTGGCTCTAGGAACCTTCTCAGATAACAATAAATAATTAAAATAAATAAATAAATTATGCTTGCAAACATGCGTTGAGCTTCCTTTAACAGATTGGTACTAGTCCAACAAGACTTCAAGCATTCTATCACAAGTAGTGATTTATAAGACTTCTAGCCAAACTGCTCTGATAAGTTAATATGTATAAATTCTTCTTTCATATTAAACGATTATAGTTTGAAATACATCTGGAATTGGTTCATTGCTAATAAGCTTATATTAAGTAAAGATAAAACAGCAGCACTGTGCTTCCATAATAAGATAAATAAAAACCAAATATATCCAGATGTAACCTTGGGGCAAGGCCAAATAAATTATGTTAAAAATGTTAAATTCTTAGGTTTAATAGTCGATGAAAATTTGAGTGGGATACATAGATACATTGGTAAAAAAACAGAGTAAAATGTGCTTCCTAATAAGAACAGATAAAGGCATGTCTAGCATGGGCACAGTTAGAGTAGTATATTTTGCATATATTCATAGCTTATTAGCATACAATATTATTTTTTGTGGAAATTCCAAAGATAGTGATAAAGTGTTCAATGTACAAAAGAAAATAATCAGAATTATGACGGACCTCCCAACTTCAGCTAGCTGTAAACTATATTTTAAAAAGTCAGAAATTTTATTTTTAGCAAGAATCTATATATATGAAACACTTCTTTATATTGTTACCCAAACGGCCAGCCTACGATGCCGATCAATAAATGTGGGCCGGCGGAGGGAGGGGAGATGCAGGGGTGGCCCCTCCTCCTGCCGCTCGAAGTGACACGAAGTTTCGAGAATGTTTTCCCCCTCCATAGAAGGAGATTCGAGAAACTTCGGGGGCCGATCAATACCAGCGAGGTGACTGTCAGTTGAGTAGTGTGAGCCGGGCAAGTAGTGTTGTTGTGGCGTGCGGTGTGTAAGTAGCGCCGAGCGTACGTGTAAAGACGAACTGACAAAAATGTAATTGTGTACATTAAATTGTAATTGTGATATTGGAATAAGGTGGAAATAAAGAACATTTTGAGTGGTGTAATTGAACTTTTTAATTTTACGAACCCACAAAGTCACAATATGAATGCTCATTTAAGTCCATTCAAAACAAATACAGAAATCCATAGATATGACACATAACCTATTTGTGAATTCACATAGAACGAAACACTACAAGAACAGTTTCTCATATGCTGGTTTACATCTGAATAACAAGCTTCTTGAATACTTAAAAGACATTGACTCACAACAAAATTTTAAAAGAAGGTTAATAAATTTTTTAAAACAATAGTTTGTATAGCGTAGAAGGATTTTTAAATCTGTGTTAATTGTTTCTTGATGAATGTAACAGATATCTGCAAAAATGGATGTTTATGATTATATATGTTTATGTTTATTATTATATGTTTATTATTATTTATGTAATTAAATGACATGCCCCATAATATGTAGGTATATGTTTCCGAGGATGAAATAAAAGTATTTCAGAAAGTGGAGTGCCATTGTTACTAAAATTAGGCAAATGAGTCAATCTTGTATATACTTTTCTCTTGTATATACAAGATTGACTCATTTGCCTAATTTTAGAACAATGTCTCAGTAAGTTCTGGTGTAGACAGTGAAGCTAGAGCGATAAACACATCATTTTGAGAATATGTAAAACATATATTTTCATTTAATTTTTTACATTTGTAGAAATATTATTTTAAGGTTATATGTAAATAATTACCACTTGAGAAGTTTCCTGGCTCAATAATGGAGACATTAACACCCCATTGTCTCATTTCAAATCGTAAGCAATCTGAAAGGGCTTCTACACCATATTTGGTGATGCCATATGTAGATCTATTTGGGTTACAACACCGACCAAGACCACTAGCAACATTTACAATTCGGCCTGTAACAAGAAAACATTTTTTTCAATTTATATTTATGCTAATGTAATACAATTTCCGAATATTTATACCATTTATCATATACAGCTCAAGTTTTTAATGAGTTTCTAAACTACTTAAAGTAAATCTCTTAATTTCTTTAAATTCTTTAAATCTCTGAACTTAGGTTTAGCTTCAGAAGTGTGGTTTCGGTGGCAGTAAGATTGAATGTCTTAAAGTTGGTTATTATAATTGTACTGTTCAATTATAAAACATAATTATAAAACATTATTATGACAAAACACAATTATAAAACATAATCAGATACCAGGCACAGTACTTGCCTATAACTATTCCACACTGAAGTTAAAGTTAAGCATTCATCATAGTTCATGAGATAAATGAGGAGCATTGGAGTAAAACTCATTAAGACCAGCCACAAGCAAAAAGCTTTCTAATACAGATTTCCCCTATTTCAATAGTACTGTTTTGATATGTGTAATTCATTGCTTTCAAATATCATTCTTTCCAATCATAAAATGGTTCCTTGGTTCAGAAAGTACTTAGTCTACTGAAACGAATAGAACAAAGTGCACCATTTTACAGAAGCAGAGAATTGCTTATACAACACTGTGTACATACATGTTTTGACTAAGGTTTGCATTCTGTAGAACTAGAATAATATGTGTTGCTCTCAAACAGTACCAGGTATAGCTTCCTTGGGTCTTGTTAGCAATATTCCATCATGCTACACTAATGAATTAAAAAACCAATCTACTTACTTGCAGGGATGGCTCAAGGGATAGTGCCTCTGTGCCATGGCACTGTTTTAAAAAGGGGAGGAAGTATGATTTTAAATTATTTGCATACTTTTAACTTGCTTACTATGTTCAAGACAGTAAAGTGTCTTGTCTATCAACAGAAAACCACAGAAGCTGAAGGATGTCGCTAGAAAATCTCAGTTTGAGTACTTTTATGTTACTATTGTTTGGATTCATGCCGTTGCTAGTCGGGTACAAAATTATATCTTTCTGCATGGTGACTGGACATTAGTCGGGGAGTGATGTGACAAAAGGTAAAAATCTGTGCCTGGTTAGTTCCTGGCTCGCCTATCTTGGCAGCACTTACCAATCAGCAGTACCAATGGTATGTACACAAAATGTGATATGCTACATATATTGAGAAATGACAGTTACACCATTTCTTTATAAGTGTAAAAGTGGGCAGTATAAAAGGTAGCAGAAAAAAAAGTTTTTTTATATCACAATCATCATTTCTCCTTGTTCATATTTAAAATTAAATTAATCATTGTTTTGCAATGTTACATGTATCATACAGCAGATAGTTAAAAGAAAAGTTTGCATCTGCAGAGAAGACTAAAAACTCTTGAGTGTGTGATACTGCAATGTGATACCTTTATTTAACTAACACAAATAAAGTAAGCTTTTTACTATATAGCCCATTTTCCACACTATTGTTTGTAGGTATGGTAAAACTGAAATACTTGTACATGCTCCTGCTGCTCCTGATATGCACATAAATATATAACAAAAATAAAGTAAGAAAGTTAAACTTGTAATAAATAAATTGGCATTAACATGAAAAATAAAGGGATGTTGAGAAAAAAATGCTTTGTTCTGTTTTTGGTGCATTTTGTTTCATGGCAATAACTACTACTGAGATAAAAGTTGTGGTGGTAGTTCATGCATGTGAAAACATTAAGGTATCTATGAAAGTTCCTACCTTAAATTGATATGTTGTTTGGTAATGTATTTATAAATTTTAAGTAGCTTGATATTTGCTAGAGGAAAAAGTATCTAAACTTCCAAGTCCAATGGATATGATTAGTTCTACGTTGTAATTGTAGGCGGCACATAGTGTCCATCAATGTGCAGGGAAAAAAGCCATCACTATTGATGGTGTACATATTGCATCATATACCTGAGCATCATTTCAAACATGTCTTTCATTTACTTTTAGATATCTCCTTCCTGGTTGCTAAAAGACGTTAATCATTTAAAAAAGGTTTAACTGCCACTGCGTATTTGAAAGTCTGAGAGAGGGATCAAGAAAGTACAGAAAAGAAACTACAGATAATAGATTTGCTACAGTATTACTGCATAGGTAAGGAAGAAGTGTAACTGGGTTAATTAGCTTGTGTCTTGTCTTTTTTTTTAAGTTAATTGGTGGAAATTAATCATTTCTTCACACTAGCCATACATAGGCTAAGGTTTTGTACGGATAGAGTCAACATGAAAAATTCAATGCTCAATGGGTTAGAGCGACTGGACGGAAACCAGGAGATCCGTGGTTCAAATCCATGCTATGGCATTGAATTTTTCATGTTGACTCTATCCATACAAAACCTTAGCCTATGTATGGCTAGTGTGAAGAAATGATTAATTTCTACCAATTAACTTAAATAATAAGAGTTTAATGGTGAAGCCTGGGATTTAAGTACTTACTATAGTAAGTCGCCACAAATGGTGTATCTCGAATGCGAGAGCCCTTAGTGGTTTACCAAGAATATATGAGTCAACTGGAGAATTTAATGTCAGGATGGTGCGTTGGCCATGGTAGCTCAATGGGATAGAGCGACTGGACGGAAACCAGGAGATCTGTGGTTGAAATCCCGGTCATGACATTGAATTTTTCATGTTGACTCTATCCATTCAAAACCTTAGCCTGTGTACGGCTAGTGTGGAGAAATGATTAATTTCCACCAATTAACTTAAATAATAAGAGTATAATGATGAAGCCTGGGATTTAAGTACTTAGGATAGTAAGTCGCCACAAATGGTGTATCTCAGATGTGAGAGCCCTTAGGGTTTACCAGGAATATATGAGTCAACTGGAGAATTTAATGTCAGGACGGCACGTTGGCCATGGTAGCTCAAAGGGTTAGAGCGACTGGACGGAAACCAGGAGATCTGTGGTTCAAATCCCGGCCATGGCATTGAATTTTTCATGTTGACTCTATCCATTGTGTCTTGTCATTAAGATGTGTTTATTATTACATTTTTTCCCCTCTTCCAAAGGGCCTGTTTGCTAAACTCTGCATGCACTGCACTCGTAAGGCTTATTGTGCTGCTCCATGTAATTAGCACCTTTCTATTATACCTGTGACTCTTAAGAGATAATACAGTCCCATAATGGACTTGGTATGAATTTCTTTTGTTTCAATTATTATTACGTTACTCTGAAATAAATAAATGCAGTGGAATGCTTTAAAGGATACTGAATTATGGAAAACATCAAATAAAACTGGTGGCTTTCAGATATCAATATAAAAAGAAACAAATATCTAAATAAAGCTTTACTTATTAGCTTACCTTTGGACTGCCTAATAAGGGGTAGGAATGCCTTGGTTACCCTTAGCATCCCCCAGACATTGATTTCCATGAGTCTGTAGCAAGTAGTTAATGGAACCCATTCCACAAGACCAAAGGTACTGATTCCTGCATTATTTACTATGCCCCACAATCCTGTAAACAGTCATGTAATCATGCTGCATCAGTCATGAGATAAATGAGTGATGTTGAGATTCAAACAAAAACAGGGATGGCTGGTGGCTCTAAAAATTGGTGGTTCACAAAGTTATCCATGCAATTTAATTTTTTTAAGTAACAAAGTTTCTTTAAGCCTGTCACTATAGTCAGTTGTACAAACAAGTTAACGGTAGTACAAAATTGAATCGAGAATATATTGACACATTGCTTCACTCACACTGTTTATTCACAGGACATGTTTCAAGAGCTCTTGCTCCTATCCTCAGCTGATACTCGACTAGTGCAAGTTGTAGTGGTTTCTTCTTTCTCCGTATTGTCAATAGATGGCGTGATGTACTTGTCAAAGATGTCCGGTGGTGGAGTTTCAAAATTCATGACTCTATGACGATTTTTGTTAATGAAGATTTTTTCCCATACGGAAAGGTCTATGGGGTGATTAACGTATTTTATTAGAGATGTTTCCAAATTGACGTCATGTCTAGTATTCAAAAAATGAAAAGCCACTGCTGATTTTTCTGTTTCACCATTTTTAATGTTTCTCATATGTTCTTTAGTTCTGATGTTAATATTTCTTTTTGTTTTTCCTATATAAATGTTAGGGCAAGTTTCACATTTTATCTCATAGATTCCTGGTTTTTCTTTGGTAGTGATTGAATTTTTGGGAGGGCCTTTTAACAAATTTCTGATATTAAACCTATTTTGAGGTGCAAGAGTTATGTTGTGTTTTGAGAAGATTTTTTGGAATTTGTTATAGGCTGATGGGTGGAAGGTGAATTTTTTAAAAAGTTTTTTCTCAACTTGCCCTAAAATTTATATAGGAAAAACAAAAAGGAATATTAACATCAGAACTAAAGAACATATGAGAAACATTAAAAATGGTGAAACAGAAAATTCAGCAGTGGCTTTTCATTTTTTGAATACTAGACATGACATCAATTTGGAAACATTTCTAATAAAATACGTTAATCATCCCATAGACCTTTCCGTATGGGAAAAAATCTTCATTAACAAAAATCGTCATAGAGTCATGAATTTTGAAACTCCACCACCGGACATCTTTGACAAGTACATCACGCCATCTATTGACAATATGGAGAAAGAAGAAACCACTACAACTTGCACTAGTCGAGTATCAGCTGAGGATAGGAACAAGAGCTCTTGAAACATGTCCTGTGAATAAACAGTGTGAGTGAAGCAATGTGTCAATATATTCTCGATTCAATTTTGTACTAATTTGTGCTTCACTGTCCCTACGCTTCTTTCAAGTTTATACTTTAAGTTAACGGTAATTCACATAATATAACATGCACATTTCGTAAACAATCTAGAATAACACTCACCTATTTATATAGAAACTCAGCTCTTCTCTCCTTTCTGCTGACAAACTTATCAATGACCAACCCATTGAAGTTCTTGATCTGCATGATGAAGTTCCTTTCAATGGAAAGCATGGCCAATGCAGACAATAATTGTGTTACGTACAAAAGTTTTAATTTGTTTAAGTTTAGAGAAACACCTTTCTGTCTCACATGTTGTCATTGGAATTATCAGAATCACATTAAGAAGCTTAACGGATTTGCATAAAGTGGAACACAACTTATTGTCTCTGAAAAACTCCATTAGTGGAACAACCCCAGTTATGTTTTTAAATGCATCAGTGCTGTAAATTGTGGAAAGCTCTGTGATCAGTTTCTTTTCTCAACAAAAGAATATTTTTCAAGAGCAACTTTTACATGATGTGCTGTAAACGATACATTACATTCTAAAAATCTATCAGGCCAAAACAGAACTGCTGCTGCCAACAAACCTGAACCTTTCTTTCATTTCAGTAATGATAACATCACATATTTCAATTGCCTCTCTTTTTCTCTCAGTGTTTTCTAGGAGTTTTCTTCTCTTTGTTACATTCTCCACAACTTCATTGAAATTTATGGAACTTCTAATTTTAAGGATTTCCACCTCAAAAGAATTCAGTCTATTCTGGACCATTTCAGGGGTACAGTCACTCCTCTGAAATTGATTGTAGAAAATATCGACATGGGGCATAATTTTGTGGAAAAAAGACAACCAAAATAGGAAATCTGAATCAGTCAAAATTCCAATAAAACCAGATGCTTGAAGAACGGAGTTTGTATTGGTGATTCTCTCGCCGCCCCTAGTAACCTTCATGCATTCTATTAATTCCTCTCTGTGTTCGAAAATTGTATTGACGGATCTGGATTGAAAGTTCCACCTCATAGGCACTGACCTCAGCAGTAGCTTCTGCACCACTTCCTCTAGAACTGCTGTTCTCTTAGGGGAATTAGAAAATAAAAGCACAAATTCCTTGAAGAATAATGAAAAAGATTCTTACACTGCTATTCGTTGATGCTGCATTTAACATAATTAGATTTAATTGATGTGCATGGCAGTGAATGTATTCTGCAGATGTATATTCCTGTTTTATGAGGCACTGAACGCTTTTCTTTGCCCCAGACATAACATTAGCCCCATTGTATGTTTGAGCTATGAGCTTATGTTCACAGTCTTGAAGATGTCGGTGAAGTTCCGGCAATATACACTCAGCTAAGTCTTCTGCTTTGTGCCCAGTAGGACATAGAAATCCGCAGTACCTTTCTACTGCCATGTGGTTTACCAAATATCTCTATACAAGCACCATTTGATACTTGGAAGCTACATCACTGGTTTCATCTGCTACGAGAGCTAAAAATAGGGAGTCTTTGATTTCTTTTGATATCTCTTCATCGCACACTTAGAGGATAAATTGCAAGATTTCGTTCTGGATTGTCTTGGAGGTCCCCTTAAACTCTGTAGCATTCTCCAGATGGGTTTTCAGAACACAGTCTAACTCTACACGTAAGTTTATCAGTCCTCAAAAAATACCAGGATTGTTTGACGCAGCTGACTCACTGTGTCCTCATAGAGCTAACTCAAAGGTCCCACAAAACCTAATGCAGTTAACAATAATGTTTAAAACATACCTATTTTGAGCCACTTTCTGGTTTTGTTCTTCAATTGTTCTCTGATATGCACTGTCCATCTGCTTTGCTATATTTACATTGCCAAGCATAGCAAAACTGACTGTGTTTTTCATATGCAGTTTTGAAGTTATGTGTTTTTTAGCGTGATTATGAAGGTGCTGCAAATCATTCATGCCATTACACAAATAAAAATATTTGTAACAGAGTCTCCACTTAACTTAAGAAGTTGATAATTCCTTCTTCTTTAGAAAAGATCGATTTCGAAGGCACATCGCCTTCGTCTTGAATGAAGATGTGCCTTCGAAATCTATCTTTTCTAAAGAAGAAGGAATTATCAACTTCTTAAGTTAAGTGGAGACTCTATTACAAATATTTTTATTTGTGTAATATTTGTTGCTTCACTGTGGCTAGCTTCATTTTCTGTGTGATCATTCATGCCATGTTTTATCCATGGATCTTCACCGCCAAACAGAATGCAAGGATAGCAAAACAGGGCATTTTTAATATCACAACCACACATCCAATTATATTTCTCATATACATCGTTGTTAAAGTTTCTGTTAAAACATCTTGTTTTTGTTTTGACTACCTGTGTGATTTTTAGTTTCGGCATGGGTCTTCCAAGTCGCTTAATTTCAGTTTTTTCTTCTAAGCTCATTTTTGAAAAAGAATGTGCTAAAACACACTGTATGGAATTCTTCTTGTAACACAATTTACCTGTATTAAAATAAATCACTCTGATGCGCTACTCAAAACATGGCACACTAACACAACAAGGCACAAACCATGTAGCAATGTACTGATAGGTAATAGTTGACCAATGTGAACATTAATGTGAGAGTTATAGATGCCCCTCCTGGATGAAAGTGGAAGGAGCAGGCTAGGCAGCCATTATTCACTGGCAGCTAGGATAACCAACCACATTCAGCCTATGCCTTGCACTTCCCCTAGGTTCGTCCTGCCCTATACCTCCCCATTGTATGCCAGTGGTTTGCATCTGGGAGTGAACTACTCTGCACCTGCAAACAATACAGCGCGCTGAGGTCCACTGCACTAGACAAGGTCGAAATGAACTCCAAATGGAACATGCCATTACATTAAAGGGAGACCTAACATTTTGGTTGTAGCGCAAACATGCTACCCTATTCAGAAGCCACCCCTGAACAAAAGTAATAGTCAACATTTACAGGTATCTGGAAGAAGGTCAGTTAAAAGAGAGATGAGGAGAGCAGAGGAAGGAAGAGGAGAGAAATTTCTGTTGAAAGCATAAATTCTAATACAGCTTCTTTTCATTTGGAATACTTACCTTTTGATGGAGCATTCTCAGTGACATATTGTAGTGCATGTGCTATTTGCTCATCTGAAGTTACATCCAGCTGGAGAACATGTAAGTTTTTGCCACCTGCATTACATAGTTGTTCTGCTCCTTTTCCTTTAGAATTCAAACAACCAGCAAATACAACTGAACCCTGAAAAAACAATAAATAAAGATCATGTCATGATTAAAATAAAGTTGTTAGTCCATAATTAATTGAATAAGAAGTTAAAATTTCGAGACAAAATATCCTTAATGATTATGAAAAGATTTACAAAGCTAAACTTTACTTGTAAAACATATAGTTTAAGATTAAGCAGTAATATAGGATTAGGATTACTATGGAGGGGATTCAGTATTGAAACCTATGGTTTATTGTACCTAAGCCCCAGTGGGGCAACCCAGGAATAAGGATGAGGAGAGAACAGACAGAGGGCAGCCGATCCAAGGAGTCACAACAGCCTAGACACACCTACCAATCTTCTACCCTAAAAGAAACCGCCAGATGAGAGATGATATGAAATGATGATGGAAATGAAATGGAGTGACAGGAAATTCGGGCGATGTAATTAACCTACTCAGCATTTGCCTGGTAACCTGGGAAAACCCCGAAAAATCCCATGGGTCAGGTAGGTTGGACATGGGAATAGAACCCGGACCTCCCGAATGCAGGCCACAGACGAAACTGCCCATACCATCCTGCTCAGTTTAAGCAGCAATTGAAACTTCTCTTAGAATACCATCTATCAAACTCTTTAATCTATGGAAGCAATTTTAAGCTCTCAAATGAGAGCCATAAAACTACTATCCCAAATGAAATATTAGTTGCACACTGTTATAAATTAATATGGTTAGATGGATGGTTTACAGTGCTCCCCATTTAGTCAGTATTTCTGGTGAACCTTTATTCCACTAAGCAATATATAGCTCCAGCTTATTAACTGGAGGTATCCAGAGGGCAGAGTCTATGGTGAATAGCAATGGAACAACGAGGACCTGCAGCTTTTACATAGATACCTAGGATTTAGTAATACTTTACATGAGAACAGAAGATAGATGTAATTTATCAGTTAAAATAGACATTTATTATATGTCTAGTTATCTCTTTTTTAGTAAAAGCTGTAAATTTTCCATCCATACCATTAATATCATTGCACTTCTTAAAAAAAATTTATGAATTTTGAAACAAACCATTACAAAGATATTTTCACAGCGGCGGTGAATGCTTACTGTAAATGGATTATGTGTGAGTTTCCCCAGGCCACCATCTTTGTTACTTTTTGCAGAGAGGAGCAATAATGGAACATTCAAAAACAACCTCTGGTTGACATCATAGACCTGAAATATGTGTATCTTTATTGTGCTATGCTGATATCTCCAGATGGGCCAATTTTGAGAAATCTAGAATAGACTTCAACAATGTTCCATTCAGTCAATTCCAGAGACTTTGGTTTCCAGAGCATTTCTACTGTGCCTCACAAACTATAGAAAGGAGCATAAATGTCAGCCTTAGTTAATTATGAGTTGGTCATTGAGTCATTTGTCAGAGAATTGCCAAGCGGTTAGAGTGTTAAAGAGAGTATTAATTTGTGAGCAGCAAGTTTTGAGAAGCTTTGAGTAGCTCAAGTTGATGTGTGTAATAGGAGCTTAAAGAAACATGAAACATAATAAACCATAAACAAAACATAAAGAAATAGCACTGTTGTACTTGCTCTGCATATTTATAAAAGTGAAAATAAGTGTAATTGAATGTTGTGCTATTTAGGTAGCAAATAAAGAGAGTTTAAAATGTATCTAGCATTACTGAACTATCAGGAGGTCACATCAAGTTGTTTTATCTAGGAATAAATTGAGTATATTTGTTTGAAGTTTCCTGATAATTATGATGAGAATCTCAAATTTTATTTTATATAATTAAATAAAACACATACCTTCTTTGCTAGCCTTAGAGCAAGCGCATGTCCAAATCCTGAATCACAACCTGTAATAAGGATGCCTTTACCACGTAGGGAAACCTGTAAAATATTTTAAACAAAATAGAGTATCTGCAAGTCTTTTCAAACAATGAAAGAAATGCTTTATAGGCACAGTGTTTAATTTTTAGACATTTACTCCAAGATGGACAAAGTAAGGAAGTATCAACTGGTTGGTAAGGTATTACAATTTGTCTACCCTAGGAGTACTTTTGTAGCTGTATCCTGAAAATTCTTTGACAAACATGGTACCTTTCAAAGAAAAAATGGAAGACAGTATACTAATTTTATTAATCCAACCTCATTTTACACAAATGTGCAAGCAAATGGAAAGTAGATTTTTAATGATAAATATTTAACAGTTCACATTAATATTTTTTAACTGAGAATCGGTCAGACAAACTTAGAGAATTGTTCGCCAAGGATGAAATTATAATATTAGCTAGGCTTAAGATAAGATGCTTTATTGTCACATACGCTTACAGATAGTGAGTAAAAACTCAGTAAACAGGTGACTCGTCAACAGTAGAAAATTTAAAATAATAATAATAATAATTACACAAAATAACAATAACACTAATAATATAAATACTAATAATACAAATAATATAATTACTAATAATATCAATACAACTATATACAAATATTGTTATAATTATGACATGCCCTTGGAATAATATTGTCAGAATATTAGAATTACAAAATGACAAAAAATTTCATTATAATTCAATTTTATCATCCATATATTCAATAATCGAGTAGTAGGCTTTGTCCATTAGTAGGTTATTTATTGCTTTATTAAAGCATTTGAGGTTTTTCATTTCACGGATTCTTACAGGTAATTTATTATATATTTTTATTCCTGCATATTGTGGGCTTTTTTCATACAGTGCTAATCTGTGCATGGGTGGTTTTAGATTATTTTTATTTCTCGTTCCATGATTATGTTGCATTTGTGAATTATAAATTGTATCAAAATTTGAATGGATGTATTTATTTATTTCATACAGGTATTGGGATGGTAAGGTTAATATCTTCAGGTTTTTGAACAGGTTTCTGCATGAAACTTTTGGTCTTGATTGAGTCATTATCCGAATTATCTTTTTTTGACTTTTAAAGATCGTTTCCCATCCCGTAGAGTTCCCCCATAGTATTATTCCGTATGTCATCAAAGAGTGGAAGTAACTGAAGTACACTATTTTTCTTGTTTCGAGGTTTGTTAATTTAGTTATGCAGCTCATATTGAAGGATGCACTGTTTAATCTTTTGGACAAATAACGGATGTGATCATCCCATTTTAATTGTTGATTTAAAAAAATACCCAAAATTTTTGAGTTTTCTGTAGGATTTATAGCATCAGTTGTGATAAACCTCTCAGAATTCTTTCCTTGAGTGCTGAACTGCATAACTGATGTTTTGGAGGTGTTAAGTTTGAGGCCATTACTCGTGAACCACTTCTGTAGGCGAGTTATAGTTTCACTTAAATTGGTTTTTAACTCCTCTAGGTTGTGCCCATTGAGTAAAATGGAGGTGTCATCAGCATACATAATTGTTTTCCCCTTTATGGAGTTAGGTAAGTCATTTGTGTAAATTATATACAGTAGGGGTCCCAAGACACTTCCTTGTGGGACTCCTGTTTTTATTTGTTCCCAATTTGATTCAACAGTTCCCTTTAGATTATTAATGACTGTTTTCTGTTTACGACAATTAAGATAATTTTGAAACCAATTTAAAGCAACGCCCCTTATGCCATAGAATTCTAACTTTTTTAATAATATATCATGGCAGACGCAATCAAAAGCTTTAGAATTATCACATGTCAGAACTGCTGTTTGTTGTTTCTTATCTATCATTTTAGAAGCATCATTTACCAAGGTAGTTAGGGCTGATATTGTTGAGTGCTTTTCCCGGAATCCATGATGTGAGTTACTTAACTTGGTGAATTGTTCAAAATAAGACATGAGTTGTGCATGCACAATCTTTTCAAGTATGGTGGAGAAAGTTGGAAGGATAGAGATAGGTCGAAAATTTTTAAATTCGGCCTTCCCTCCTTTGTGTATGGGTTTAACTAGGGCGTATTTCATTCTCTCTGGAACAATACCCGTAGCTAGGGAATTATTAATTATTTGGCTCATTGGTTCGCTAATTTCATGTTTTATTTTCTTAATTAGAAATGGTGACAGTTCATCCCAGCCACAGGAGGATTTTGGTTTGAGTTTACTGATAATTTCAATAATTTTTCCTGGTGTAACATTTGAGAATTGAAACTGGGGGGTTAGCATTAGGCAATTATTATTATACAATTCAGTTATGGCATCTTGCATTGATGGGGGAGTATCTCGAATTTGATTACCAATATTTACAAAATAATTATTTAATGATTCCGCTGTGTCAGTACTCATATTACTTAAATTGTCTAAATTGTTTGTACTGTTTATTCCTAATTCCGCCTTTATTATTTTCCAAGTTGCTTTGCTTTTATTATCTGCATTTTTTATGAATTTTTCAACTGCCATTTGTTTAGCCTTCTTAATTACACGTTTGTAGATTTTGCAGTAAGTTTTGTAATACTGAATAAAATTTGTATCTGTGGTGGTCTTATATATTTTGTGGAGTAGCCTCTTGCATGTGCTAGATACCCTAATGCCCTTAGTACACCAATGTAATATGTTTTTTTTAGCTACTTGTGGCCTAGTGGTTTTTGGAAAGGATTCATTAAAGCAGTTTAGAAGCTCTCTAAGAAAAGTGTTATAGTTTGAATCTACTGATGCCGCGCTGTTCCAGACCCAGGATATGTTTCCAGCTTTTTCTTTAAAAGTCAAAATGTTTCCTAAGCTAAATATGCGTCTGACAGCTATTCTTTTAGGTTCTCTTTTAATTTTATACATTGCTGGTAGTCTTATGAGGGCAGCTCTGTGATCTGATAGTCCCGTTTCCAAAACCGTACATTCGTTGTTGCCATAAATTTTATTTGTTAGTACGTGATCAATGCAGGTTGTTGACGCTTTGGTGACTCGCGTGGGGAGAGTATGTCTAAAAGCTAGGCCATGGGTATCAACAATGTCTATTAACTCGTTATTCAATTTATTGACATTTTCTGTCTCTTTACAGACAATGTTTTTTAGGTTACTGCCTAGATTTAATTTAGTTTTATAAAGATCAATATTACAGTCCATGGTAATTACTAGCTTTTTCTTTTTGTCATTCTGTAATTTTGTTAGTAAGTGTTCAAATTTATTAAGGAATGTTTTGAGTGTATGATAGTAAGGTACCCTATAAATACAGATCACAATTAAGTTCCAGTTAATAATTTCAATGGCAGATAATTCAAAACAGCTATCTGCACTTAATGTCTTAAGATCATGTCTTAATTTTGCATGCTCAATTAGGTGATCACGTACTAGAATGCAGGAACCACCCCTATCAGAATGGCTCCTGGTATAGAAATCTACTACAGTAAATCCATTTAATTTATTTAGCAGCCAAATTGAATCTTTACTCAGCCAGTGTTCATTAAGGCAAATTATTTCAATTTTCGTGTCCACCATTTCATCAATTAGTATGTTTAGGTCATCAATTTTTGTGAGTGAACCTTGTAAATTTAAATGCATTAACCAGTAATTGAACTCATTTATATTAGACATTTTTGGTACACACGCAGTGAGGGTTTTATCAACATTTCCCAATTTGGGGACACCTACTGACACCTAGGTTCCAGATAGAAGAAAAAAATGTCCATGATCATGATCATCATCATCATCACCATCGTCATCGTCATCATCATCATCATCATCAAGTTCATTTCTCGAGGCATGTTTCTGCAAGTAAAACACCTGTTTGCAGAAGCCTAAATATACCTGTTTGGAAACTGCCTTAAATAATTTAATTTATTTTAATTCTGGAAGATATACCATAAATTGTTTGTTACATGTACTGTCCAGCTAACACAAAAGGCAAGGCAGAGGAATGTGTAACATAATCACTTCTGCTATCTGCATTATGTTTATGTTTTTTGTACAGATATGATAAGTGTTGGTTTCATTTAAAATACACAGTGTTGTTACATAACTCACCCATGCATAACACCTATCGCTGCAGTTACGGAGCTGAGCATTAGAACTGTCAGCATGGGTGACTCATATGCACGCTCATACACTCATTTTGTAGTAAACATATCCATACTGGAGCAGATAAACAGTTCAAGTCCCTTTCCTTCTTTAGGCCCTGCTTACGATCTTATAATGGGTAGACAGTACTTTTTTATAAAACTAAGTTGTATTTTAAACTGCTTTTTATTAATATTCACAGGACAATTAACATTAAATGTTAAATGGAATATCCTAATGTTGATTTAGATTCCATATTGAAACTATTAAGTATCATTTAATTATGTAGATCTAAACATAATGTAATAAGGATAAAACAGGAGTGTATTAGAATAGGAGAAAATTCACAAACATATTTTATTCCAGGTTTACTAGAAACACATAGTCAAACTATTCATTTGTTTGTTTTATAATCCTTGTATATTGATGCTATACAAGTAAATTAAGGGTCATGGTTTGAATATATGAAGGAAAATTCCCTCTTATTTCTAAATATATATGTATCTACCTTCTGAGTGTCATGGTAAATTCCAAGCATAAAGCCAAACAGAGTACCAAGAACAAAACCAGAGCATGTTGAAATTGGCAGTAGCTCTGAGATACATGCAGAGATATTGGCTATGTAAGTTATGACTGCAAATCCAAGACCCCATTGAATACCCTGCACTGCTGCACGGTACACTCCATCCAAAGAGAGATCCATTTGCAGAATTGGAATAACTGTGTTCAGACAACAAAACAAACCAAATTAGAATTCTAGAAATCACTGATACTGAACTTTAATTACTCCCATAACTGAAAACACATATGCTGGAAAATTATAAATGTTTAATGTAAAATTTGTTTAAAATAGAACTTTATCATTACCTATGAGATAAATAGCAATAGGATTGGGATTAGGTTTACTATGGCCAGTCTTGATCTATTGTACCTATGCCCCCAAGTGGGATATCCCCGGGAGAAAGGATGAAGCGAGAGGACACAGAGGGCAGCCATCCCAAGGAACCACAACAATGCAGAGGGCAGGGTCCCTAAATTTTACTTAGATAGAATCCTTCCCAAGTAGGCCAATGGACCTTCCCACCTACTGTGGTTTGGAAATGGTCTCTGTAGCTGGTTCCAAAATGGTCCCAGCAACCGGTTCCAAAATGGTCCCAGCAGCCGGTTTGAGGACCGGCAACCAACCTACTGGAAGACGAAGTATTTTCCTCAGAGCATATCATCCCACCATGCACCACCGAGATACCCGCCGACACTTCTACCCTCAAAGAGACCACTAGATCATGTGATGAATGAAGATGTGAAATGATAATGGAAATGAAATGGAGGGACAGGAAATTTGGAGAATGTAATAAACCTACCCAGCCTTCCCCTGGCAACCCGGGAAAACCTCCAGAAAACCCATGGAATCACAGGAATCAAACCTGGGCATCCCGAATGCGGGTCACAGATGAAACCACCTGAGCCATCCCACTTGGTATGGGATAAATAACCTTAATTGTTAATTATATTGTTTTTTTTTTTCTTTTTTTCCATTCAGTTCTAAAATTGAAAGTTTGTATTTTATGATATATGGTATTAGCATCAAAATAGTACTAAACTTTCTGACTTGCTCATTTCTTAAATGCTTACTCTGTTAGAAAATTTTAAGTAGGAGGAAAAGAAGATTTGGAATTACTTCTGACTGAAGCCACAAAATGTTTGTTATAGGCAATATACTGAGGAAACCATAATAATGAATTAGTTTGCTTGTATTTATAAGAAATGTTTTTATTCTTTTAAATATAGAAAAGCTATGTGGACTAGACGAAATAGTAACTGGAATTGTTATTATAAGTTCACAAAGTTTTAACACCTCTAAATAAGCCATTTCAAGATTGCAATTCCTTTCTTGGAAGTGTTGAAAACAAGCCTCAGAAACATGTTCCGGAAAAATTTAAAAGTAAGTGTCGTTTAGTGTCATTAATCGACTCTCTTTAAAGTTAATTTAACATTTCGAGATTATTCTCTTGGATGTAAAGCTACAAGTCTTTAACATTGCATTTGTTCATGCATTTGGTCACATTATACAAAACAGTTCAGAGCTTAAGGCCACCATGTTAAAAAATTATTCATAAATGTGAGCTATTTATTTATGCCAAAAAGTTACATGTGACATGGGTTTAATGCTTATTCACCCAGATGTGGTCTGTCAGACCTGAGAGGTTGGTAGTACTGGTTGTTTCTTTTAAACTTGCTGAGTTAACACAACTAGGCAGACACGTAATCCTTCATTGTTGTCCGCTAGTGCCTGTGTGTTTGTTTCGTTTCAATTGTAGTATCAGGTGCAGTTTGTGGTTTACAATTTATTCTGCATGGTCTGTGAGACCACACCTGGGTATTAGCTATGTCATTGGCGGCCAGTTCTTTCTGAGGGATTAGGTTGAATGACCTGATTTTGATTGTATAGTATTGCTATGGTTAGAGAAAGAAGAGAGTGATTGTGACGATAATTGTGCTAGACTTCATAATTCAACATCTGAATTGGAGATAAGTGATGATGAGACCAAACATAATGAACAGGTTTTGCAAACAAACATTGATAATGTATGTGAATCAAATGGAAGTGCAAGAAACTTTTATGGCAAAAAATTGATTCATATGGTCAGCTAAAGAAGCCCTTCCTTCATCTAGAACAAGGAAGTACAACATTCATCGAAGTATGCAATGAACAGAACTTATTGAATTTGTATCCCCCATATGTTTGTAGTTTTACTGAATAACATATTCATTCTGAAAATCTTACTTGAATTATGTACAGGTGTTCCTAAACTAACAATTTCTAGAAATAAATAATAAAAAACAGGGCAAAAACCATAACTCATTGGATTTTCTTTCTACATGTATGAAACAAATTCTTAGTTTTTGTAACCTATGGGTATTAATATTTCCAGTTATTCAGTTAATTTATTTTTGAAGTTTCAATGTTGCGATTCATGTTGTATGCATTTAAAAGTATTAATTAAAAATGCTTAAACCTTCCTTGGGAATTATTTTATTTTTGTGTTATAATATTTATTCCGGTCTTCCAGACCACACTAGGATAGTTATGTAAGTACTATTATACCTAGGTGTTTAAGATTTAACCCAACTCCATTGTCTGTCATATCCTATTTATATTTTAAACACCTAAATTTTTTAAGATATATTAAAATTTACTCACAACTATTGGCTTTCTTTCTTTTCATTGTACAATTTCAATTTTTCATACGTTAAATCAAAACTGACCTAATTTCTTACTCTCTTTACAGAACTTTCCATTTATGACACGTTTTCTACCAACTTTAAACCATTTTTCAGATAGAAACATTTTTCTCCATATGCCTGACCCTTTACATTCAGGTATATATCCTCCTTATTACCACGTAAAAGACATTTATCCTGGAATATCCCATTTCCAGAAAACCATTTGTGTAATCTCAATGCATTTTTCCCATTTTCTTGTACTAGTTTCTTTTGATTCTCCCAGGAGCTACATACCTTCGTCAGTTTTAAGTCCTAAATAAATATCTTACATTCTAAACTATTTTTCTCTCATATATCTTATTTGCTTAATTTTCCCCCTTTTCTTAAATACTATAATGTTTGTCTGGTTTGGTTAACTTTTAAGTTCCATTTTTCATGATATTTATATATGCTTCCAAGGATTAAGACCACTAATTGTAATTGATCCTACCCCCATATCATTTGCAAATAGTATCCCCATAACTGTGAACTGAAGAATCAAAAACATTTGTTTGTGAAAAAAATGCTATGCAGTATCTTTTCATAGTTTGTTAGTTCTCAAAAGTGCTGAATCTTGAAATTGTTTGCTTTTGAACTTTGTCAATTATCTCATAAATAAGCATGCCATAGCAAGCTTTCTAGTCACTAGCATCACCCAGATGAAGTCTTTTTTTTCTTGGTTCTGCAATATCCTCTGTGTTCATAACATGACCCCAAAATGAATCATAGCTATTCTGTGTCTTAGTTCTGAGGAAACATTTAAAATTATTAATTCAATTTACACAGAATTTGGTTTGTAGCATATTTTTATCTGTTCATCTCAAAATCCTTGGATTTTTATTGAATGATTTTAATTTGTGCATATTATTTAAATCAGAGAAACGTGCACTATTCTACACACTTTTGTTCTATTCAGAAGAGTAGACATGACCAACAAAATATCCTAGTTCCACTTTTGTATCCTGTGAGCTATTCTTTATTAAAACTTATGTATGTTTTTATTGTTGTTTTCAAAGTAGCTCTTTAATGTTGAAATTTCCTTAGCTTTTCAATGACTTCTTTCTTCTTTAAATTGGTAAACAAAGAGAAACCTCATTTCTAAATTTCACACACAATACAGCACTCTTCCCTCACACATGCTTCACTACTCCCCACTGCTCTCATGCTCTCACCATGAAACACAACTGTTTCAGTTCCAAAATTGCTTCCAGTAAGTGCTATTCCTAACCACAAATGCACATGAAATGGGAAAACATTGTTATTAAAAACATTCCACATATTCTAAATTTTGATGTGCCATCAGTGAGTGGTCTACTGAACTTATGTAAAGAATCTTCCGAGAGAGGGAGCCAATTACAAGAGATCCAGACAACAACCAAC
The DNA here is from genome assembly GCA_030765055.1 of Mantis religiosa. Classification (NCBI taxonomy): domain Eukaryota; kingdom Metazoa; phylum Arthropoda; class Insecta; order Mantodea; family Mantidae; genus Mantis; species Mantis religiosa. The sequence goes on from CM060949.1 coordinate 103,083,382, forward strand.
TGTGATCAGTCACTAATCAGTTGATGATGAGACAGCAACAGTCTCCAAAAACGTTCGTGATTTTTTAAAAGGACGTGAGTGAAGTTACAAGTTTTAAAAGGTATGACTCAATTTTAGTCTTTATATATGAAATTCTGATGAATGAATTGAAACTGATAAAATGAATGTTCCATTAGAAACATCAACAATTGCATGATACTAAACTATTATTATTATTTTATTTTTTTTATAAAAAACTATATTTGCTTAAGATGAGTTGGTAGTAGTAGCACTAACCCACTCTTTTTAATGTCTGTTAACATGTGTCAAAAACATGTGTTCCCATCTTCAGAACGTGTCCAACTGACCTGTGTTTCTGTTGTGGTGGTTGCATGGTTGTCTATAATGGAGGCATCATATGGTAATGAAATGTACTTCCAGAGGGGACTTGGTAGCGGTAAATAAAAATTCATTAACTATCAGTGTTTCAAAATGAAGATGTTTTCCCATGTGTCCAAATCTGCTGTATGACTGGTTGGTTTGATTAGTGTAATGTTTGGTTTGATGCAGTGCTTTAATTGGACCAGTATGGTCCGGTGCACCATACCACCTAAAATGTGAACACGTTATAAGCATACCATCTAAATTTGTGAAGTGATGGTTGGAATTAAAGAATAAAATAATGTTTATTGATTGTTCTTAGCAGTTAACTGGGCAAGAACTTTTATATTAGCCATAAAGCTTCTTGGTATAACAATGAAGAGTCAGGCAGTGTGAACCGTAATTCTTAAGTGACTTTGTTGAGTACCACCTAAACCTTTTTCCAGTTTGGTGAGTACCATCTAAACTTTTTTCCAGTTTGGTGAGTAACACCTAAACTTTTTTCCAACTACAGCACTGGTTTGATGTTATGGTTGGTCCTCCAGAAATTATGTGAAACTGTAGATTTATCCATTTGTTTGTATTTTAAGCTTCTCATATGTTCCTTTAGTCCAGTTTTCCAGATGTTGTTTTGTATTTTCTATATTTACTGTATCACAATCACAGCAATTGATTTTGTAAATTCCAGCTTTTTGTCTTGTGGTATAGGGTGTCTTAATCTATTACAAAGTGAAATCTCGATATTACAAAGTAATTTTTCAATGCTAAATTTGTTTTGTGGGACTAGGCTAATATGTTTCATGAAAATCTTCTTAAATTTGTAAAATATTTTTGGATATGAGAATTTCTTGAACTTCAATTGCTTTTCTTCTTGGATGAGATTTATGATATTTTTGATATGTTTCTCTTGTTTGAATGTTGTAATTTTCTTGCCAATTGTTACTCTGTTGAAACCACTGTTTTTGGCTGTGTTTACTATATGTTCATATTCTAGATGATATTCTTGTTTGTTCATGGCAGTGTACACCAGTTATGTGTTAAGCTGTTTAGTACTGCATCTATGTGTGTTAAGGGATTTGAAACTTGTTAACAGTGATTAAGATTAAAGAAAGTTTTGTTAGTTTTACTAGTACCGACTCAACATGTTAACAGAGATTAAAAAAGTGATGTTAGTATTACTAGTACCCAGTCACCTTAAGTAAGTAAATACATTATTAAATTTTAGATGAGTCGCGTTTTTTACACATCTGCTTCACTTTCGTACCTATTTTGAGGACATGTTTCGCAAATCTTCGCTTGCATCTACGGCTCTTGTGCGACTGATGCTAGATCCAGCGGTGTGGGTAATTCTGGGGTTGTTGCTGCCATCTGTTGATTTAGTGATGAACTGAAATGTGGGATTCTCTTCTAGCGGGATTTCAAAGTTCATTAGTTGGTTTTTATGTTTTTCTATGTATATCCTCTCCCATATGACGAGTTCACTATGTTTTTGTACGTATTTTAGTAATTTTGTGCTATCTTCAATTTCATGATTTTCAGACCAGAAATGAGCTGCTATTGCGGACTTATCAATATTTTTGTATCTTAAGTGCCTGAAGTGTTCTTTCTTTCTAGTGCCTATGTTCCTTTTTGTCCTTCCTATGTAAATTTTTTCACAGTCTTTACACTTAATTTTGTAAATGCCTGACTTTTCCTCTGGTTTTATCTTATCAGTATTATTACTGTGAAGTAGGTTTTTAATGTTGTAATTGTTTTTTGGTGCCAATGTTATATTGTATTTCTTGAATATTTTTTGGAACTTTTTTGTGGCCCAGGGGTGGTAAGTAAATTTAGCAAATCTAGTTTCTTGTTTTATTGGTGTGAGAGCTGTGATCTGTTTTAATTTCTTTTGAAGTTTGAATAATTTTAGTTTTTTATCTACAAGGTTTTTTCCATATCCATTTTTGATTGCAGTTTTTAAGATTTGATGGTATTCGTTTTGATATTCTTGTTGGCTGAGAGGTAGATTTACTAATCTGTGTGTTAGACTGTTGATGGTTGCATGTTTGTGTGGAATTGGGTTGAAACTATTTGCTTTGATGTAATTATCTGTGTGTGTTGCTTTTCTATGAATGCCAAATTCTAGTTTTTCATTGCCTTTTTTGATTTTAAGGTCTAAAAAAGGTAGAGTACAGTCCTCTTCAGTTTCTACTGTGAATTGTATGCTGGGTTCTTGCAGGTTGAGTAGTTTCAAAGCATCATCTATTAGTTTGTAGGGCACTATTGCAAAGATGTCGTCTACGTATCTGTACCATGTTTTAAACATATGAGGGAAGGCTTTAGTAATATGTGTTTCGAAAAAGCTCATGTATAGATTGGCCAAAAATGGTGATAATGGGCTTCCCATAGCTAGTCCTGAAATTTGTTTATAATATTTTCCATCGAAGACAAAATAATTTTGATGTATACATAATTCAGTCATTGCCACATATTCTTCTATTGCATTGGCATCCAGGTTTATAGAATTTAGCCATTTTTTCAGTTGAATCAAAAGTTTGTCTAATGGAATGCTAGGGAAGAGGGAGCGGACATCAAAGGATACTAAAGTGTCATGAGGTTTAAGTTTAAGATTTTGAATTTTTTCTACCAGGTCTAAAGAGTTTTTTATACTCTGAGTATGGAATTGTGGAAAGGACTGAAATTTTTTGGTTAGCCATTTTGCCAGAAGGTAAGTAGGAGTGTTTATATTATTTACAATGGGTCTCATGGGTATGTTGGGTTTGTGTATTTTAGGCAAACCATATATTCTTGCAAGGGTAGGGTTGTCTGGTTTGATAGTTTTTTGTTCTGTAGTTGTTAAAATTTTACTATTAATGATGGTTTTTTGTACATCTTTTATGCATCGGTTGAGTGGATTAGAATCTATTTCCTGGAATTCTTTTTGTTGTAGTAACTCTAACATTTTTTCTTTGTATGTAGCTGTATCTAAGATTACTATTTTGTTTCCTTTATCAGCCCTTGAGAAGATTACATCCTTTTTCCTTAAAGATTTAATTATCTGAATTTGTTTCAAATGTTTTATTGGCTTTTTATTTATTAAGTTTTCCAATATAGGAGCTGATTTGATTGGAAAACTTAATAAATAAAAAGCCAATAAAACATTTGAAACAAATTCAGATAATTAAATCTTTAAGGAAAAAGGATGTAATCTTCTCAAGGGCTGATAAAGGAAACAAAATAGTAATCTTAGATACAGCTACATACAAAGAAAAAATGTTAGAGTTACTACAACAAAAAGAATTCCAGGAAATAGATTCTAATCCACTCAACCGATGCATAAAAGATGTACAAAAAACCATCATTAATAGTAAAATTTTAACAACTACAGAACAAAAAACTATCAAACCAGACAACCCTACCCTTGCAAGAATATATGGTTTGCCTAAAATACACAAACCCAACATACCCATGAGACCCATTGTAAATAATATAAACACTCCTACTTACCTTCTGGCAAAATGGCTAACCAAAAAATTTCAGTCCTTTCCACAATTCCATACTCAGAGTATAAAAAACTCTTTAGACCTGGTAGAAAAAATTCAAAATCTTAAACTTAAACCACATGACACTTTAGTATCCTTTGATGTCCGCTCCCTCTTCCCTAGCATTCCATTAGACAAACTTTTGATTCAACTGAAAAAATGGCTAAATTCTATAAACCTGGATGCCAATGCAATAGAAGAATATGTGGCAATGACTGAATTATGTATACATCAAAATTATTTTGTCTTCGATGGAAAATATTATAAACAAATTTCAGGACTAGCTATGGGAAGCCCATTATCACCATTTTTGGCCAATCTATACATGAGCTTTTTCGAAACACATATTACTAAAGCCTTCCCTCATATGTTTAAAACATGGTACAGATACGTAGACGACATCTTTGCAATAGTGCCCTACAAACTAATAGATGATGCTTTGAAACTACTCAACCTGCAAGAACCCAGCATACAATTCACAGTAGAAACTGAAGAGGACTGTACTCTACCTTTTTTAGACCTTAAAATCAAAAAAGGCAATGAAAAACTAGAATTTGGCATTCATAGAAAAGCAACACACACAGATAATTACATCAAAGCAAATAGTTTCAACCCAATTCCACACAAACATGCAACCATCAACAGTCTAACACACAGATTAGTAAATCTACCTCTCAGCCAACAAGAATATCAAAACGAATACCATCAAATCTTAAAAACTGCAATCAAAAATGGATATGGAAAAAACCTTGTAGATAAAAAACTAAAATTATTCAAACTTCAAAAGAAATTAAAACAGATCACAGCTCTCACACCAATAAAACAAGAAACTAGATTTGCTAAATTTACTTACCACCCCTGGGCCACAAAAAAGTTCCAAAAAATATTCAAGAAATACAATATAACATTGGCACCAAAAAACAATTACAACATTAAAAACCTACTTCACAGTAATAATACTGATAAGATAAAACCAGAGGAAAAGTCAGGCATTTACAAAATTAAGTGTAAAGACTGTGAAAAAATTTACATAGGAAGGACAAAAAGGAACATAGGCACTAGAAAGAAAGAACACTTCAGGCACTTAAGATACAAAAATATTGATAAGTCCGCAATAGCAGCTCATTTCTGGTCTGAAAATCATGAAATTGAAGATAGCACAAAATTACTAAAATACGTACAAAAACATAGTGAACTCGTCATATGGGAGAGGATATACATAGAAAAACATAAAAACCAACTAATGAACTTTGAAATCCCGCTAGAAGAGAATCCCACATTTCAGTTCATCACTAAATCAACAGATGGCAGCAACAACCCCAGAATTACCCACACCGCTGGATCTAGCGTCAGTCGCACAAGAGCCGTAGATGCAAGCGAAGATTTGCGAAACATGTCCTCAAAATAGGTACGAAAGTGAAGCAGATGTGTAAAAAACGCGACTCATCTAAAATTTAATAATTTTTCGCTTCACTGTGGTGTTCCAATACAGTTGAATCTCGATAAAGTAAATACATCTTAACGCATCACTGTTTCTAGCTTCTTTCATATATAAGTTTATTGACTTGATTTTCTTTTTGAAGTCTTATCAAGCAGTAGCCTAGAATGTCCATAGGATGCAATAAACAAATATCTTTCTTCTGCAAAATAAGTTTACATTTATATTCTAAATAATGATTATCACCAAACATTCCCTGGGAACTTTCGGATTCCAGAAAACTGCTTATAAAAGTGCACTCTATGAGGCAATTCACATAAAATTCACATGTTTGGACATTGTATTGCTAAATTTTTACAGGGGAGATTAGCATGACATAATTTTATTACATATTTCCTTTAGGTATATTTGAAGAAAGGAATACAGTAATTTTAATGTTAGATCTTTTAAGAGCTGGTTGCAAAGTGATGGCTTTGAAATTCTGCTCTTTTACATGGTTGGGTAGAAAGAGAGGGGGGAGGCAGAGGAAGAGAGAGAGAAAAGAATAATGACTTCCCATTTGAATTGGCAATAAGTAATTGAAAATTTAAAAAAAAAATCTCAGAAATGGCTAACTTCCAAACATTAGTATTTGACATAGCTATATTCTTTAACAAGCCCTAAACTTTTTATGTAATAAGGTGTTGTATGTCTCAAAGTATAAACTTGAAAGAAGCGTAGGGACAGTGAAGCACAAATTAGCACAAAAGTGAATTGAGAAGATATTGACATAATTGCTTCACTCACACTGTTTATTCACAGGACATGTTTCAAGAGCTTTTGCTCTTATCATCAGCTGTTACTTGATTAATGCAAGCTGTAGTGGTTTCCTCTTTCTCCGTATTGACAATAGATGGTGTGATGTACTTGTCAAAGATGTCCGGTGGTGGAGTTTCAAAATTCATGACTCTATGACGATTTTTGTTAATGAAGATCATTTCCCATACGGAAAGGTCTATGGGATGATTAACATATTTTATTAGAGATGTTTCCAAGTTGATGTCATGTCTAGTATTCAAAAAATGAAAAGCCATTGCTGATTTTTCTGTTTCACCATTTTTAATGTTTCTTATATGTTCTTTAGTTCTTATGTTAATTTTTTTTTTTCCTATATACATTTTAGGGCAAGTTTCACATTTGATCTCATAGATTCCTGGTTTTTCTTTGGTAGTGATTGAATTTTTGGGAGGGCCTTTTAACAAATTTCTGATATTAAACCTAAACAAGGTTGTATGTCTCTTACTGTTTACAACTATGAAAATTCATTCAGAATGAAGAGAACTTTATAAACTCTTTCCTGAAAATTCAATATATAATGTCACCCGGGCGTTGGAACACCCTGTGGAAGCAGCTGAGAGCGGAAGACAGGGGAGGTCCGTGTTAGCCACGCCTCCCCCTCGTCCGTCTTATAGTGGTGACAGGGACGGCTGGGGAAAAAAACATGATTGTGCGGTCTGTTTCTGTTCCAACTGTGTTCTGGAAATTACGGGATCTTTCATCATCTGGAACCTTCCTTTGGAAACTGGAGAAGTCGAGAAAGCAGTGACATTCCTATAAAAAGGGTTTCAGAGAGACGGTCAGTCAGTTCTTGGTGTAAGAAGGCAGAGTTAGTCAGTGACGTGCTAGCAAGGGGAGCGGCGTGTTAATGAACGAGAAGATTGTGCAACGGAAGACTGTACGTAACTGTGTATGAGTATCGGAGTTGACGTAATCGCGAGTACAAGTGAAATTGTAACGGACGAACTGGTGAATCGTAATTGTGTGCATTACGTAATTTTATGTAATTGGCAAGAGTTTAACTGTAAGTCGGTGGAAATAAAGAACATTGTTGAGTTTGTGTAATTGGACTTTTCATTTCACGAACCCACAAAGTCACAATAATTTCATTCATCGTAAAAATGTCTTAAACCTATGATAACTGAATTAAAATTTTTGGAGCCATTTTTGAGCAAATCAAAATTTTCCATTAGGATTTTAAGTTTATGGACCTGTTGGCTTGATGTGATGAAATTCTATTTGGTACCTAATGAAACTAAATATGATGCTAGATCCATATTCATACTGATGGACCATTTATGTGTGCTAGGACAAAACAACTATACCCGAAGCACATAGAAATTAATGGAAAACCTATGCCTAACAGGACTCACAATTGGATACCTAAGTTCAGACGATTGTTGAGGAGCATAAGGACTTGGAAATATCTTGGATGGAGGATCAACTTAATGAAGGTGAAGAATAGATGATATGAAATGGTGGTGCAATTGTGAAAAGAAAGGTGAATGTGGCATTTGGTGAAAACAATAGCAGGGTAAACTAGGTGCCACCTCATCTACCACAAATCCCATATGTGGGATTGACCCCTAGGATCAAACCTGGGTAGTCTAAGTGAGAGGCAAGCAATCTAACCATTTGGCAAAGGTGCTGCTAACTTTTTTAAATGTTTATGAACAAAATTGTGTTTCACAAACTGTGATTTTATTTGACACATCTTCATACATATGATAAACCATACATTATGTATATACTAAAATAAATACAATGCTTTAGATATTTTTGTGGTGTAAATATGTTATAGTTTAACAGATATTACCATTTTATCTTGAAATGCAATGAAAGAACTATTACTTCTACTATTAAAATCCAAACTTACCCACCTTGGTAATATTTATACTGTTCTCTCAATTCATAAATTTTGTTTCATAAAAAGCACTTGTATGACTGTAACCAATTGTTTCCATTAATATTAATACCCAGAAGAATCTTTTAACAGCACTGCTGAAGTGCTAAGAATGCCTTGTAAATCTGTTCCTATTATAAGTTGTGTATAAACGAAGTCCAAAGATAAACAAGATGAGTAGATACAGATAAGAAGTAACCTTGAAGTGCTTATTTGTTGTTAAACAAATGGAGGGGAAAACTGTTCCATCACTATTCTGTTTGAATGTATCTCTCTGCAAGCAGTTAAACATTAGATTGGGTTTATCATCACAGTTTACCACCTTGCAATATCCATGACAATCTAAAATCAGCTACATCTATGTGCAATTTAAATTAAGCTATCATAAATATAACTTCCTATCTATAATGTCTATCTATATATAGCTGTTGACAATAAATGTGTTTGATTCTTATAATAATTTATAATCCATACATCACAGTAACATAGTTACAGATCTTATCAGTTGTTTGACACAGTGTCTTAAAAATATGTTTTAAATGTTACAGTTAGTGATATTCTTAAGTTTAAAATGGATTGTTTTAGTCAAGATCAGGTTTATGGTTTTTGGGCACATCCCAAAGAAATTTGGAAATTTTGGAAATTCCTATTAAGGCACACATAGGTATTAACTTTAAAGAGAGTCGATTAATGACACTAAACAACACTTACTTAAGTGTTGTTTAGTGTCATTAATCGACTCTCTTTAAAGTTAATTTATCATAACAACACTGTTTTCAACACTTCCAAGAAAGGAACACATAGGTATACATACATGTTACAATTTTAACCCTTAATCTGCAACTATAGGTCTCTTAGAATACTACAAATATTGGAAACATTGTTAATACTGACCCTTCTACTTTAAGCTAAGTGCAGCCAAGAGTTTTTTTATGCATCAAAGTTATATACCTAACAGATTACTGATCTTACCTGCATAATGCACAGATTTACAGTGACGAAGAATCAGATTGTCCTAAGGAGGAAATACCTGAGAAAGTCAATTCAGTAAATGTTGTGAGTTTCAAGACCCATCCAGAAAGCAAACCATAATATTAAAGAGGACAAGTGTTTCCACCATGGTAACTGACTCTCAAACCTGTTTTCTCCTTGTATTGGCATGTATCATAAATCAACTCCCTTACCACTGACTCCATTAGATGCTTCGCAGTGGCTGATGTATTGCAGAGGCCAAAGAACATAATTGTGAAAGCCCTTGGTCCATTGAGAATGCAGTCTTCTTTTTGCCTTTGGGATCTAAAATCTACCAGTATCTCTATTTAAAGTACAAGGTCGAGAACCACTGGGCACCAGCAAAGGTGTCCAGGGTGCATCATTCCAGGGGAGGGAAAGCAGTCCTTTTGAGTGGCATTATTAATTTGCCATTTTTCTTCCCAGGACTACAGGAAAGTACCAAGGACTCAGATTTTTCAATGATCACCTGGATCTCATTTCCTGCAACATGTCTCATACCTCCATTTACTTCACCAATGGAACATGCCTTTGTGGTTGCTGGATAGGTTGGCCATCTCTGTATCAATATGGTGGAGCACACTCAGCACAGCTGCCATTACCTTAGCTTTGTCTGAGAACTTACCGGTAACATCCAAGTGGATTTCAAGCTCTTTACAATTGAACTGCAGTTATGTGGTCAACCGTTCTCTTCAATACGTCTTTCAGGTGATGATATGGCTCCTGGGTTCATCACATCATCAATTTTGCTCTTGCTCTAGAAATATTTATAATTTTAGCGCATACTGCATGTTGAAAATTAGCAGTATCCTAGAAATCGATTTCAACATGATGTATTAGGATAGGTAAACACTATGACTAAACTTTTAGATGAATTACATACATTGGGAAAATATAGTACAAAAATTTCATTTTAGGAAAATTTAATCTTAGGTAAAAGGATTAGGTAAGTTGCATTAGAAAGAAAAGATTGGGACATTTTTATTTTAGGAGAAATGGATTGTAGGATAAAAGAATTAGGAATTATGAGCAGTAATTGTATATAGAAGCTTAAACAAATCAAACTCATAAAATTTAAGTTTATTGATGAAAATGAATTGTTCCTTCACACTAGCCATGTAAAGGCTAAGGTTTTGAATAGATAGAGTCAAGCTGAAAAAATTTAATGCCATGGCCAAGATTTGAACCAGAATTTGAATTTGAACCTTAGCCTACACATGTCTAGTGTGAAGGAACGATTAATTTCCATCATAAACTTAAATAATAAGAATTTAATGATGAAGTCTGGGACTCAAGTACTTACAATAGTAAGTTGTCACAAACAGTGCATCTGGAATGCGAGAGCCCCTAGTGGTTTACTGGGAAAATATGAGTCAATTGGAGAATTTAATGTCAGGATGGCAGGTTGGCCATGGTAGCTCAATGGGTAAGAGGGACTGGATGGAAACCAGGAGATTCGTGGTTCAAATCCCGGCCATAAACTCATAATGGTTTATTTTTAATTTCAATCGTTCGATTTAATGTACACTGATTATATTTATATAGAAATTATCACACAAAGCATAGAAATTATATTTCCAAAAATGTCCTTTTATTCAAAAAAGTTTCATGGTCTAAAATTTAAATTCTCAGAAATATAAAGGTATTGGGTACTAACAATTTTAAGAAAAAGTCTTAAGAAACACAAAAATGTTTTTATTTAAATTATTCACATTTAAATTACATTTCTAAAATGCATAACATGTACAAAATTACAATCACCATATTTACAGCGAGTTTCAGCACAATTTTTAAAACTAAATTTCCTTGTAAGTTTATCACCCACACATAAAATATGGTAACACATTAATAAATAAATAGCATGACTTATATTAATTACAGAAAGTAGGAATTTATGAATTCATAAATCAATTAAAACACAACTCTAGTTTTGGTTATACTTTCATCCTACATTTCATCTTCAAGTTTCCATTTCTGAAATACTTTTTGCTACAAAGCTCCAGAGTAAAGAAATATTTACTTATTGCAAATTTTTATAACTCATCTGTAACCAAAGAGTTCTGTTTAATTAGAAATCTTGTGAAAGAATAAGCAAAAAGAAAACCTTGGTGAAATACTGACTGAGCACAAAACGCTGCTGCGAAACGGTTAATCATTCTTGCATAACACATGCTGATGTACTTTACATTTGCACTTACTTTATATATCATCAATATGCTGATATTAATTTTTGTGCTTGGAACATCTATTACATAAATATTTTATACACCTTAATACATATTACTTGGACAATTAAAACATGACTTCAGATTGAGGCCTGCAGACACAGAACAAATGAAATTATTGATGGAGAGGTGATGGTAACAGTGATATAAAATCAGCTAATATGTGATACAATGTTGTTAATGTAGCTCAGCACCTTTTTCTCTACACTTTGGTTTTAATAACTGCTAGGTAACAATACTGTTTTCTGCAACATTTTTATATCAAGCAATACTGTTTATCTATTGTTTGCAAAATCTGGATCTTATTATCAGCTACTAACAACAGGATTTATGTGATTAATTTTTAGATGAAGAAATTGCTTCGTTAAAGGTTAAGGAAAAAAGGAGGATATGAAGGAGATATTTATAATAAAAGTATCTACTATAATATAGTTTGCTGTTTCTCAACAAAACCATCACAGTCTTAGACAGAAAGTGAGATGTAAAACAAGCTCCAATGTACTTACTCTATGTCAGACTTGGTTGGCATTTATAAGAAATAAAACCAGTGCTATTTAGGAGTATGATTAAAGACTGAAGCCAGTTTTGGCCACAAAAGTTTAGTATGCATACCATGCCTTTTTTCAGAAAAAGAATCCTGCATGTTGAACATTTTCTTTATCTCCAAGACATATTATATACATCACTTACTATTATACACAGTAGTATTACACATTTATAGCTATTTAAATTACTTCCTCAGGAGGAGTGGATTATATTCCAATGCTCTGTGTTTAGTTACTGAAAGATATATTGGGATTTCAGGTGTTAGAAGTAAGATGTACTGTATGTGTATGGAAACAAAATAGTCAAACAAACATTTTATTTTTTTTTTCTTTTCTTTTGATAATCTTATTAAATGTTATTTTGTGATCTATATTTAAATAAAACAGACCAAAACAAAAAATAAAAATTCTTGGTCATAGACTTATGATTAATTCCTACTTTTATTTTGGCAACAATGTCTTGCAGATGATGAAATGATAATAAATATTGAAACTGACTACATTGCTTTTGAAAAGCTAATGTTCAAAGTAAAATTGCTTGGACATAGCACTTTTGAAGAGAACTTATAAATATTTACATTTGTATACAATAATTTGAATTGTAACTTAGAAAAGTTTAAACTATGCAACAAACACCATTACTTTTAGCATTTCTATTTTAGAGAACTAAATTTGGGAAGTGAAGCTCACTGAAACCTGGAATTTATATGTTGTATGACTATTTCCATCAAGTTTGCATACTGACTATTCCAACTTTATTTTCTGTTTATTCTTCCTTCTTACACTTATCTTAAAGGTTCATCCACACCAATCACTCAGTAACACAGGAGAAAGTTCTGCATCATATCTTCTATTTAAATATGTTCCTAACTCAGGTAACAATGTTATCATTTAACCTCCGTCTATCTAGGAGTCCTTCTTTAATGCAAAATACTATATGCTGTAGCATAGTTGTTCATTTTCATTCTTAAGTACTAAGCCTATCACAAGTTTGTTGAGTCAAATTTGATTGAAATATAATAAATTACAATAATTTAGCCGAAGTTTTCGAAGTGATGAATGAAATATGGCAGCTTTCTTCCTTTGTTGACTTCTTCACATGCTGACATTATACTCTTTGTTAGAGGTCTTGGGCCACAGCTGAAGACTCCAATTTTGCTTACCTAGTAACAAATAAATATTATCTGTAAATAATAAAAACAAAATACACATTTCATGCTACGATTATTTAAAAATCCCTAACTAAATATTGAGAGCTTAAGCCTCCAATTTACATGCTGACTTTTGAGAGTTATTTCTGTATAGACTTGTAGCTGGGAGATAAATAAAAATATGTAGTTGCTCACATATGCAGCATACACTTATTGATTTGTCAAGAAGTATTAGAAGTGGTGGAACAATGTGCTCAAACATCTGTTTTCATGATTATAGTGTAGGGTGAATCATAAAGTTAGTTTCCCAGAGGTAATTTACGGAGAAAAGAAAAATGCAATTTAATGAAACAGATACAAAAAGTGCTGAACTATTTTTCAATATGCTCACCATTGGAACTCAAACCTTTGTCATATTATGGAACCAACTTTTGTATTCCTGTATTGTAGAAATCTACCACTTATATTGGAACCACTATGTGACAACCATCCCTGACATTTTGAAAATGCTATACTGGTGAGACAGAAATTTCTTGAAATGTAAGAAAAGATAGACACTGAAGCCCTGGCTATGGAGTGCATGATTAAATACTTTCCAATCATACTTTTGCAGGTCATTTATTGTCCATGAGTCATGTATGGTCAAGTGTTATTATGCAGCAGGATAACACTGGCAGTAAGCATCTTATGAATTTCCACTGCATTGACTGCTGCTAAGTTTCAGGGGTAGTATGTGCAACCCACATTTCATTATCTGTGATGATCCAGTCCAGAAACTTATTGTAATCATGAAACTGCTGCAGAAATGTCAATGCTGTCTATTTGTGTTTTGGTGTCAGTGGCTTCGGCATGCAATAGGAGCTCCATGACAATTTCAAGCAATGAGGTCTGCAATCTATTTCTACACAAGCTTTACAAGGACATCTGCACTTATGAATGGAAATTGAAACTGAATTTTTATTTATAAATAATGACATTATTGGAAATTGAGTTTTTATTTATACATGCTCTTTAACTGCTATTATTCTCAGCATCCCATTCTATATTAGATATGAAAGTCCACTTAATTTTTCTCAGAGGCCTCTTTATCAGGCTTGAGGTTCCTTTATATGTCATACATAAATCTACAACACTGCACCACCAGCTTTACATCCCTTCTGTGAGAAGCTATACTAAGATTTTTACACCCAAAAAACTACAATGCCTCCAGCAGGTTTGAACTCGTGACATTGGGAACCAGAGACTAGCACGTTACCCTTAGACCATGGAGGACATAATGATGGATGGCATCATACTACAACCATCACAGCATTTCTTTGATCTGCTGGAAATTGTGTGCACTAGCGATTCTTATTTGCCTACTCATGGCATTAGAGCTATAGGCATGATATACCAACAATGAAATAAAGGTAGCCCTATGCTCTGTGCATAAAAAGAAATGTTATCACAAAACACACTCCACTCTCAAACTAAAGGTTACATAAATGTAGTTAACTAATTGTAACTAATTGTTATTTCTGTTGTATGTTAGTTTTTTAACAAACATTTCTTGGAATGCTTACATAACTATGTTTCTTCTGTACAAACTTCAGAAATGAAGACATATCAGGCCGACCAAAATGATTTACAGCTTTTAATCCTGTAAACATACTCATCTTTGACAGGCGCTGAAAATGATTCTCACAAATATACTGCAAAGAAGGAAAAAGCATTTTTGTTAATAAACGAAAAGATTATTTTAAAATATACTAATAGATATATAAATTCTTTAGTTTAAAACTACAAACCACTAGAGAATAGATATTTAGACAATCATAGTCAAAATAAATCAGTATTTCTTTATAAAACTTCTGGTCCATAGAAGGCAGCAGAATTTGTGGACACAGATATCATATTACAAATGAAAATATAAGTAAATGAACAGAAGAGAGCATCTAACTGCACAACCACAATCCAGAAAGACATCTATTATATTTACATCTGATAGCCATAAGTTCAAGAAAAATCAAAATAAAGTAAAAGTTAAGGAAGCAACAGATAATCAGTCTCCAGACATGAAATTGCATATTTCTCTTGAAGTTACTACAAAGTTTATCATTTTATTATTACTGTTAGTGTATAATTATGATCCATCAGTTTTAGATACAAAATACTTACCAACATTGTTGTACGAAGATCAAACTTATGGAAGAACTGAGTTATGAAAATGTGAATTTCAAGGACGTTAGTAACATCCTTTTTTTCAACATCTCTCAGCACATCAATGAACCATTCAAAGTGCCTATGGGATGGGCATATCCACAAGAAGTATACCTAAAAGAAGCAGTCATAAGAGGAAATGTAACACATAAGATTACATCTTAATTTAATAAGCAGATGTAGGTATCTTTCTTATTAAAACAAACTAAACCTGTACCATTTTGCAACAAAATTTAGGTACAAGAAGAAGATTATATTGATAGAGTCTATATGAAAAATTCAATGCCACGGCCCGGATTTGAACCACGGATCTACTGGTTTCCATCCAGTTGCTCTTACCCATTGAGCTACCATGGCCAATTTGCCATCATGACATTAAATTCTCCAATTGACTCATATATTTCCCTGGTAAACCACTGGAGGCTCTTGCATCCGAGATACACTGTTTGTGGCGAGTTAGTATTGTAAGTACTTGAGTCCCAGGCTTCATCATTTAACTCTTTTTATTTAAGTTAATTCATGGAAATTATTCATTTCTTCACACTAGCCATATAAAAGCTAAGGTATTGGATTGATAGAGTTGACAGTAGATCCGTAGTACAAATCCCGGCCGTGGCATTGAATTTTTCATGTCAACTCTATCAATGCAATACCTTAGCTTTTATATGGCTAGTGTGAAGAAATGAATAATTCCCATCAGTTAACTTAAACAAAAAGAGTTAAATGATGAAGCCTGGTACTCAAGTACTTACAATACTAAGTCACCACAAACGGTGTATCTCAGATGCAAGAGCCTCTAGTGGTTTCCCGGGGAAATATATGAGTCAATTGGAGAATTTAATGTCATAACAGCAAATTGGCCATGGTAGCTCAATGGATAAGAGCGACTGGACCGAAACCAGTAGATCCGTGGTTCAAATGCTGGCCTTGGCATTGAATTTTTCATGTCGACTCTATCAATCCAATACCTTAGCCTGTATATGGCTAATGTGAAGAAATGAATAATTTCTATCAATTAACTTAGATTAGAAGATTATATATTTCTTTTCAATTTCAATCTAAGCAACTCTTTAAAGAATATACTTTTAGATGAAGGTGAAGAAAATATCTTAACCTTTTACAAAGATCTATGATCATTGATTTAAAATTTATATGCCTCTATAAAATAAGTATAGTATAATAGCACAATAATAGTATAATGGCACATGTCATTTAAGATTTGTTTGATACCATTCACTGTTTCAATACAAGTACAAACCAATCAATTGATGTATTATATTCCAGACTTTCCAAAACCATTCAAACATACAGCATTAGACAGTGGCAAGGAGTGACTGTCAAAGCAAGGGAAGCTCCAAATAATTTTCATTAAAATAAGAGAGAATAATGATTCAAAGAACTAAGGCTACTCTTCAGTACTCTTTCTATTGTACAGTCACACAAGCCCCTTCTTGCATTGCAAGACTGGTCACACTCCAAGCAGACATATTCCTACTTCCCCTCTCCACTCTGACGTTCCAATTTTTCCTAGAGCTGGCCCACATTGCATAAATTGTAAATCTAACATGGAATAAGTATGCAATTCACATACGTTTGCTAATAAATTAAAACTTAACAAAAATTTCCTATTAGTCAGCAATAAATACCAATTTATGTAAAATATTATTGCTAATTCTATTAAGTTGTATTTAAAAGCACCACATAAAAAAGAAATATTAAGTTTTCTCACATGCTACAGAGACTTCACGTGACAAAATCTATCAGGGCTTCCTAATTATCAAATAGTAATGATTGCTTCCAGAAATCTACGAAGCATGATATTCAAGGTTACAAATACGTAAATACAGAAATATTCAGTTTTGAATGAGCTTGCGGAACTGGTCACTCGAATCTAAGCAGCTGTCAAATTATCTGCAGCACTGCAGATATTTTTGAATAAAGTTTGAAAATGTATCCCAAACAAATAAAATTTTGTTTGACATAAATTTTCTTGGTTTTCTTTTTTTCTCCTGAAATTCTTCAGTGCTTCATTGCATACTTTGCCACTGGCATTATGGTTAAAATTATAAAACAAATTGCCAGTATGTATCAGCTCACATTTGCTAAATAAATTTAAATCTTTTTTTAGAAAAATGGCTAAAGATAAGGCTTCAGTGGAAGAGGGTTTTGAATTAAAACAAACCAATCAGTAGATTGCATTAGTAGTTCAGTTTGTTTTAATTCATTGTATTATATAAGGTTGACAGAATCAATTATCTGTAAGATATTTTACAGAGAATGAAGTTTTTATATCTAAAAAATTTGTATAATTTTAAATTTGGAACAAACTCCATAATTGATACATATAATGAACTTGCTATGAAGCATTCAGTATGTAACTCTTGAAAATTGTTTATAAACTGATATACTACCTTCATATTTGTGGGATATTCAATAACACTTGTTATTTGCACCTGCATATGCTTTATGTTCAAAGTAAAATAAATGAAGGGTGCTGTACTAACCTTTTTACAAGAAACTCCAGAATATCTGTTTGTTGATGTACCAAAGACGAGGTCATTTAGAATAGATGCGTATGGTGTTACACCAATACCTCCACCAACCATAACTGCAACTTCAAACTTGTACCAATCCTGGTTACCTCCTCCAAATGGTCCTTCTAGCCGTATCTAGACAATACATTAAAGTTGTGGAAATATGTAAATCTTGTGTAAGATACAGTTCTAATTTTATTTACTACTTTTAAGTTTTAGAACTTTATAATTTAAATTTACAATTCAGTATAAAAGAATACAGTTTTATGAGAATTCCTAAGTAGCTGTGATGTATATGAAGGGGATTATAGATGAAAAGCTATGGCAATAAGATGAAGCTTTTTATGAAAGCGGGAAATAAAAATGCATACCAAGGCTTTGGTACATATCTAGTAAACAGTATTTAACCTACGCAATAATTGATGGAATTGGGTAAGTTAGTGCCAGGCAGCTTCTATTTATTTTACAGAAGAGCAGTTTGAAAAATTAAAAAACTTTTCATAAACAAGCATATCTTCTCTTCTATTTAAGCCATGCATGAAACAGCATTATTATCCTGTATATCGTCATATAGATTAATAATTAAAATAAAATGATATAGTTAGTTTGAATTTATTTTTTTTAAAAATAACAACTTATTGATAATAAAATAAATAAAGGTGAAAATATATCGAGATTTAACTGTATTGGAACACCACAGTGCAGCGAAAAATTATTAATTTTTAGATGAGTCGTATTTATTACACATCTGCTTCACTTTCGTACCTATTTTGAGGACATGTTTCGCAAATCATCATTTGCATCTACGGCTCTTATGCGACTCCATAGTCCTCAAAATAGGTACGAAAGTGAAGCAGATGTGTAATAAATACGACTCATCTAAAAATTAATAATAAAGGTGAAAATATTGAATGAATTAGGTGAAAAATCAGTTTTGTGGTGTGTGTTAAGTGGGGTATGGGGTAGAGAAAGTGTATATGTGGCAATAGTGTATAACCAGCCAAATACCTCAGAATTCTATGACCCACAGTTGTTTGTTAAGGTGAGACAAAACATGAAAGAAATATTAAATAGAGGCATAGGTACATAAAGGATTTGTTATAATGGGTGATTTCAATGTAAGAGTGGGGGAAAATCAATTGCAGTTAATAGATTTTGAAGGGGAATTAAATGGGTTAAGAAAAGAGGGGGAGAAAAGAAGGAGCAAAGATAAATGTATTAACAATGAAGGTAAGAAACTAATAGAGTTTTGTGAGGAGAATGATTTGATGATGTGCAATGGGGTGAAAGAAAATGATAGTCTAGGGGAGTTTACTTTTATGAATAGAAACGGTCAAAGTGTAATAGATCATATTCTATAATCAGTGTAAAAACTAGGCAAAATTTAATTGAAATTGGGAACTTTTTGGACAAAGTAAGAGTCAAATGGTTGAGAAAAAATATGACGAAAAGGATGATGAAGTATTTTAGACAAGTTGCCAATAGGGACCCATTAGCTCGGCAACCTCAGAGTTTGAGTCTATTGGGCCCAAGGGTAATCAGCAACTTAGTGTAGTAATAAGTATGTAAATGAATAATAATTTGTAATTGAAATGGAAATAAAGATTACTTACTTATAATAAAATAAGTATTCACATGCTATGAAGTCACTATATTTAAAATTAGAGATCTGGAAAACTTGTAATTTTTGTGGCAAAAGAATTACTACCAAGACATGCAGAAATTAAAAGTAATTTGCCAAGTGAAGAGAAATCTATAATACCTTATGTTTAAAACATTTGAATTCTTCAAACTGCTATTATATGAAATAAACATGTTGCAGCAACATAAAACTTATCTTATGAAGTTATTTATCACTAATTTATATTTAAATATCTAGTTTTTTCACTATCTTGGCCCAACACTTCTTAATTAATAAACATGTTAATAGATCAGAAATATAACTAGATAAATCCAAGGCTATGACATAATACAGAAGATCTAAGGATATTACATGTTAGGTAGCTCACTAATCTGGAAGTGTTAATACTTGCTTGTTTTATTTGTGGATTTATCCTTGGCATTTTAAGAACTGAAGTCCTTCACTGGCCATTATTATAAGTCATAAATACAAAAAGTAATATAATGAAAAATTTTTCTGTATAAAAGAAGCTTTTAATGGCATTCATAATCCATCATCATCTGCTATCCATATATCTTTTAATTATTGTTTCATAATGTGAAAAGACACCTCTTGGATGTGATATGAGCACATTTACAGCTTGTGAATATCTAAAATAGTATGACTTTGTGGGTTCGTAGAATTAAAAGGCCGTGATGCAGAAATTAAAAATCTCCTTTATTTTCGTAGAAATACTCTTATAGATTACAGTAGCTTTACGTTACATACACCATCAGTCTACCAAGGTCGATCACAATAACAAACAGTGACAGCAGATTACATCCTTAGCTCTCGTTACAACAACACAGCTGGCTGTCTCTCATTTCACAAGTAACTCTTCACAACAACTCACTTTGTGAGCCGTCACTTGCTTAAATACCTATTTCGTAAATTCGAGATATTTCTGGACCAAACAGGAATCGAATGTTCTATCACCTTCCAGAAGCGTAACCCTATCGGTGCCGGCGGGTGTTTTATCTCGCGCTATCATTATTTCTTCTGGCATACTCCTTATTTCCAGGCTTTTTGTGTACACAAGCCGAGCTATTGCGATCAGGTTTGCTACACTATAATTCAACTTTAGTTAATTGATGGAAATTAATCATTTCTTTGCACTAGCCTTATATAGACTAAGATCTTTGATAAATAGAGTCAACATGAAAACTTCAATGCCATGGCCGGGATTTGTGATGGCAAGTTGACCACGGTAGCTCAATGGGTTGAAGTGACTGGATGGAAACCAGGAGATCCGTGGTTTGAATCCCGGCCATGGCATTGAATTTTTCATGTTGACTCTATTTATATAATTCAATGCTGCAATTGCTAAGTCCATAATGTTCACTTGTAAATGCAAACTGTATACCTATATGCTAATAATTTTTTCAGGATTTTCTCCCTATTTTTAAACAGTACAGTCTGCAACAAATTTTTCTATACTTAGGGTTATCCTTAATGGACATTGCACTGCATAAACACATCTCGCTTTCCTATTTAGAAAATTTTGATTATGTCTGCAGTTACATATAATATCAATAAATAGGAAACAAAATAATGAAGGGCATGATGTGCATGCATACACAAGCATCTATACACAAACATATGCATCTACACACAAGCACATGCACACAGTCTCTCTTGTAATGTTACTAACTTTCTAAGTAAACTATACTTTCAATATGCTTTGTGGATGCAAAGTTAAAGACTATTTTATTCTTAATAAAGCTGCAAACTAAATGCTGTTTTGACTCCAATTAAAATATGTTAGTTTCAATGCTCCTTATGAAGTCCACTATAACCTTCACCAAAATGTCACCCCAAAAAGTAATGCCTGGTTTCACTTATTAGCTTGAGGTACCCAATAGGTATATTCTGTACTCCCAATTATGTGATGACAACGAAAATAATTATCAAATAAGAAAACCTAAAGCTTTTACCGAGGACTAAGGATGTGAGAGACAATTATTTTTGGGTTATAGTTATGACCATCACAGTTACAATGATGATTAGCAGTAAAGACTGAGTTTAAGGTTTTCATGGTTTTAAGGTTTGCATTACATTATGTTAATGATACCAATAACATTTGCTCTAATTATATGTCATTATCAAAAATGCTGATAGAGCCTTGTAATTTGGTGCAATCTAAACAGAAATTTCTCTAGCCGTCAACATTTTGATTACTGAGATGGTATATAATTACATTTGCTTCTACATTCCTATACATATAAAATTTGTGTAAGTTACATGAGACCCTAAATATAAGCATCATATGATATAGATACAACAAAGGAAAATATATCGCTTTTGCCAATATCAATAATGGCCAAAATTAAGTGTGTAATGCCTTAAATATTCTCATAAGACTTTGGATAAAAACACATCATTGGCATTTTAAAAATGAAGTTGATAGAGGACAGAAACATTAACCCCCAAGATACATTATTCTCTAACATTATAAAAGATGCAGTTGGTTACAAAGATATATTAGCAAAGCAATAGTAACTAGTGGACATTTTTCTTACCAGATAGGCTATCTAGTAAGATATTGAGATAGTATATTAGAGATAGTATATTAAATCAATAATGCCACTAATGGTCTGCTGCGCCATTAATGTTTAACTAGATACTGTCTGTCTTCATTACTTCTGTAATGGTTATATTATTTTCTGCCAATTCCTACTTTATATGAGCTAGTCAGAGGTGAAGGCCTGGACAGGGGCAACTTATAACCATTGTGATATCCCAGCATCCTTAATGAAATAAGAAAGAAATAATAATATAACGTTCTTTCTTGATAAGGAGAAATTAGAAACATTCTAGTAAACTTTCAGAGTAAACATTATTTTCAGAGAGCCATAAACTTTCCATCAAGGTATTTTTATTAGATACAGCAAAGAAAATGCTCTTATTATTTCATTTACATGTCAATATTACTAACATAGAAGTTTTTAACTTTAAAGAGAGTCGATTAAAGACACTAGACAACACTTACTTTTAAATTTTTCCGGAACATGTTTCAGAGGCTTTGCCTCTATCATCGGCCGGCTCTCGACTGGTTCTCGTTGGTGTAGCTGACGATACCTTGTCACAGGTCTCCTCTGGTGGCGGCTCTAGGAACTTGCTGAACAAATCCTTCTGGGGGATGTCGAAATTGAATACTTTGTTCCTATTTTTTGAAATGAAGATTTGTTCCCATGTGGATAGTTCTTGTTTTCCTGATGTATGTTTCAGTAGTTTTGGTTCTGGATTTCCTGATGTATGTTTCAGTAGTTTTGGTTCTATCCACATGGGAACAAATCTTCATTTCAAAAAATAGGAACAAAGTATTCAATTTCGACATCCCCCAGAAGGATTTGTTCAGCAAGTTCCTAGAGCCGCCACCAGAGGAGACCTGTGACAAGGTATCGTCAGCTACACCAACGAGAACCAGTCGAGAGCCGGCCGATGATAGAGGCAAAGCCTCTGAAACATGTTCCGGAAAAATTTAAAAGTAAGTGTTGTCTAGTGTCTTTAATCGACTCTCTTTAAAGTTAATTTATCATAACAACACTGTTTTCAACACTTCCAAGAAAGGAATAGAAGTTTTTTCTTATGTGTTGCTTAACATTACTCGAGTATCCTCATTTTTTACATTAGATTTGAATTCAAACTTTCTAGTAGCTATATTTTACATAGTAAATTAATTCTCCAATAGACTAGGGTATATCTATATGATATTACAACAGCACTTTCAATTAACTTACGGAAAAATTATTCACATCTAGTGTGCTATTTCCATGTCTCCCCCTTCCCCCAGGAATACCCTTAAATTGTCATCTAAAACCTATAAGGGCATGATTAGTAACCTTCACTACAGAAACTATGTCATGATAGCCCAAGAGTTGAATTGGCACAGTACGAGCACTCCTGGCGGTGTCAGTGGGAACAACTGTCACACCATGAACCCAGAGCCATGAACTACAGAAAAAGTATGTACAAGACCACAAGAAAAGAGGGTAAGCTTTGGCCAGAAAGGTGACAGAGGTGGTAAGGGGTGCTGTTCTGTGACATACAACATTTTGGCCTATTTAAAATTCTACTATATCCTATAGTTTTTTGGTGAGTATTAAGCCTAAACTGTTCCTAAACCATTTTATACAAACACATGTGAAGACAGTGGAGATAGTGGTGAAGCTTTTAATTCTCCTGGAAAATTTGAAAAATGGGTACTATTGAAAGTTGTAAAAACTTATTATTGAAAGAAAACTAAAGGCATTATTCCTTTTTATGTAAATCAATTTATGTTGAGAGAGAATTACAAATTATGTTAAATTGCATTTGCTACCATTTGATTTTATGCTGCCACAGCACTTTGGATAGGGCCGATCCACCATTTAGCCTACATGTTACAAAATGTAGGAAATAAAATTATGTACCTTCTGAAGAAAGTTGAATAACTATTAACTAGAAAACCCTACAAGGCAATACAAATAGCATTCTATACATTGTAGATGATGGAGAAAACCTGTTTTTACAAGAGACACCCATATTTACAGCAAAACTAAAGATGCTAATAATTGGTCTGCAAGGTTTTATTAGGTGATTGAAAACAACTTTTAAAAACTTATAAAATAAAGATGATGTAGCTATCTTAATTTTGATGTTCATGAACATTTCTCCTATTTTCCTACCTATTATATTTTAAATTATATTTTTTATTTACATTTTATTTCAATTATAAATTTTATATTTCCCACCCATTATATTTTAAGCTCAGTAGATGTTTACCAGCATGCATACTGCTCTGATCAATTCGTTCTCAAGAAAAAGCAGCAAACATAGATCCGAATTTCATTGTAACACCAGCCATGAACACAGCAGAAAGGAAGAAACCTAACTTTGCGCTACAACACATATACACAAAACCACGGCACATGGATTCTATGACAAGATCTGTAGACGAGGACACCACCTTGCATTGGAACTATGTAGCTGCACTCTTTATGGTCAGTTTTGTGGACAATATCACATACTTACATGCCAAGCAAGGACTCACTCACTGACGGTCTATGCAAAAGACGATCATACTTGACGATCACTATGACACTATTAATTCATATGTATACATTGTATTCAATATATCATATATCTATAGATAATGTTCTTAATACTGAACACCTAATTACTTTTATTTATGAAATAATTTCCTCATATTTTAGTAATAAGATTATAGTTATTACTTACTATACACTTATAAGATAATTTTTAGTCGCTATTATTTACTCTAATTTGTGAATTTATTAAATTTGTTTCACTATCAGTAGCTTTAATTTTTTAATTGTAAATATTATACTTCTTTTTTGTGATTTTTGTTAATTACTCTTGCATATAGTGTTTTAATCATGATTATAATGTCCTTTTACCTTTGGGTTATCTTCTTCAGGATTATAGTTGCAGGGATCAAAGTAATTTCGTAATTTCCATGTCCATGGACCTTGTGCCTTAATATGGCAAGAGAGGAAATTTTCATGTGGTGCTGATGTAAGGGTGAATGAATGGTATTCATTTGTTCGAAATGCTGTGCAGGATAATCGCACCCATTGTCCTGAAAGATACTTGAAGTTTGGTGGTCGGTAGAATTTTATCTTTATTACATCAGAGGGTAACAGCTCTGTTTCTATTATATCCAATGCCATGTACTTTGTGCGCAGGCTGACTACCTGTAATGTTAACATTCCAAAATTACAATGGAGATATATTACTAAGCATCTATTCAAATAAATTGGCTAATAATTATAAGACTGATATGGAAGTTACAATTTTATAAAATAATTTATAGATTCTCTGGTAATAATTTATTTTTAAATAAATTAGACCAAAACACCCTTTCATTTCAGGATTGATTTCAAAGTGAATATTTAAAGACAAATGCAATCTAGTTTAATGATATGCAATTCAGACAAATGAATTCTGTCAGTATCTCTTATAGTTATGCATAATTCTGTGGTACAATAGCCTTTGAAGGATGTAGACCTACCAACCCTACTGCTGGTCTAATGTCCACATGAACATCACAAAGGAAGCAATCATTTAGCTAGTCATGTAATGAGAACTAGTACTTTAGCAATTTGACTAGCTGGTAATATAATTGCAGAACACCTTGTGATAAGCCTTTTAGGAAATACCGGGAGAACAATAATAATGTCCTTACTTCCTTTATTAATTATTACACAAATCTTACTTTTAACCTTAGAGTCTGCAGTAGCAATTTTTCAATCTTATGTTTTTGCTGTTTTAAGAACTCTTGTCCTCCACAGATTTCTATCAGTTGTTGCTCCTCATATGATGCTGATGACCAGTATATACATAGTACCAGAAAAGTTGCACCATGAGTGCTTGGATTCATGCAAATTTCACAGCTGGGATTCAAAACATTGAACTTCAATTCACTTGCAGTTGTCATTGAAAACTATTATTGTAAAAAGCTTCACATGAAAATCAAATACTGTAATAAATTACACTGGTGTGTATGAATGACATTTTTATTTGTTCTAATATGCATTCTTATTGTTCTCTACACCGACAAGGAAACTATCACTATGCTCAAACCTGTAATTGCTTGAGAGTTTGATGGCACGATCTCTGTTCTATGTGGGGCCTGTGTGCCAAAAATTGGGCGGAGTACAGCTCAAAATACCCGAAAATGAGTCCAGAATACATAGAAATATATAAACATAATAACACAGCTTAGTACGGGAGAGATTACCCCTGAAGGACAGCATTGTACACTGGCATACTTAAGGAGTGCCGTTCCCCACACCCACACAGAGCTGGTGAAGGATGTCCACCAGCTACTCGCACTCACATGTTGGCACTTTTCAGGCTTCAGTTTTGGGCATTGCAATTCTACTCCTTTTGGTGCACATGGTTTATATACAGCAGGCATTATACCATAAAATTTTCAGGGACATAGCAGGGTGAGTACAGTGATAGTTCCCTTGCAAGTTCTTATAGAGCTATGCTTATTGAAAATCCATACTATTATAAGTTGAAAGAATGATAATATAGATTTATGATTACAGTAAGTTAGTTGATTAATTTATTTAAATGAAGCTTACTGTATATTTGATTTATTTAAAGATAATTTATATAGTACATAGAAATTGTTATAATCAGTATCTTTTAACTATAAACCTTGTTAATTACAAAGGGACAGGGTGAAGAGATGGAAAGAGTGTGTATGGGAAATAAAATGAGACAAATTTCTGAAAGATTTTATAGTGCTTAAAATGCTGGCTGATATGGAAATAAAGAGGAATAAAGTGAAGTAAAACTTACCTATATTTAGGAAATGCAATGCAGAAAGATTAGAGCAGTTAAGAAAGGTGAGAGGATTGTGATATAATTGATAAAATAGCATAGGTAATGGAATATAGAAGAGGAGCTTCATTACATAGATAGCCCCTGGACTATATGTATAGAAGTTGTGTAGTTGGTCATTAAACTTATTAGATTATACATTTAAGTACATCAGGTGTAATTGTTCAAAAATGTTTTTTGCATATTGTTTGTGTTTCTGTATTCATGAAATTATATTAAGGGTGTAAGAAGATAGGCAATTTAATTCAGTGCAAGTAATGAACCCTTCAACTTACTTTGTCCAGTGTGTAAATTATTCCAGGGCCAATAAAGAACAGCCAAAACCTTGGAGCTCCAGTAAGCCTTGCAAGACCATGGACTAGACACAATATGTACAATGCTACATATAAACTGTGTGTTGACCAGAAGAATTTATATGCTTTTTTTCTGATTATGGGATGAGCAAATACAAAGATAATCACCATTACAATAAATAAAAGCACACCAGTCAGTCCTGAAATAAATAAAATTAAGTAATTTTAGATTTATTGTAGATAAAACAATCATTTGAATAGTTATAAATAAAAGCATTATTAACAGTGAAGCTAATTTCATGTATAAAGACTAAAATTGAGTCATACCTTTTAAAACTTGTAACTTCACTCACGTCATTTTACAAAATCAGGAACGTTTTTGAAACCGTTTAAAAAACGGTCCTGATTTTGTAAAATGACGTGAGTGAAGTTACAAGTTTTAAAAGGTATGACTCAATTTTAGTCTTTATACGATACATAAAAGAATCATTACTCATATCTGTTAATGTAATCAGGAAAATATGTGATCACCAATGGTTTGTCCACTAGGCACCTTTTTTAAGTTTTATTTTGATTTCTATAAATCAGTAACTCCAGATTTATAGATGTTCTGCTTATACTTGCAGAAGCTCAGCTCTATTTATTTTCAGTGTTTTTTAATGATTGGGCCCTTAAAAAAAGTCAATGCAAAGATTAATAGTGAATCACTTACCAATCCAGTGAGAAACAATGCAGTGCACTACATTACTTACATAATTTTATTTTACAACTCTGATAATGCACCGATTATGTGAGTACCTCTTCCCTTTCTCTTTTTTTTTTTTTTTTTTTTTTTTTTTTTTTTTTTTTTTTTTTTTTTTTTCTGTGAGCGACATCACTCAAAAAGAAATACTAGTTACTTGCCAAAATCAATATTCAAGTTTAGTCAACAAAAAGTTTAACATCAAAGGTAGAAAACCCATCTACCTCAGACTTACATAGAACATTTTTAAAAAATTTTGATTCTCTCAAAAATGACTATTAATTATGATTAAAATACCTTAAGTTTAAGATAGTACATGACTAATAAAGGATATAAATTATATTTTATGTAAATAGGCTGAAGTTCTCTTTATTTGGAAGAAATTTGAATAATTCTGTGTAATTAGTACATTAAAGAGATTGACGAAAACCTGATGAAAACAAAGTAGATATCTTTAAAACAGAAAATTTATGTCAAGCAACTTTATTTTTGATACAAATTTTTCAATATTTTAATAATTTTCTTTACAATCTATTAATATTCACTTATAATAAAAAGGGATCTTGTGTGAAAGCAAATTATTATGATGAAAGATAACTGTTTTTTGAACATGTAGAACTTTAGCCTGAACAGATCCTTCAGTTGGCCAAGTAGCGAACCATAATATTCTCTGATGATGTTTCTATTTTCCATTGTCCTGAAAATGGAAATGTTTTTGCTTTCTTTGGTGCACGTTCATCTGTTGCCATCCTGATCCACTGTGTGGACTGCTCCATCTTTGGTGTATAGTAATGAATCCATGTTTAATCAAATCCTAGACATTTATTCCCATTTTTTTATCTTAAAGCTTTTGCCACTGTCTGTTTCACCACTAGATATTTTATATAAATCTTTTTGCTCTAAACTGGATTTTCCTGATTAAATTCTTCAATAGATGTTCAGAAAAAAGTTATTTAACCCTTACGTATAGGTATCATTTTGTGTCTGAAGAATTTACAATCAGGTATGCTGTTGCTATTTTTCACCAATATGTACATTTAATTCAATAACTACAGGGTCTGCCAAAAAAATGTATACATACTGCAAGGAACAAACACTATTTGTTATGTGTTTGTTCTACATTTAAATACTGATTGTACATGTAATAACATCTTCATTTAAGCACATGGTTACTGTGAATGTTCAAAGTATTTGTGTTTTGTGGCTAGACATGGGTAGAATGATGTGTGTGAGTTGTTACGGCAGCTATGTCTGTCAATGTTTCAATGGAGATCACTGAACATGCTACAATAATCTAATGAGGAAGGTCCTGCACGGTGTGCAGCTTACATTAATAGAGTTGATCTTTCACAGTTCTCCATAAGGAACAGTCCTTAGGGATTAGATCTATAAGTTAATTTTCAGGAGGGTTGGAGGGTTTGTTCTGAAAACTTGCCTTCACTGATGGTGCAATTCAACGGCATAATAAAATCTGATAAACCCCTTCAGAATTATCGCTGATTGAAAATCAAGCATGCCTGTCATTTTGTTTTCTAACTGTTCAAGGTAACTCGAGAAATCATAGTGAAAGTGCTGATATCTGCCCAGCAAAAGAGCATATTACACTGTACTTGTAACTCAATCAATTGAGAATATCCGTATCCTCATATAACTTGACAAAGAGTGAATACTTTAAAAGTATAAAAATTGAAAGAAGCGTAGAGACAGTAAAGCACAAGTTAAAAGTGAATACTTTATTTTAGTGAACTCTGTAAATTGTAAGTAATGTAAACATTTATGTTAATTTCCTGATACCGCCATGACTAGTTGACGTGGCTATTTCAACCAATCATTGCTTAATATGACTGTATAAATACATGAAAATAACTACTATACTGTAGATATTGTAAATGACGATTGACAAATTTATGTAGCTGATGAGACAGCCAATTGAAATGTAAAACAGCCTAACAGTCTATAAACATTAAACTAAAAAAAGTAAAAGTTAACTAAGTATGGTTAACATATTCATAGAATAAATGTTTCTGACCATTTATGACCAATAAACTTACCTGTAATGGTCTGAAAAAGCCAGAATGTTATGCCAGGCTTGTAATCTGAAGGAAAATTAACTTCACTGGTGAGGCACCGTAGATGTTCAATTGGCTGGGTAGATACATGGTAAAAGTTCACAATATGGCCTACTGTATGTAGAAGAGAGAAAAATAATGCTGTGCAGGCTGCAATTTTGTGAAACTGTAAACAATCAGAATTACATTTTGTAGTGAACAGTTCAATGATTATAAAGTGAGTAAATATTAATTCAGTGTAGCAAATATTAATAAGGCTATGTAAAGGGTATAAGTAATGCTCTAGTAGATCCTAATGAAATTTATATTTAAATGGATGTTAAATATTATGTTAAATATAAATATTAAAATATATATTATATTAAATTTATGTAAATATATAATTAAAACGTTACAAAATGGAATGTTAAATAATGTGACATTCTCAGTGATTAAGGAAACCCAGAATTACAAGTGGTGAATTTAAAATCAAATGAAAGTGATACAGGGGGTGGATTGGGGGACTACTGTGAATATTGAAAAAAAAATTGATAACCATAGTTGCCCATCCAGGGAATCATGGTGTCATCAGGAATATTTTTGAGGATGAATTCAGAATTTGAAGAAATGTGAAAATACTGAAGTAAATTAACATAGATAATATAAAAGCATTTATTACAGTTATAAATTTTTCCATTTATGAGGGAATAATTGATTGTTCTAACACACACAAATCCTGTGTAGATAAACCTTAGAAGGTTAGAATCAGAAATTAAAAATTCAGTGGCATAGCTGGGATTTGAACCACAGAGAGAGGATACATTTGCATAGGACTAACATAGAGAAAGTGTGATCCACATTGAAATAATATATTACTTATAGACTATTAAAGACATAAAAAATGTTTAGGTCATTGCTAAATGTTCACTCATTTTGTTCCATCACTGAGTTCTTAGGAATGTAATCATCCTTTCAATGGGTAAAAATTTTAACTTTAATTTAATTATTATATGTATTTGTAATTTTGACAAAGCCATGATTATTTTCTTTTCTAAATGGTGAATAAATACTGTTACTCTGCTACTTTGCAGATGACCTTTTTCAGGTTTAAATTGTAATTAAACTTTTAAGGATTATACATATATGTTATGCTTTTGAGATGCTCTATATTATGTGAATGGTCTATAAAATAAATAAATTAATAAACAAATAATGAAATACCAGAAGTTTTAACCAAAGGTTTGAAAAAATGCATATTTGAAAAAGTTCTGAAGGAAGCAAATTAAATAAAAGTTTAAGCCAGAAAGTTTGAAAGAATAATATATTGATGACTGCAATGAACAAGCATGCAAATATTAGTTTCTCATTAGTTGATGCTTGGTCCAATACCCTAGCATAAGTTTTAATAATTAAAAGCTAACAAGAACTGAAAATTGTTGGATATCTTTTCTCAGTACACAACAAGCAGGAATTTAGGACTTAAATACATCATACTAGTTATATCATTATGATTTGTAATTACATGTCTGTTAAAATAATAGGTAGTATGAAGAAACATATACATTATTCTGAGTTCTAATAGTAACTTGACAATATTCCTATCAGTATTGCTGAGTGAGAACAAGTTTTCTCTCAAATGAATCTAGTTCTAGTTTTGCAAGAGCATCTCTGCAAAACAAGACTTTAAGAACATTAATGTTCATCAAGCTGGTTGGTGCTCTTCTGCATGCTTTCTGACCTTTGCCATATGTTAATTCTTAGTTCCTGCAAGGCAGATATTTAGCAACTGACACTAAGAGCAAAGAAAGAGCACAAGAAGATGGTAGTACTACGTGATGAGCCCCATTTGGAATTTCTTGTGGTGTAAGCCCATGTTTTTGTTGTACAATATGATCGATCGAGAGAGTTCCAGTACATTTTTTTTATAGAAAAAAAGTACTGGATATAGGCATATGGTATGATTTACATTTTACTATATCCTGGCACTGATTTGACACGTATATTATCTGGGAAAAAGTAAACATACTGTGCACATGTATCATGAACCTTCACTTCTAATGGAAGATTGGAAAATGGTTGTCAGGTGGCATTTTGAGGATCCTCAACACAAATGGTCTGTTATCTCAATACTTTTGCTTAATGATACTTCAAATACTTCTCTTAATGGGCTAAATATTATTTGATAAGAGGCTCTTTGCAAGATTTTAGTAGAAAATTTAACACACCCTTTTTAGCCAGTAAAGTAAATGATACTATGTAGCTGATAACTCAAAAATTACCCTTTGTGGAAGATGTAGATACAGTGTCTATCCAGGAGCCATAGCTCCCACTCTAAACCAGGGAAACTGTATCCGTGGGTATTTCCAGTAGGGCAATACTTTATTACTTTAAGAAGTCCCCCCTTTCAGGTGGAAGTAGATATGCTACATCCATGTGTATGCATGTCAAGCCTGCAGGGAAGACTATCGAACAACCTCAGTGGTGATGCTGGTGTTCTAGCTCACCATGCTATGAGCTCTACAGGCTAGTACTGTAAGTTTTCTAGGCATCCCTCAACCCTGTCAGGATGGCTAGGCCAGCCAAACAACTCAATACGCTTGGGTATCAGTAACCATCGACATGTCGAGTCCAACCCAATCTGAACAAATTCCATTCAGGAGGGGCTCTAATGTTCGGCTTGACATATTTCCAGTAACGTCAGAAGTACCACAAGTGCTAGGGGTCTGCAGTGCTCGCACCACAGCAGCTGAAGGGATTGGAACCTCCATCCCTACGAAAAGATTTATTGAAACTGCCATACTTCTGTCAACATTAAAAGTACCATGAGTGCTAAGGGGTCTGCAACGCCCATACCACAGTAGCTGAATGGGTTGGACCCACCCTTAAGGAAAGGGGGTGGAAAATTTTCAGTGGGAAGTGATTTTCAGGGAAATTTAGTATATTGAAAGTAACATGATCAAATTAAAAGAAGTGAATGCCAGCAGTTTTGAAACTGCTTTAAGCGTAATTCATTTTAAGCCATTTAAGCACAGGTAAACAAATATTGCAACTAGGTATTGCTAAAACCGTGAAAACCCTGCCATGTATTTCTGCCAGTAAAAATATGTAAGTTGAGATAAATGTTATCCACAGTGCTAATGTTTTTTTTATTTTGTAATTGCACTGTCATGCTGGCTGTAGAGTACTTAAAAAAATAAAATAGGAAACATAAAAATATAAACAAAATTCAAGCATCCAGCATAAAGAGAAACAGAAATGATGTAAATATTTTCATCTAAAAAGTACTCATTAGTACCTGTATCATATTTTATACAAAGTGCATATAGTTTAGTTGCTGACCAAACATATCACCTAAAAGCATACATATAGTTAATTTTAATATTACTATAACCTATATTATATGGTTTACAATTAGTTATTATCTATAACAGCTATTTTCAGAGCTTATTTACCTGTATATGTGCATCCAGAGGTATATATTGCTGTATAGAAAATTCTTTGAGTTTGGTAAGCAGATTACGAGACATTGTTAGTAGCAGCAGAGAGTAACAGAATGAAAGTGAAGCAGCAGAGCCTCTAGTTATGGCAATCCCTACACCCATGATATGCCTTAGATCTGTGTGCTCTGCCATAAAGGAATAATCTGCAATAAACGGTATAGAACATTAGCTCACAACACACAATTTGTGTTTAAAAGATATGAGTTTAAACTGTCATAATTCGTTCTTTCTAACAAACAGGCAACAATTTTATTAAAAGCAGTCATGCTGATAATTTAAGTGAAACTCATAACTGATTTAGATAACTGATTAGATTAATATAATTTTGAGTCGAACTAGTACTCAATACTCCACTTATTGCTAGTATTTACCTAAAACACGTTTCATTAAGATCTTCCTAACATCATCAGCTGTTGTCGACTAAAATATGTTGGCTTGGTGAACTCCTTGGAGGTGATAGGTACGTCTCTATTGGTATCATGATGAACTTTAAGTTTGGGTTTTCTTCTAAGGTAGTGTCGAAATTAAACAATTTTCTTTCATATTTCTTTATGAAGATTCTTTCCCATGTGTTTAATGCAGCTGGACCTTGGACACTTTTTAATAAGTGGATTTCTTGTTCATCACCGTACCTATCACCTCCAAAGAGTTCATCAAACCAACATCTATTAGTCGACAACAGCTGATGATGTTAGCAAGATCCTACGAAACATGTTCTAGGTAAATACTAGCAATAAGTGGAGCAATGAGTACTAGTTCGAATCAAAATTATATAATTTTGGGCTTCATTGTATCATAGTCCTTATACATTGGAAAACTGATTAGATGTTTGCCTATTACTAAGGTTATCATACATCCTCTTTTTAATTTATTTCATGTTTTTGTTGTTAAAAATAGCATTAGACATATTGAAAAATAGTAAACATCTTTATTTTGACTCGAAGCAAAAAATATATATGTGACAAACTAAAAATAGCTAATGGTTGATAAATACAACATGTGAATATTTGTAGAGTTTTTAACTGAATATACACAAAATTACAGATTATCATCATATGCAAGATGCATTCTGTTATTTGTGCTCTTGCCCTCTCCTTTTACTGCGCCATAATGTTTCTCTTCCATGCCCCATATTTATAGTTTCAGAAACATAACTTGAAAAATAAACCTCATTTAATTAATTACTTATATTATAACATCTTAATTTGATGCAATCTTAAAATGTACTTTGGATATGTCACGTGTTGGTTACATTAAATTTATAATCAATCCTGTAACCTGTGCATTACTTGGTACAACAAATGTATGGTTGCAATTCCTTTCTTGGAAGTGTTGTCGATTAATGACACTAAACAACACTTACTTTTAAATTTTTCCGGAACATGTTTCAGAAAAAATTTAAAAGTAAGTGTTGTTTAGTGTCATTAATCGACTCCCTTTGGATTTAAATGTATGGTTATTTGTAACTTGAATAAAATTTATTTGAAAATGAAAATTATTCGATATTGGCAGGGTGATATGATGTTTAAAGAAGCACTAACTGTATATAGACAACAAGTTTCGAACCCAGGTCCGCCAGTTGCAGATATACAGGACACACTCCCCTAAATGTCAGGCGTCACTTCACTACTGTATATTGGTTTGTTACATAAAATATTTTCTATGTCTTAAACAATAATTTGCTGTTGGTAGGAAATATCCAGTTCTTTACTATGATAGGCATATGATAAGCTTGTCCATTCAGATTCTTCAAGTCAATGTTTGGATTTCTACTTAACATGTTTTACACAAAAGTAGCATATTCCTAAACCATAACATTCTTAAATAACATACTATGAGTTTTTAATCTTCAGGTTACCTATCTAATGTTTAAGATTGCAAATTTCATTTATAATCTACTATGTAGAACTAGAATAAAACTTTAAATAATTGTAATATATACTCACGAATAAACCGTTCCACAAATAATGCAATGGTAATAACATAGAATATGAAGAGGTAGAATATGTTCTGTCGGTTTTCTTCCAAAAATGTAGTTATACAATCCCATTGTTTCATCAGCCAGTGTCTGCCTCCTTCTTGAGCAGGTTCAATATGGAAACTAGTCATTCTATATGGAATAAGAAGTGTATAATTTAATTAATTATGATA
Source organism: Mantis religiosa (assembly GCA_030765055.1). Classification (NCBI taxonomy): domain Eukaryota; kingdom Metazoa; phylum Arthropoda; class Insecta; order Mantodea; family Mantidae; genus Mantis; species Mantis religiosa. The sequence continues at coordinate 103,118,835 of CM060949.1, forward strand.
AAAAAATAACTCCAAAATAAAGGAGTTATTTTAATATTTGATAAGCAGAAAATAATGAGGAACTCACACAATTTTGTTTTCAGTTTTTAACGAACAGAATTACGGATGTCTAAATTGTACTCTATTTTCCCTGAATAATGAACTTGATTACTTTTAATATGCTAACATGCATATAAGTTATAAATGAATAATTATCATTGGTGATAACTGGGCCAAAATTACTGATGATCTTTGAATTTGGGATTTACCTAAATGCCAAAAATAATGATATTGGTTTAAGTTAATTGATGGAAATTATTCATTTCTTCACACTAGCCATATACAGGTTAAGGTTTTAGATTGAAAGTTGACATGAAAAATTCAGTGCCACAGGCAGGATTTGAACCTCAGATCTACTGGTTTTAGTCCAGTTGCTCTTACCCATTGACCATGGTAGCTCAATGGGTAAAAGCAACAGTAGATCCGTGGTTCAAATCCTGGCCATGGGAATTGAATTTTTCATGTCAAATCTATCAATGATATTGGTATTTATAATTTGCTTATCTTATACATCTAGTACAAAATTTGAAAGATTAATTGCTTAAAATTGTTATGAAAAATAGTTATTAAAATTGTTATTAAAAGTAAAGTTAATTTCAAATTAAAAGACTCACTCAGTCATATTTTATTAAAACTTGAACTTCACTCACATTACTATAAAATATTCAGTTTTGCTTGAAAGTTAATTTCCACATACAAAGCATTTTACTTTCTAATTTTCATTGATTTGAAAAATAAGCATAATAATAATAATAATATTGTACTGTGAACCAATAGTGAAGGACCACATGGATTATTTCAGTTCTAAATGGTTAGGATGCTTTTAAATAAACACTGGAACAAATACAAGACCTACTGCAGTATAGAAATTGGTGAGTATTTCTTATGCTAGCGTTCTTAATCATAATGCAACTAATAAGATATAATGAGTATAGAAATAGTGTTAGTCAAGAGCTAAATTCAGGAGATATTTTGGTGTTGTATGCTTCTGCAATTTTTTATCTGTAATTAAAACAGTGAAACCTTTTAGGATCAATAGTGGAATAAAATAGATTGAGTCAACATGAAAAATTCAATGCCATAGCCGGGATTTGAACCACAGATCTCCTGGTTTCCGTCCAGTCGCTCTAACCTATTGAGCTACCATGGCCAATGTGCCATCCTGACATTAAATTCTCCATTTGATCGTACATTTCCCCTGTAAAGCACTAGGGACTCTTGCATTCGAAATACACCGTTTGTGGCGACCTTAGCCTATATATGGCTAATATGAGGAAATTATTAATTACCATCAATTAACTAAAATAATAAGTGGAATAAAAGTTTAAACCTTTCAAATCTGAACAACAATAGCTACTGAATACAGTTAATGAGCTGTTTATGTTACCTTTCAAATATGCCAATAGAATAAACAATTCGAACAAGCATAAATATGGTTCTCTTTAAGTAACTAACCAAACATCATTTCATTCGTTTTTAAAGTTTGACACTGAAATGCTATTTTGTGATGTTAGTTGGTCATTTAATCTCTATTAGAGTAATAATTCAATAATTCATTAATTTAATGATTGCTTATTTTAGTAACAATGCACAATTTTAAGCATAAAACATTTGATGTAAATTATAATTTCTCTTTGAATATTAGCTTCTTATCATACTGTAATTTAATAGGGTTCTGCAATAGCCTACCATAGTTAGAGAGTATTAGAGGGTATTTGGCTGTTTTGTGCTTTATATTGAAATATATTAAAGCTATTTGGCTCAGTAATTAGTATTTTATAACATTTAAAATATGCTTTCTATACCAATATTAAACATTTTCTCTATCTTTTCTCGAAGCTCAGGAATAAATAACTTACCTGGCTACATTAGTGGAAGTATCAAGAAAGTTCTGCTTAGCACCTTTACAATCCAGACCAATGGCCACAAAGTCACCTTTATACTCCTTCATCATGAGTTTAAAATCATTGTATGTTAAAAAGTCCTTTCTTTGAAGACCTGCATCTTGAAACATTCCATCAATGAGCTCAGTAACATGCTCATCTGACAGACTAGTAGTACGAGCAATTTCAACCAATGACCGTAACATTTCAGATAATTCTCCTTTATCTATTACTCCATTGCGGTCATTATCACACATGTCAAATATAATTCTAAGTTTATCCTCTGTCTTTCCCCTTGAGAAAAGTACGACTGTATCCAAAAATTCCTATAGAGAAAACAAAGAAACATTAATTTTCATGGCATTCCTTTCAGTTAGTAGCTAACAACAACAACAACGCTGCCGACGATGATGATGATGATGATGATGATGATGATGATGATGATGATGATGGTAACAATAATAGTCATCATCATCATCATCATCATCAACTAATAAAAATAATCACGTAAATGTGATCACATTATAAGAACTTTTCAAGAGGGTTAATTGATTACAAGTTAACTTTGAGAAAAATAAGTAGTAACATAGCAAACATATTGTCCAAAGTGTTATTAAATAAATAAAGCACCATTTTTCTATCTAATGACCTACCACTTTTACTTCATGCTGCCTACCTAATAGTAGGTAAAAGGAACTGTTAAATTCTGCCCAAAAATTTGATGTAACATTTTCATTGGGAATTCACGTTTTCAGGCAACCCCTTAATCCAGAAAAAGCATTTTTGGTAAAAAGTCCTTGTGTACGTCTGTGGATGCCAAATTTGGTATTTAGTTTAGAATCTTCAAAGATATGATGTAACACTTTTGAACAAATTCCCCTCCCTCCAAACTGCCCTTTACACAGAAGCTTTTTAAAAATATTTAATTTTCTTAAAAAGTTCTAAAATTTGTTATTAAAATACCAAAAGTTTTAGACATTTAAATGATAATATATATATATTGGATTTTCTGCAGGGGCCTGTAAAACCCACTTCGATGGAAAGGAATTTAGTATAATTAATAAGTATAAGAGATAGACAAAAACATACTGCACTAGATAACGTATAAAATATATAAGTTTTCTTAAACCACAAAATTTATTTTGCTTAATTTTTTCTTCTTCTGAAATTAGGTATTTCTCAGATATATACTTTTAGTCATCTTTTGGTTGTTTGTTGCAATAGCATGGAAAGAGTATGAAAATTCTAGGCCATCATATAGTGATTGAGTTTTGAAAATTTGACCATCAACATCTTGTGTGACTTTTGTATCAAGTGAGTTCACTATAAGTTCTTTTCTTCGAACAATTTTGGCGCACTTATCTCTTGTAAAACTTGATTTTTAATCTGATTTTCTAAATTTACTTCAACCTTTAATGAAATGTGCAGTGAATCTTTATGCAGTGTATCTCAATTAACACGGAAAAGATAGAAAAATAAGGTTTTGTAAGAATTGGCTTATGAAAACTATATAAAAATAAATAAGAATATGCAAAAAGAGTTGTGTAAAGTAACATGTTAGATTCTTTACTTTTTATCAACTGTGAGAATAAGGAATGTAAGTATTTGAACAAATTTAGAACAATCGAAAGCATTCTTTCACTAGCTTCCTTTCTTTATAAGTCTACTCATTCATATCTCTTAAAAATTAGCTTACACTTAAAAATATATAATTGAATTTTAAACTAAGCAAGAAAATTTCCACTTGAATTAAAAATGTACCTGAAAGGATATGCGTCCATCACCATCTTTGTCTACAATATTGAACATCTTACGCACGAAAACAGCATCAGGTTTCATACCCAATGCACTGGCAAATTCGCTCTTAGACAGTGATGTACGCATCACTGTCATTACTTCACTGTCATCCTCTTCTCCACTGCCTGAACGACGTTTTTCCCCAGGCTTCAGTCCAAATGTTAGAGCATATGCTTCTCTAAACAAAAGAATGTTACTTTTTATACCTACAGTTTGCAAAATTTCTTTTACTGCTAAGCTCGTAAATATTTTATTCTTATTTCTTTAAGCAAATACATAAAATAACTGTGGAAAATGCTTTATTCATGAGTCCTCAACTATTGCAAAGTTTTGTTGAATTCTATGAATTTATATTTTACAGAAAGGTATATGATTTAATAGCACTGTAAATTGCTATTGAATTATTAAATGAACAGAAAGAAGAGAGAAATAAAAAAAATTAAAAATTTAAAACAGGATAGGAGAAGTTAAGAAAGAATGAGAAAGAAAGGAAAAATAAGCAGTAAAAGAAACAGAGTAAAGGTATTTGAAAGTAGTGAGTCGGTAATTCAAAAACAAACATCACTTAAATTATCCTTACTTGGACATGTTTCGGAGAATGTTTTGTCTCCATCGTCAGCAGTTATCCGACTGGTTGGATCCATGGTTTCTTGAAGTGAGCTGGTTGTCTGTGGCAGCATCTGTTGTCTGTGAGATGAACTTCCAAAGAGAGCTTTCAGGTGGCAATTCAAAATTTAAAGTATACTGTTTGTTTTTTATAATTAGCAACTTTTCCCAAACATCGAGTTCGGCTACATTACTGGCTGATTTTAATAGTTTTATATTTGGTACAATTTCATGATTGGTAGACCAGAAATGGTGAGTTATTGCTGATTTTTCTATTTGTTTTTATTTCATGAATCTCATATGTTCTGTAACCTAATATGTAAACTTCTTTTGGTTTTTCCTATGTAGAACTTATTGCAATCTGAGCAGTTGATTTTGTATATACCTGATTTCTTGTTTTCAGGTAATGGGTCTTTCAGGTTGTTGCATAATAAGTTTTTTAAACTGACTTTATTTATTGGGGCTAGAGTGATGTTGTACTTCTTGAATATCTTGTTGAATTTATGATGCATTCTGGGATGATATGTGAATTTCCTGAACTGTGTCTTGGTTTTTGATTCTGTTAATTTTATGGTATCCAATATGTGTTTCTGTTTCTTGAATTTCCAAATTTTCTTATCTATTAATTGTTTACTGTATCCATTAATTGCAGCTATGTTAATCATGTGGTTATATTCTTTGTTGTATTCATTCTTTTTCAATGGGATGTTGACTAGTCAATATGCTAAGCTATCCAAAACTGCATGTTTGTGGGGTGTAGGGTTGTAGCTATCATTCTTGATGTAATAGAGATAGAAAAAGATGACTACTTACCTTTCTTAGATTTGAATATAATCCATGAATTAAATAACATATCTTTTGGCATCTACAGGAAGCCAACACAAACAGATAATTACATCAAGAATGATAGCTACAACCCTACACCCCACAAACATGCAGTTTTGGATAGCTTAGCATATTGACCAGTCAACATCCCATTGAAAAAGAATGAATAAGGAAATTCGCATATCATCCCAGAATGCATCATAAATTCAACAAGATATTCAAGAAGTACAACATCACTCTAGCCCCAATAAATAAAGTCAGTTTAAAAAACTTATTATGCAACAACCTGAAAGACCCATTACCTGAAAACAAGAAATCAGGTATATACAAAATCAACTGCTCAGATTGCAATAAGTTCTACATAGGAAAAACCAAAAGAAGTTTACATATTAGGTTACAGAACATATGAGATTCATGAAATACAAACAAATAGAAAAATCAGCAATAGCTCACCATTTCTGGTCTACCAATAATGAAATTGTACCAAATATAAAACTATTAAAATCAGCCAGTAATGTAGCCGAACTCGATGTTTGGGAAAAGTTGCTAATTATAAAAAACAAACAGTATACTTTAAATTTCGAATTGCCACCTGAAAACTCTCTTTGGAAGTGCATCTCACAGACAACAGATGCTGCCACAGTCAACCAGCTCACTTCAAGAAACCACGGATCCAACCAGTCGGATAACTGCTGACGATGGAGACAAAACATTCTCTGAAACATGTTCAAGTAAGAATAATTTAAGTGATGTTTGTTTTTGAATTACTGACTCATTACTTTCAAATGTTAAATACATCACTGTTTCTAACCTTTTGCTTCAAATAATAAGAGTAAAGGTATTTAGAAAAATATTGATTTTACATTGATGAAGAACATGTAATTTACAACTAAACATTAAATCAACAGGAAGCAGACAAGTCAGATGACTGGTCCAAAACACGTGTTATAAGTTAAAATTTAGTAAATGCATCTATGTAGAATGAATCCTCATTTAATTCGTAATTTGGTTATAAATTATACTTATTTCATTGTATTTGAATCACATTTTTTAGAATTACCTGAAGAAATGTTCAAGGCGTTTCTGCCTACGTTCACGAGTTTCAGCATTTCGAAGCATTGCTTCACGAGGTGCCTGTGCACTGGCCAGTCTCTTTTTATGAGAATTCAGAAAGGCCTCCAGCTTAGAGATAAACTTTCGTCTAGCAGCAAGAGAATCAAATTCAAGCACCAGATCATGATCTCGGGGCACTCGTAACAGCACCAATGGCCGTTTTCCACTGCCACTGTTATCCTATAACAACAACTCTTATTATCATGATACTCTGGTTTGTGTACTGTTCTTATTCAGCAAACTTAAATCACAACAAAATTGATCATAAAATCTAAACCAATTTAAGTTTTTTACTATATCCTCATTTATAACTTCAGATTTTACTTTGGTTTCAATTTTTTTTAATTTGTTTCTTTTTAAAGAAATCAATCACCAACAGTAAAGTTAAAGTATGAAAATACGCATTGCTGTGATTAAGTTATTAAACCTCAATACAAAGAACTTATTAAATACCTGAGACTCTTCCACTGTAAGACAGTCTGTGCCTCTGAAACTGAGAGTTCGTAATTTTTCTCCTTTTCGATCTACAGTGTGGATTGCAGCCTCAGGACCAAACTTTACTTTTACTAGACGCCGATGATTAGCATGTAACCACTCTCGTACTGCCATTTTGTCCACCACTTTACCTCCTATACTATTTTTTAACTCCTCCTGTTGCATTCTTAATCTCCGACGTCTTCGATTTTGCAGCTTCACAACACCGTAGCCTGCACCGGCACAAATAATGGGTACAAAACCCAGGAAGAGGCATGCATAGATGTATGCCAATTCACTGCCCTGTTTCAACATTAAATATTTGTGAGTCTTTTGGTATAACATTACAAATTATATAATATGATATTAACAAACTATATTTATTAAATGTATAAAATTGTGTTCTCTGTTCTAATGCACTTCAAATGTATTAATTATATTTGAACTCCAATCTTTTCAAACAAAAATTTCTTTATTAATTTTTAGATGAGTCGTATTTATTACACATCTGCTTCGTACCTATTTTGAGGACATGTTTCGCAAATCATCGTTTGCATCTTCGGCTCTTATGCGACTAAAGCTTGATCCAGTGGTGTGGATCAAGCTTTAGTCGCATAAGAGCCGAAGATGCAAACAATGATTTGCGAAACATGTCCTCAAAATAGGTATGAAAGTGAAGCAGATGTGTAATAAATACGACTCATCTAAAAATTAATAATTATTTCGCTTCACTGTGGTGTTCCAATACAGTTAAATCTCGAAAAATTTCTTTATTTGGTAGTGAACATGTGTAGTGGAAGCGGATGTGTGAAATATACTTACAGAATATGTTTCTACTTATATTTTCAACAAGAAGCAATTAAGTTTTATTGTTTGATGTGTAATGTCGAGTAGTTAGCAATAATGTCATTAAAATTGTTGCATTATTATAGAAATTATTCAGAGAAAGCTTGTTTTGAATACATATTTTGGATTTCATGACTTTCCATTTCCACATTTGGTTCAAATTACCTTCTAGAAGAAGGTTTGAACATCGCCATGTTTACAGACAAAAGCAAAGAACTTGTATTATTTTAATTCTGAGTTTACTTTTTTAATATTTTACCCTATTAGGTCAATGAGCATAAAGCTAATATGAGAGCTCTCATACTCTTTGAATTTACAATACAACAGATACCACATGCACCAATTTCAATATTTAACAAGTGGGTAGTATATTTAATGATGGATAGATCATAAAAAGCTCAGTTTTAAGTACTGTAATAGTGAACTAAGTGGATGTAAGTTTTTTGCTCCTAATGAATTTATTGAAAGTGAGGAACAGCTGTTTAACAAGAATTCTTTTAATTGAGCAAAAATAGACTGTAACTATTTCAATATTCAAAAATATAAACCAGGTTCTGATATTTAAAAACAAATGTAACGTATCTATTACTGTAGAAGAAACCATTAAAGCTAAAATAATTTAACCAAGAAATACAGTACAGAATAGAATTGGTGATATAATATTTAATTTTGAACTTTACCAACAAGTAGAAAATTTTCTAGGCATATTACTTGTTCATCACTGTTGTTCACTATGAGTAATTTAAACAGGTCCATTGAGTACCTTTGGAACTAATTTGTTAATAAGCTTTAGAATCAAAAGGAAATAAACATAAAAAATGCATTATGTGGATTGGAGGAATTTAGTAACAGTGACATCAAAATTAATTGAAAAAACTATTTGTATTCAATTTTTAGTAGTTCATCACTTACATGTTTATATTATCGAGGGACTAGTTTTGGAAACCATTGCCTCCATTTTTAACCTCAAAGGTGTATTGTCTGTTGTTATTGTCTCTCTGGTGGTGGAACAATGGACTTCTTTATCATATTATCGACTGACGAGGTTTCATTTATTTAATACCAAATAAGTTGTAAGGATTGTGGAAAGTGCTGCATAGGTCAAACTAACATAAACCTAAATACCAGAGTCAAAGAGCATTTTAGAAACATCAAATTAAAACATGAAGATAAGTCAGCAATAGCATTTCATTTTTGGAAGAAAATCCATGACCTTGACTCAAATCCAAAATTTCTAAAAGGGGTGATGAACCACAACAACTGACAACATGGGAGAAGATATTAATGTGGAAAGATAAGGACTAAGTAATGAACTTTGAAATCCCGCCAGTTGATAATTTGATAAAGAATTTTGTAGTTCCACCACCATAGGGAAGAGAGCAGACCACAACAGTTGAACCTTCCAGGTTGAAAATGGATGCAACTGCTTCTGAAACTAGTCCTTAAATAATATAAAAATGTGAGTGAAGATGTATTTAAAACTAACTACAAATAGTGTTTTCAAACACAAATCTATTTTAGAACCCTTTCTACATATTTTTCTAAGAAATCTATTACTCTTAACAGAATGTATGCTCTGTAATTGGAAAACACATACTTAAATTCTCTTTTACATTGATGGGTAAACCACAAGTATTATTGGTATTTTAATTTAACTATGATAAAAGACACATCATTCATTGCAAAAGATAAAATAAAATGACTAATATACTTCATGAGAATAAAAAAGAATACCTCAAAGTAGTCAAATCCCTTGAGATATTTGCAGGGTTCCAGAAGGCTTGTATTCAGCTGAGTTGGCTGTGGACATGGATCATTTTTCATCCAAAAGAAAACATGCTTTTGGATTTCATTAGGTTTAATATCAGTACTGTTTACAATAACATCCCACATTCTGATTCGCCGAATTTCTTCTATTTCTTTCTCAGTAAATATCCTAAAATTAATCAAAACATCAGTTACAGGCATTCTCATGCAGGCAGATTTTAGAGATTTAGAAAACACTGTGCAATCAGGTACCTACACTTTCTCTGAGATGCTTCTCTTTTTGCATAGTTTTGCACTTTTGATAGAGGTGTTTAATTACTATCTTACATTCTTCCCTGCTAATATGTTTTAAAATTATCTTAAAAGTTACACTCACAAGACTTTCTTTAGACATACTTCAACAAACTGCTCTTACGAAAGCTTATTGTTCTATCATCTTTTATTAAGATAAACATATCTTCATTGTTTCTTTTGCAGGAGAGGGTGGACGTAGTGAAGTCTTGGTAACTTGATAGCACATATATTTGTGCTATATAGTTGTGTTCATGCTTTATATCTGAACCTTTAGCTGTCAGAATGCTTTTGCTCCTTTTTCAATGATACTCCTAAAAAGTTACGATTTGTAATCTTAAAAAACTTGTGATAAAGCCTAAAATGAAAAATCATTGTTTACAAAAAACTTTTTTGAAATTCAAATTTTTAACATTAATTTGTTGTAATCAAAACACTTTAACCATAAAACTTAATATAAACAATGTTGCTTAGAAATATCCCCCAGTAAGATTTTTTTTTGAAACTTTCATAATGGTGATGAAAAATGAATCACCAGTTTAGTGTATGGATATTACAAGTAATTGTTCTTTAACACTATGTAGGAAAAGGTTTGTGTAGGTTTATTTGCATTGTTACATGTTACCACTGTGTATTTATAATTTTGTGTACTCTATGCAAAGATGCAGAATATAGTGAAATTAATATTGCAATTCTTTCTTTTTTCTTTGCATTTCTTTGCCTTTTTTGTTTCTTCTTTTACTTTTGTTGGTTAAGTTTCTGGCAGTATGGAACAGACAACATTTTCACTTATTGAACAATTGAAAGTAAAATTGTAAATTCTCACTGCTTTATGTTACCTCTTTCTGAATAAGTAAATCCCCCTCCCCCTCCCCCGCTTCTGAAATTCTGAAAATGTAAAAAGTGAGTGCTTTGGCTACAGAAATCTTCAGGAAATGATTAACTGTCATGAGATATTCAAATCTTCCAAAGAAAGAAAGTAAAAGAAATCATTGCAAATGTCACCCAAGACTTGCACTCTTTATTTTGTTTGTTATTACTTTTAAACATGCAATCTCTATGTTGGTGTATAATAAAATAAATAAAAACATTATAAACAGATGAAAACTTTTCAAACTTAGCAATTTTTTTTGAAAGATAACTCAATGGCAAAATAAGTTTCACATGTAGTGTAAATACCTGAATGCAGTGAAGTTGTAATTGAGTTGTTCACCTGAAAATTCTAGACTTAACAGAAAGTATATACTTACCCATTCTCAACATTTTCAAACCAGAAGCGATCAGCATCACGAATTCGAGTGAATTGCTCACGAATGATTGCCCTGAACAGTTCTCCTGGCCCATCCTGTGATTCCAACATTCCTCCAACATATAGGTCTATATTATCCAGACGATTCTGATATACTCCAGCAATCAAACGCAGCAGATCAGGCTTCTTTTTGAATAAAGATGGATTTATTTGTGTCCATTCTTTGATACGTGGTAGACGGAAATATGCCCTGTTTTTAAAGGAAAAAATGTATTAAATTGACAATTTGTTGAATTATGAAAAGAGAATGCTACTCATCTCTGTATTTAAGGGCTTGAAATGTAACAGATGTTTGAAAATTGGTAAATAATGAGAGGTATAAAAAGCACATTATTTATTTATATAGAAGGTTTCAATAAGCATGTTACTTTAGGTAGGGACAAATTTGATGAAAGAGACCTTAATCATACATTTATTCTTCGTAGAGTAATTTAAATAATATCTCAAGTGACTCAAGATATCTTTTGATTTTTAATGTATATCTTTACATCATTGTGAAGTACTAGAATATTATGAGTTATATTTTAGGTACTGTAAAACTATTTCTACTGGTGTAATGAGACAAATTTGTAGTGTGGAAAATAAATGCTGAAGCATCAAGACTCTTATCTATATATATAGGTACATATTTTGTTTTAGCTGGGAGATAAATAAATTTCACTCTCTGAATAGGGTTCTTTGTATAGATTACAGTCTGAGTCAATTGTTCAATTTCATAATTTCGTGTAAACTCACCTAACAGTATTGTAATCAGGTAAGCCATTGTCACGACCTCTCATGATGTTGAGTGCACCAAGGTCACGACGAGAGAACTCCATGGGACCAAACAGTTTGTCACGAACATCTGAGCATAGCACTGTATCCTCTCGTTCAGCAATTTGTGATGCCATCCCTAGAAGAAGTTCTTCCACAGTGCTGTCTGCCAGTACATCCTAGAGTAAGAATAACAACATAGTGTGCCAAAATGCATATAATTTGAGGATAAATATAATCTTAAAGTCTTAATTTACATAGAAATCATTTATAAGTTGCTAATAACTTCCATTTTAAAACACTATTTCCAGTTCTTCACAGTGAAACTTAGTGAAACTGAGGAGCATGTTTTTATAAAAAGAGCAAAAATGTTGATGACAAAAATATTTTGAAAAAATTAAAAACAAGTGTGAAAGTCGTCTTAACTACTGCATGTGTTTACATATTTTCACCAATTATTTAGAATTCAAGGTATTCTTAAGTATTTTCTATTGGTCATACTAGCAATTTCTAGTTGTCAGAATTACCTTTACATTTAAGGAAGGTTCACATTAAACATTTTATACAGGGTATCCATAAAATAACTCTGGAGTGTTAAAGCTAAATATTTCAATATGTTAGAAATTAAAAATTATTGATGTTTTATATATGGTTTGAAAAATAGTATTGTCAATTTGTTTTATAACTTTAGACATTTCAATCAGTTCTTCATTTATTATTTCATTAAGACATTTAAGTTCAACACCCTGGAGTTCTTTTATGGATACCCTCTATTTGTGCTATTTTTTTTTTTTTTTTTAGTTCTACTGTAACCAACTCATAACTTTTTATTTCAATCTTGTTTTAAGTCTTCATAGCACTTACATTTGAATCCCACCATGTGGAACAGAGTCGAAGAGCATGGTATCCCATTGGAGTTTTACGGAAGTTACATTTGCCATCACGACGATATATACCTGGAGGAATAAGGGTGTGCCCAAATCGAAAAGCAGCACTTTGAAAAACGTGGCTTACTCCAGGATGAACATCTGGTTTATAGCCTTCATATCGTGGTAAACCCTCACCCATAAAGGCTGGCAGATATTCATAAACTATGATGTTCTGAAACAAAAAATGAGTTTCAAAAGGGAAGGAAACCAAAAGAAAGTTGATAATTAATTGATTTTCACATGAGGTGCATGTACAAAAAGAGTTGAAAAGTGGAATCTGATTGAAAAATTTAATGTCATACCAGGATTTAAACCATGGATCTTCTGCTTTATGCCTAGTTGCTCTAACCAACTATGCTACCATGGCAATGTGCTCATTCTACATTGAATTTCTCAACTAACTTATATGTTATTATTTTACTTAAATTCCATCAATTAATTCAAATAATAAGAGTTAAATGATGAAGCCTGGGACTCAAGTACTTACAATAGTAAGTCGCCACAAACAGTGTATCTCGAATGTGAGAGCTCCTTGTGGTCAACTGGAGAATTTAAGGTCAGGATGGCACGTTGGCCATGGTAGCTCAATGGTTTAGAGCGACTGGACGGAAACCAGGAGATTCATGGTTTAAATCCTGGCCATGGCATTGAATTTTTCATGTTGACTCTATCTAACTTACATGTATTCTCAGTAAACACAAAAGGATTTGTGGCTCAAATCCTACTTTATGGCATTGAACTTTTCGGTCTGATTCTATCTTTCAACCTTTGTCCTACATGGTTTGTGTGAAAAAAGAGTTAATTACACTGATTGACCTTATAGAGGTTGCCTGTAAAGCCCAGGATTTAAAGTACTTACGGCATTGCAAATTTCACTGTGGTATGTTAACTCAAATATAATTTAAAATAGTTTAGCAGCAGTACACATGAGTCACAAGGAGAATTTAATATTGCACCAGCATGCAATAGTTCAGTTAGTTAAAGCAATTGAAAGCAGAACGGAAAATCCATAGTTTAAATCTCAGCAACAGCACTGAATTATTTAGTCTGATTCTATCTATAAAATATAGTTATTGTTTTTCAGCTGTTTTAAGGCAAATAGGTAAAAAGGAATAATAACATGAAATAGAGGTAGTTTTAATTTGCATTTTAACAGACAAATATTATAGAAATGAAGATATACAATTTATGCCTTCAGTTGAACTAGGTATCAACATATGTAGCAAATTTTTTTTAGTTGGCTAGGTCATTCGGTAGAGTACCTGCCTGCTATATGAGAGGTCTGGAGTTCGATTGAAGCTGGGAAGTGGGAATTTTATTCCATTTAAGATTATTCCCTATTCTTCCCAAAGTCTGGAAACATGAATGAGGTTTAACTGTGTCTATGATCTAATGTACAAAACTCAAACAAAAACCATTGCAGATATGTTCCAAAGACAAAAGGCTGTCAATATGGCCACTGCAGTAAAAGGCAGGACATAAGAGAAAAAAAAAGAAAAAAAAAGAAGAAAAAAAGATCAAACTTGCAGTACATTTTCACAGCAAAATTGCTTTTAAATGCCATATTAAACATAACTTTATTAATTTTTTCAGTAAGTATAATATAAATCATTGATCATAAAACCTAATAAATATGGAAAATAAGTAAAATAAAAACTCAAAACAACTTTAACCTGCAGTCTTCCAGTGCTAAACATTATTGTTTTTCCAGTGATCTTTGGAATTGTGACTTCCACAGGATGTCCAGGACGAGGCTCATCACTAGTGCATTTTAAACTCTGCAACCCACATTTTAATCATTGTATATGAATGGGCAGAGTCTTTCAATGTACTGTCCATTTCATCCTTGATTTCTTTAGGCGTTCAGCCTTTCAAATTGAAGTATTTAATCACTGCTCACAAAAACCATGAAAATCCTCCATTTTCATGAAACCTCTACACTTGTCTTGTTTAAAATGCTATCATTCAAAAACTAAACAAGCTATTGACCTATAACTATGGATACTATATGGTTAAACTATATGATGCTGGCCTCAAACTGGTCCAGTTGTGCCATCTCTATGTGAGGCCCGGAACTTATCAACTGACCCTCCTACAATGTTCACAGTGTAAGTTGAGAATTTGATATACTGACACGCTCTGACACCGTGCATACAGCGGAAGATCCATGTTTCAAATACCAACTAGGGTATTTAATGTTTCAGTTCGATTCTACCTTTCACAGTGTGCCTACAGACGGTTTGTATGTGCTAGAACAACCAGTTATCATTGATTGACCTTATAAATATAAACAAAAGGCTTATTTATCATCCATTGGTTTCCATAATGCTAATGATTTGAGTTCATTAGCATAGTGAAATTTGGTTTCATGGAAACTTTGTTCGGGGCTGCTATCCATTGGAATCTGAAAAGATGGAGGGATTAAGATCTCGGCGGGCGTACTGTAATTTAACAACATACTCTCTATAGTATGGCATTGGTTTTAGAGCCAGTTATAAAAATACTGTTTGCTAATGCACATTTGGAAAAGTATAACTATGTATGTAGGTATATTCTTACTCTCTAATCAATCTGACCTGCAAAGTAGCGATGACTATTCGACGGGCACGCTGGAAGACCTCTTCATCAGGCCAATCGGGATGTTGGGCCTGTACACGTTTAGCAACGACGTTATGCCAGCGGAAAAATAGTATTCCAAAGGAAAGCAGTGCTGGGTTCTGGTTTGTACGAGGATCCCCTAACACTGAAACAATAAAAACAACAATGTCATATATTAAGTCAGAACTTTCTGCCTCTTCTCAGAAATGGAAGAGCATGTTGAAATATTTAAGGGAGTGTTCATAATATATTATTACGTCACTAACTGAAGGTAGAATGTGGTTGGTCCAAGGAAGTTGACACTAGTGACACTAGCCTGATGACACATATTTCTCCCCTAATTTTTCTTTATATCACACCTTGTTTCCTTATTTTGCAATGATCTAACCAACTCTTGTTTTAGCCTACTTAAATGTTTTACACATATTTAATGGATTGTTGAATTAATTTAGGAGATTCCAGTTATAATTGCAGTATTAACCACCGTCAACAATACAATATACCAAATATGACGGAAAATGAGTTGAAATTTGGTAACATTTTAGTTATTTTATTAAGACCAGTGAAAGGTGTAATTTTGCAATAAGAACAATTTGTCATCTCTCTTTAGTCTTCTGATAAGTTACCATTTACCATATGTATGTGCAAGTAGCCCGGGTTACAAGTAAGAGTACAGACTTAATGCGCATTAATTGGTGCATTTCGCGCCAGTCATCTGTTACCGATTGCTATTGCGATAAAATTGAGATATAATAAATCTGATGTTATTGGGTAAATATTTTTGTAAATATTAATTTAAATGTGCAGTTTTCCGAGTAATTTATATCTATATATAACACATTGCTTAGCATGAAAATTATTATTGTACATAATTGAGATAAACAACCGTGTTGTGGAATGTTCCTATTAAGGGCAGTTATAGTGCTTCTTTTATGGGGAGCCTCATATTGAAGTAGGTACTAAGAAGATCATGTTATGTAAATTATCATCAGTTTGTTTTGTAATATATACGCGTCAGTTTGCAGTCATATTTGGTAGGAAAAGGGACAGTAAATGATACTTAAAGTCCCAAAAAGTCATTAAAATGTTGCTGTTTTTGAGAAAAATACCCCAAATGTGAGAAAAAGAAAAAAAAATCGCTTAACTTTTATTAATGATACATTATTATTATTTATTATTATTCGTTATTATTGTTGTTATTGTTATTGTTGCTTTTGTTGTTGCTGTTGTATTTCAACAAAATGTTGGTAATGGTTAACATACACTACCTAAAAATAAAGTGGTTTTATAAATATTAAAAGCAGAAGCATTATTAACAGTGAAGTATTCTTCATATTAGAGTTTGATTTATGAGTCACTATGTTTACACTCAAACTTCACTTACTTGTTGTTGATAATTGAAACGTTTTCAAGATCATTCAATCTCATCCTCTGCTGTTTGGTGACTAACAGCTGAGGATGAGATCGAATGATCTTGAAAACGTTTCAATTATACAACAACAAGTAAGTGAAGTTTGAGTGTAAACATAGTGACTCATAAATCAAACTCAAATATGGTTTTATAAAGCTTGCACTTCAAATGAAGTCCTCAACCTCACTCTCTTATTTCTATATTATGAAACCGGTTAACTAGATTTGGCTGTTGAATTATCAGGGGCAGATTTTCTGCTGTAATATACCATCGTACCTGTCAACTTCAATGTGGAATCAGAATGTTCATATGAAAGATAACTCTTTCCTATGCCTAGCTTACTTCTTAATGTACGTAAAAGTCAAATTTAGAGTCTCGATATTAATCCTATTAAGCACTTTTGATTTCACTTTGCTAATTTTACTGAAAATTCTATCCGCTTCTGAATTTGAATGGTGGAGACTTAACACCATACAGGTGTGTCTTTGTAGGTGTGATATACATGGCTCGTTCAAAAATTACTGGCAACACTGCCTGCATTTGGCGCTATCAGCGGTAAATCATGTACACTGATAACAATGAAAAATAAGAGCATCTGATGAT
The DNA here is from genome assembly GCA_030765055.1 of Mantis religiosa. Lineage (NCBI taxonomy): Eukaryota > Metazoa > Arthropoda > Insecta > Mantodea > Mantidae > Mantis > Mantis religiosa. The sequence goes on from CM060949.1 coordinate 103,136,079, forward strand.
TGTTAGCTGTGTGTTTGAAGATAAGATTATTTAATAAGACATTTATAGTTAGTTTAATTGTTGGCTATTATCTTTAGTGCTCTAAATAAGTTTAGCAAATAGGAACAAAGATGCTTCATTAAAATTCAGTTTGCAAGCGTTTTCATTGCTCGACAATACCATACAGAATTATTGGAAGCTTGTGGTAGACAGACTTTACCATATCGTACCGTGGCTACGTGAGTGAATGCATTTCGCAGCGGAAGGGAAGACGTTCATAAAAAACGTGGAGCTGGTAGACCGCAATCAGCAAGTGATGATGTGCATGTGAGGGCTGTTAGAGCACTGCTGGAAGAACATCGTTGTTAGACTTGTATTGAACTAGCAAGGGAAATTGGAGTTGCTACTGGTGCGATTCTCCACATACTTAAGAAGAAGTTAAAGGTGAGGAAAGTCTGCGCTCGGTGGGTTCCACACAATTTTACAGAAGAAACAATGTTGCAGAGGATGGAAATAGCAAGATTACAGTTAGAACGCTATGAACGTGAAGGTGAGCGTTTTCTTCGTTGTATCATAACATTAGATAAAACCTGGATTCGATGCTACCAACCAGAATTAAAGAGTTAATCAAATGAGTAGCGGTACATTGATTCACCACGGCCAAGAGTATTGAAGGAACAGGATCCAATTAGTCATGTTTATTGTTGCTTATGATTTTGACAGTGTTCTTAGCACTCATTCAGTTCCTCAAGGAAATCGTGTGAATGGTGCATATTACAGTCACTTTATAAAACGTTGTGCGTCGTAAACGTCCAAATCTCCTGAATTCTCATCATATTACACGATAGTGCTCGCTCTCACACGTCTGTCCCTGTTGTTAATTTACTTCACAGATGGTACTGGGAAATTCTAGAGCATCCTTCATGTGATTTTGAACTTTTTGCGAAAATGAAATTATCACATAGAGGAGTTCGCTTTAGAACAAGCCAGGCAATTATAGCAACAGTAGAGCACTCTGTTCGATTACTAGGACAATGCACTGTGGATGGCATTCGCCGGCTTCCTGATGTGTGGAGGCGAGTTCATCATGTTGGAGGAGATTACTTCTAAGCAATGCAGTAATGTGACTACTCTAAAAATGTTTTATTTGTTATTAATTCAAATGTTGCCATTAATTATTTAATGACCTAAGTATATAGGGGACATGTTTCTGACATCAAAACAGTAAAAATGTTCATATGTACATGGGTTTGAAAATCAATTATTTCAGAGTTACAACACAAAATCGAAAGTAACAAAAATTGCTCCGAAGTGGCTTTCTCTTGCTTCGATACATGGATTTTTTATATGACATTTGAAGTCGTTAGTTCATGCGATCCTTGTACTTAATGTTGACATTTTGAAGGAACATATCCAAACTGGATCAGACAAAATAGGAAACAGGCCAAGAATTTTCAACAGAGTACGTCAAAGCATTGAACGCAGTCTTAGCATGCATCGAAACAAGAGGAAGCCACTTCGGAACAATTTTTGTTAATTTCAGACCAATGTACATATGAACACTTTTTTACTGTTTTGATGTCAGAAATACGTCGTCTAAATATGACACCAATAAAGTTACATTCTGTAGTTGCAAACCACCATAACTCTGATTGGAATTCATACCTATAGAATCCTCATAAGCACATACGTCAGTTGGAAAATCCATTGTATTACAAGTGTTGAGCCATTTTATGAAACTCAGATTCCACCACTGACTAATGGTGGATTCATTTACGTTGGGCTTAGTATACTCGAATAATTTAGCAGTCATTGACAAGCTTCAGAAAACATTTCCTCAGGAAGGTTTTTTTTCTTCATATTTACGACTGAGTTTAATTTCTGAAGTCATTTCTCAAATTCATGTCCCATATATGGTTTAGGGTCTATATACGAATCAATATCACCGAATATCTACTTCTGTGGGCATTATTGTCGTACTCAGTGATCGGATAAGATTTGTCAAATCCTGAAGCAATTTTGTAGGCTCAACAGTTTCACTTTCAGAAGTTTGATTGTCTATATACTTCCTGTACTATATTTTAAAATAATACAAATATAACTTATTCAGTGAATTACTGTACATTTTGTAAAGCATTTTTGCTCCAAAGTACTTTTCTTTAGATCTGACAATCTGAAAGACATTGTAATAATATTCTCGCAACAGCCGATTCGATAGAAAGTCACATCGTCTCCCACACAACTTGAATTTTTCAATGGTCTTTAAATAAAGTTTTTCCAAAAATTGATATTTCTTGGCAATGTCTCTTCTGTTATATGAGGGATGTAAACTGTAACAATGACAAGCACAATGACCAGGTAAGGTAGTTTAAATCTCGTTTCAGCCCCTCATACACAATTGTTTATTTATGTGTTTACTGAAGCTCCCAATCATATTTTCTGGTTTATGACATTCCAACGAAGTTTTTCTGAAATTAACAATCGCTTCAGCTGCGCCCAATTCTAATTCCATCAAACCAAAAAAACTACTTCTTTGGGGCACACTATTTCTTTGCACCGAGACACTGGATTAACGTACACAACGTCGAGTAATTTTGTAACCATATATATTCAATGATTCATCTACAATTAATTTTTACCCATTTTTATCAACATTTGATACAGAGCTTTCGAAAAAGTGTGGAGCTACCACATTTACCACAATTTCTCTGATCTCAGTTCTGTGAAACTGGAGCTATCTCGCGCTCTTGCTATCTGAAAATTGCTTTTCACATCGTTGTGACACGTGATCACACGAAAAAAATGAACTGTGTTCAGCAATGCACATGCAGATTCCTACATGCGATAATTGATAAGCATTTATTTGAGACTCGTATTTAAATTAAAGTTCCCGCTGCCTAAAACTTTCAAAAGGACGCGAAATTTTCCCGAGTTTTTGTATTTTAACATGCTTTTTAATGTCTGTTAATTTTACACTAATTTCGCACTGTAGTGTCATTTTCATAGGGGATACAACTTCCAAATATGTATGTAAAGTCGCTCGTATTTAGGTTCCATCGCGAAACTCAACTGGAATGCACAATTTTACACGAACAAACTCAGATTATGAGGTTTGGAATCTAGAAACAGCTGAAGTAAGCATAACTAACGCTCCAGTATATAACATACACATACATTCTGTAGAACTCACTGTTATAATGTGTTCTTCAGATATTTGATTACTAGGAGGGAGTTCATATTTAAGCTAATTCATAGGTGTTGCAATGCGAAGGAATTATGTTAATATGCTTAGCAAAGCTCTTAATTATTGCTATGTACAACATGGTAGAGCTTTGAGGCCTATTTGTTTAATATAATCTGTTTTAATGCTATCAACGATTTCCATGAAGTAAGCTATAATCTATTTCTTGCAGTTTTACTAAATGACATAAAATTCACTCAAAATGAAGAGGTATTTACAAACTATTCACATAAATTTGAAGAGTTAGTTTTTTTTTTTTTTTTTTTTTTTTTTTTTCCCTTTATCGCACTGACTGACGTGACTGACTTACTTCGAACTCGCTTATACAACCGTTGGAAATTTCCACAGAGCTCCAGAACGTTCGAGATGGAGAACATTCCAGAAGATTCTGATAATCTGCAGAGAGCATGTTTACGAAGATGAAAGCGCTGTCTTATATGTTTACGGTTACAACTGCGTGGCGCCGACATCCTGATAACCCTGTGCCATTGCCACTTTGAGTTATTTGAAAAGTCTATGGTAATAACAACAAAGTAAGTCACGAGTGTCACATTCACACAGCATGGGAGTGCTGCGGGAGTTATTTTCCTGCCACACCATTTCCCGTTTTGGAAATATTTCTTGGCCGTGTCGGACAAGTTTCTTGTTTCTCCAGTCTTGACTGATCCGTATTATTTCCTCTGGGGCTACCTAAATGAGCAAAGTTAAGAGATTCATTATAGCCTTTTTCTCAGAAAATAAGAAATAACAAGAAATATCTCATTTAAAGAGCAATTTGCCCGCCTCGGTAGCGTGGTGGTAGCATGTGTGCCTCACGTTCAAGAGGTCCCGAGTTCGAATCTCGGTTAGGGTGAGTTACTTGGATAAGGTTTTTCAGGGGTTTTCCCTTATCCTGAAAGACGAATGTCGGGTAACTATAAGCTCTATGGACCCTGGGCTCATTTGACCATCGTTTCACCCATTTCATTCATCGCCCGACAGGACTTAATGTTGGAGGATGTAAATTACAAAATAAATAAATAAATAAATAAATAAATAAATAAACAAACAAATAAGTAATGATGATGATGATAATAATAATAATAATAATAATAATAATAATAATAATAATAATAATAATAATAATAATAATAATAATAATAATAATAATAATAATAATAATAATAATAATAATAATAAGTTACTAACACTCCCCACATGGCAACCTTGGCCTTCGGGGTAACCTCACCCCACCAAGTGATGACCGGACCCATTTCTCAGGTGGAGGAACCCAGAGGGCGGTGTCCATTACCTCCGATGATAGGGTGATAGTGAAGATGGCGGTGAGGTGAGAGGACCTACAGTTTTTACCGTGGACTCCGAACCACGTTGGGCATAGGGGATACTTCACGTGTGCTAGACAGAGGTGAAGGCGTGGATAGGGCCGACTTAAAATCGCCAACCCCAGAGCCGGGAATCGAACTCGGGACCCTTAGAACGGGAGCCGCGAACGAAACCACCGCGCTACCCCGGCGCCCATAATAATAATAATAATAATAATAATAATAATAATAATAATAATAATAATAATAATAATAATAATAATAATAATAATAATAATAATAATAATAATAATAATAATAATAATAATAATAATAATAATAATAATAATAATAATAATAATAATAATAATAATAATAATAATAATAATAATAATAATAATAATAATAATAATAATAATAATAATAATAATAATAATAATAATAATAATAATAATAATAATAATAATAATAATAATAATAATAATAATAATAATAATAATAATAATAATAATAATAATAATAATAATAATAATAATAATAATAATAATAATAATAATAATAATAATAATAATAATAATAATAATAATAATAATAATAATAATAATAATAATAATAATAATAATAATAATAATAATAATAATAATAATAATAATAATAATAATAATAATAATAATAATAATAATAATACAAATAAAATAAAGAGCAATTTGACATGCGGTTTCTTAAAATAATGCAGCTCTTTGGAAGGTGTTAACTTAAACCACCAAGTTTGGTATTTATTTCATTTTTCGCTTTTGTCGAACACACCTTTTCTTTGAAATGTTTCGTTTTGTTTATACGTTGAACCCAATACTATGCATTTCTCTTGAGATTTTAATATCGATTTTGTAGATGGAGTAAAGTACTTCACTACCTACCAAATGTATTTTATAGAGAAAGCAAATATGTGTGCTAATTTTATAGTTCCGTTAAAATGTCATTGTGAAAACTTTACGAAAATAAAATTTCTGTAAACGCGAGGTATGAATGAAAGAGGCCATGAGATTAAAAGTGACAGCCAATAACGAGCGGAGATATTAAGGAGGCGTGATAAATGAATGCTATTAGACAAACATCTGCCGATCACAAAACACAGCTCAACTCTAGGAATTTTTTATTCTCTGAGATTGTTGAGAGCGAAAGTTTTAAGTTTGCTAATTAGACACCTGCCTAAGTCAGCTATCGCCAATAATCTTATTTCGGGAAAGTTTTCAGTGGTAATAAAGAGATTCTTACTTTTGAACACTGGAGAAGAAAGATGGCTTTCAAACTTCTGTAACATAGAGAACGAATTGTTTCTGGCTATGTTAAACCATGCGGCATCACAAAGCAGTTCAGTACATTGATCTTTGGTTCATTATTGCCATTATTCCTTCTCTACAGGTTTCAATGGGCTACAAAGGGGCACTTAGCTAATAAATCTCTTTAGTTGTTACTGTTGGTCAACGTTACCTTATACGCGTCTGCTAAATGCACACTTAATTGTAAGCTACGGGTTTACTTCCGTGAAGTAAGCCAGTTGCTGTTGAGTGGGCTCTTCGATTGTTAATGAACTCCTAGAACCAATTTAATTCTTTAGCTAAGAATTGCCCAAGTTTATTTTCTTGTTCAGCTGGTTTATAATGCTGAATTTAGCAGTTTATCTTTCCTAAGTATTCTAAATGTATGCTAGTGTTAATGTACTTTCACTCACACCTTATTTAAATTTGTCGTCGATGTGTTTGTTAACAGTGCTATAGCAAATTTGTTACTGTTATAATTTCTGTATAAGCAGTCATAATACCTTCAAAGAAGCGATTCAAATATCTGTACACCCCTTTTGTTCCTTACAGAACTTTCGTGGGATTGCGCTGTGGTAACGATGCTGCCTATATGCTGCGAGGGGATTCAAGTTCGATTCTCAGTACCAACTACAATATTTTTTTTCTTACAGATGCACCTTCGTGGAGTCAGAAGCAACCAGGGGAAGTGTCATATATCGTCCCGTATACCTATTACTGCATTCCGACCATAATGTCCTATGGGATCACAGAAAAAGGTGGAAAACCCGGATTTCTCGGCATATTCATCTAACTTCTAGTTTTATTTCGACCATTACCTCAAGAGCAACACATAAGTAATATATCCAGTCAGAAATGTTCGCGTTCGCGGTTTTAAATGACTGCTAGTTATATTCAATGTTCTCTTAGCAAGTGTCAGTCAACATCCAGTTCCTCCCTTTAAGGTGAGAAAGATGAAAATAATACTAGACGTTATAGTAGAGGAAAACGGAGACATTTTGAACCCGTTCTTTAATAGATAGAGTCAACATGAAAAATTCAATGTCAAGGCCGGGATTTGCCTCACGGATCTCCTGGTTTCCGTCCAGTCGCTCTTAACCTTTGAGCTAGCATGGCCAACGTGTCGTCCTGACATTAAATTCTCCATTTGACTCGTATATTTCCCCGGTAGACCACTAGGAGCTCTCGCATCCGAGATACACCGAGTGACTGGACGTAAACCAGGAGATCCGTGGTTCAAATCCCGACCATGGCATTGAATTTTTCATGTTGACTCTATCTATTAAAAACCTTAGCCTATATACGGCTAGTGTGGAGAAATGATTAATTTCCATCAATTAACTACAATAATAACAGTTTTTAATGTTTGAAATCTTTATTTCCATATTGCACTTATAAACTGAAGTTTATCCTATGGTAACCTATGATGAAACGATTCTGTATTTGAGGTGTTCAATAATTTTTAATTTAACTTTGTCGCATTTAAGAACTTTCACATTTTTCTGCTCATAAATTGCATAAATTCGAACGAATAGTTGAAAATTTGAACGAAAAGTTGAAAATTCGAACGAAAAGTAGAATATTCGAACCAAAGTAGATAACTCGTACGAAAGACGAAAATTGGAAAATGCGAACGATAAGTAGAATATTCTAAATAAAGCAGATAATTTGAAACAAAAGTTGAAAATTAAAACTAATACTTAGTTGAACATTTGAACCAAAAGTTGAAAATACGAACACAAAGTTTAAAATTCGAACGAAGTGTTGAAAATAAGAAATAAAAGTCAAAATTGGAACAGAAAGATCAAGATTCGAAAGTAAGTAGAAAATTGGAACGAAAGTAGAAGGTTTGAACGAGAATTAGAATATTCGAATGGAGAGTAGAAAATTTCAATCAAAACAAATATTCGAACGTAAAGCTGAAAATTCGTTCGAAAAGTCAAAAATCGAAGGAAACTATTAAAATTAGAAAAATAAAGGTTAAAATTCAAACCAAAAGAGAAAATTTGAACCACAAGTTGAAATTTCGCACCATGGAACCAAGGATGGAAAATTCGAGAGTTAAGTTGAAAATTCGAATCAAAATCAAAATTCGACCGAAAAGTTACAAAATTCGAATAAAAGGTTGAAAATGAGACCGAAAAATTGAAAATATGAATCAAAACAAAAGGTGGAAAATTCCAAGCTAAGTCTAAAATTCGACGAAAGGTAGAATATTCGAAAGAAAAGTAGAAAATGCGTTCCAAAATTTGTAAATTTAAACAAAAGGTTGAAAATTCGAACGAAGTGTTAAAAATTTGGAAATTAGTTAAAATTTGAATGAAAAGCTGAAAATCCGTACCTAAATTGAAAATTTGAACAAGTTCAATATTCGTACCAAAAGTTAAAATCGAACCGAAATTTGAAAGTTCGAACGAATGTAGCAAATTCTAAAGCGGAATTTTCGTATAAAATGGTGGAAAATCAGAATCAAAATATGAAAATTCGAACTAAAATTTGAAAATTCAAACGATAATTTGAAAATTCGAACGATAGTTTGAAAATTTAATCAAAGAGCTGAATATGCGAACTAAAAGTTGAAAATTCACACCTAAATTTGAAAATTCGAACCAAAAGTTGAAAATTCGTACCAAAAGTTGAAAATTCGATCCATAAGTTGAAAATTCGAACCACAGTTAGAAAATTAAAACCAAAAGTTTTAAAATCCGAATCAAGAGCTGAGAAATGGAACCAAGAGATGAAAATTCGAACGAAAAGTTGAACTCTAAAACCAGAAGCTTAAAATTCGAACCAAAAGCTGAAAATTCGGACCAATAGTTGAAAATTCGAAGGAAAGGTTGCGATGAAGATGGCATTGCTTTAGGCGGCGTTCTGTAGGACGATAACCATCAAGATACCTAAAGAGGGCGTTCTGATGCAGTGGCAATCGGTTGTGAAGTTTTCGGCCCGGCGCCTAATTTCATTTTCTAGAATTGCAAGAGATTACGCCTCGTTAAATAGTCTTACGGGGAAGCATTATTAAACAGAATAAATGGGTCCTAGACGTACTATCTGCCCACCTAGAATTAGCAACAGCTTGGAACCTGCGGCCATTCCCCAGACTTCACAGGCATGGGGCTATTGTAACGTTTGATCTGATTATGTATGTACTTTGTTCACGCTGTTTCCGGCATTGAAGGTGTTAGATATTTGATATTCTTTACTACCTAAATAGACAGATTTTTAAAGATAATTTATTTTTTTATAATTTGTTCTTTATTTTGTCCGAGACCAATTAGACTCCCTTTAGTACAATTCTTGTGAATTGTGGTTTCTTTTACAACATTTCTTACTCTATATTTTATGCATTTATAGGGTTCTCAGTGATATGGAAAATCAAGTAAAGTCAATGAAAGTCTGGAGAGCACTTAACAAATTAGTGTGTGCCGGGCAAATTGTTTCAAAGTTCTCAAAATCTAATAATTCATATCTATTGATACAAAATACATATTAAAGAGGATTTATACTGATACAAAATACATATTAAAGACGCCGGTAACCACCTCTGTAAAAACTCGTTAATGTTCTTTCACAGCCTAAAAGTATTCTGTTAAAACATTTCTGTTTCTCGTCCCCAAATGTTTACAACAGAATTGGTTTAGTTTGAGACAAATTATAGGTACGAGCATAGCGCCCGCCAATGTTATCATTATTTTAGAGCATATTGGAATATAAAATACTTACAGAAGAGCCGTTCTGGGTTCATGACCCGCAGGATGTGTGGAGCTGGCGAGTTGAACAGTGGGACGCGCATCGTGTTCCGTACAGGAAGATGTCCTGTTTCGTCTGTGAGCAGTGTGCCATTCTTGAAGGATCTCATGGCTCCAACCCAAGCTTCGCTTGTGCTGTAGATGAAACTTCCATCGATCCATGCTGTCATTCTGTTTGTCTGGAGTAAAAGCAAGGCACATTGTTACCAGAGACTTTACCGTTTATGTATTGCATTCCTTATAATGAATTAATTGTATGTTATTCGTTTTTATTTTATTTCCATTAAAATTAATTTTGACAGTCGTTAGTATATAGGTATAATAACCAAATTAGACATTTTAAACTATCGTTATAATTTCTGCTAATTTCCACACAACACCAAAGAATACATTGGCAAACATGTTTGAATTAAACGTCTCTATGGAGGAGTGAAGACATAAGGCAGGGTAAGGCACATTATTATGTGTTTCAAATGGGAAGGTGTTTGTCCTTGAGCGCTACTAGGCAAGCAACCAATGGGAGTCCTGCGGTGTTGTCAGATTGTATTCCCGCTAAGTGGTGTGTGAGGAGCGCCAACCTAATCAATCTGTATGAAATACTATTCGCACTAAGACAAAAATTCAGATTTCGCCAAAACTGATCCATATGGAAGGTAGAGAGTAATGTATCTAACATAACCATGAAAACCCCATAATTTTATCTCAAATAGTTTTTCTAATACAAATAAATAGAACACTATTACCTGTATTATAACAATAAATCGTGACGTAAGCACTGTATGAATATCATTATTGGTTGGCATGTATGCGTGTACGTATATTTGTAATTACTCAGAACTGAAACGTAAATGTTCGACGTGACGTGATAAAAGAATTACTTTGAATAAGCCAATTCGAGCGAGAGGAAGCAATAAATTTCCTGCTGCCCTGGCAGAACGTGTCTGGTCACATTATATCTTTGCTTATGAATGGTTCGTAATCTCTATTTACTCTAGAGAGTTCAAAGTGGTTGGTGTGTATGTATGTACATATACTTTTAATTACTCAGAACTGAAATTTAAACTAATGACATGACGTGATAAAAGAATTACTGTGAATAAGTCAAGGTGTTAAATTCGAGAAAGAACACACACTTCATTTCCTGTTAGCCTGTGGAATGCTGTATGCTTATGTTTATGAATGAATGGTAGATAAGAAGTGTTTATTTACTCTGGAGAGTTCAGATCAATATCATTCAGTTGTTCTTTACACAACAGTAGGGTAAGTGTTAAATAGTGTAATGGTTTCTTGCGGTGAATTTAGTGGCGAGTCAAAAAGGCAATTATTGCGAAGTCAGGCTCGAAGTATTGTTTTTAAGGTGTACACGTTCTTAAAAAAATTGGGCAATGAGGAATATAGAAATCAGCTCGATTTCAAAAATGCCCAATGGCTTACTGCTCAAGCGTGTGGTGTAGGTAAAACAAGTGTGTCCCGCATTTGGATTAGAAAAGCAGGTAATTCATAAACTGTAATTACAGTTATAATATTTAAAAATATACATAATTTGCGAAAATGCTTTTTCCAATTTTGATTTTGGCAACTGCATCATTGTAAAAGCTTGTAAAATATAATTCGCTCACCCTTACATCCAACGCCAAGCAGACCTGCATGTTGTATGAGTGTGCGAGAGAGAGGGAAATATAAAAGGAGTGGGGTAACAAACTGGCAACGCTGAGTGTGATACGGCATCTCATTAACTGAACTCCAGAACCCTTCCCATTTGAAACACATAATAGTTCGCCGAGGTTTCCTCATCCACTGGGAATGCGCATTATCCACTCTTCTTCAAATATCGCGTGCGATAAAGAAAGGACTTGTTAAAGCGCTTTAAATATAATGCCCGTGCTTTGTATATTTTAGAAGTTGTTAACAATATCTGATTGTGCAAGTTTTGGATGTTACATATATCTGAAGATAATAGTTTCAGTGATGCGAGTGTGTTTTGTCTTTGTTTATATTTGTGTTATATCCAGTGATACATTTGTGATTATAATATTTATTAAGATATCCTGATGATGGGACAGATGTACGCTTCCAAAAAGTCGATTTCTAATCGTCTTTTCACCTGGCTTGCTTCCCGAGAAGATCTCGAACATGTTTTGAAATCGTTTCCAGTGATTCAAAACGAGTGCAGAATGGGTTTAAAATGAAAAAAGCGAACATATTATATAATTAAACATTTTTATTGTGTTAATCAATATATGTCATTATAAGACGATATGCACGAAGCTCTACTATGATGTAGAATATACACTTCCAGTCAAAAGTTTTCGATCACCTATCACAACTATAGATTTGTGAATAAAACATAGATTTCGTTTTGAATATTCTATCATATCCACATTCTGATAATGAAAGATGTATAAAAATGTAAATACTGCGTGTTTCTGTTGTTTTGACAGTTTGCCGCGTGGAGGAGAGCTGATGAGTTCCCACAACTACAGTCCGGCCGTTGTATCTCCGGCTCTGACGTTTTGCGACTGCAAGAGGTGGAGGGGAAAGCTTAATAGTACCAACTTACAGTAATGAGCAATTGAAAACGTATCCTCAAAATTATCTTTAGAATGAAAATATAGTACTATATAAGCTTTAAAACACTGAAATCCAAATTGCAATTTCATTATCATGCGAGGTATTTATTTCAACACCACTCTATTCGAATATTTTGTTCACACCTTTCATGCACACTAACTGCTTCTGTTGGTAGTACTGGGAGTCTCTACATCCGGTGTTGTGGTCAGGACGTTAAAACTGTCTGCTAGCGTCAATCAGCATTGTCACTGCTAGGCGTGGCTTCCGAACTCAGCACCGTATTGCCAGATTAAATTTGTTTGAACCACGTGGCTTTAGCTGCTTGCGCTGGTGAACTTTCTTTGCTATATTTTGCGTGCGTGAATTCCGATTTTTAGTGTTCGCAAGTCCTATTATTATCGCTATTATAATAATATGGCTACTGATTCGTGAAATATGCAAATGCGTGAAATATTTAAAATATACGTTGTTCCTCTGCTTGAAATTCCCGCTAAAGAACTGGCAACAATCTGCTTCCGCCTCTCGAGAAATGCCAGAGCCGGTGAAAGAGCGGCCGAACTGTACACTGACGTGCCTTTTGTCTATGGCATTTCCATTCGAATAGGCTTCATTCCTTCAGCAGCCTGTGTATCAAACAGTTCGCTTTGTTTTACAGTACATTGTGCGCATCTAGTCCTGTGTTTGTATACCTGATTAGGTTCATACCATATTACTTCCTAATGGGACGAAAGAAGGATACTGGAACTGAAAAAACGAGCTGTAATTGTAGCTCTGCATCAAGAAGACTATCCTAGTAGGACAATAACAAGAAAAGTTGGCGAACCTCAATCTGCAGTGGTTCAAACAAAATGGTGTCAACGGAAGTGTTTCTCCATCTGGAAGGCTCCTAGTTACACCATATAGGAAAGATAAGGTCATATGTGCATAAAGTAAATGTCAGAGAACTCATATAGCTCCTGAAATTCCCGAGGAAGTTAATAGTATGCGAACAGCTCCAATCTCTGTTTCAGCCGTTCTCTCGTCTTCGTGAACCAGGTGTAAAGGGGTGCTTAGCGGCCAAGAAACCTATATTACACAAACAAAATAAGATGAAAAGATTACACTGGAGCGTGCAGCAATGGTCCAAGGTGTTATTTACAAACGAGTCTCAGTTTCAAGTGTTTGGGAGCCATTGTAGAAGGTTTATTCGTCGACTTCGTGGTGAACCTATGTATGAAGAGCCAATGTGTGATGCCAACGGTGAAGCATGGCGGAGATTCGATTATGGTCTGGGGATGTTTTGCAAGTGACAAAGTTGGCGTTTTAGCGAGATTTCATGAAACATTAAAGAAGGAAGGATATCACAGGACACTAATACAAAAATCTGTTTCATTTGGCAAGAGACTTATTGGTCGTGGGTTTATTCTGCAGCAGGACAATGATTCGAAACATGCTTCTAAGTTGTGCACAGGGTATGTTAATAGAAAAGAGTAATGAAGGGCACTGGAAAATATGATTTGGATAAGTCAATTACCTGATTTAAATCCCATCGAACTCTTATGGGACAAACTTGACAGGAAAGTGAAAAACTAAGCTCATCTAATGTTGAAGATTTGTGAAATAATTTACAGACGTGTTGGATTGCAATATTTGAAAAAACACTACACAATCTTATCTCGAGAATGACAAGAGTTGTGCAGAGGTTCTGAGAGCAAAGGATGGATACTCTGAAGAGATAAGTATCCTCAGCTTCTGGTAAAGGCCGCGCCATTTTGTCATACTTGCCGATGTTTCGCTCATCCTGTCGTGATCTTCTTCTGGGCATTTGTCTAATCTTTGCGATGTTGTTTAGGCTTATATCCCCCACGGTTCTCCGTTGGCTCCACCCTTTTGTTCTTGGTTGGCTACCTGTGATGGCTATTCGAGTCGGTGCCGGTGTCAGTGTTTTCTGGTGGATTTCTAAGTGAGTTCTGTAGACTTTTTCCGCGTTATTTGTTTCCTTATGTATGTTTAGGTCTTCTGGACTCAATTTAGTTCTCTTAAATGGTAGAGACTGTTTCTGTGAGCTGTCAGACTCTAAGTGTTCTCGTGGCTCCGACCAATAGCTGCGCTTATGGGCTAGGTCTTCCAAGTCTTCCAAGCTAAGGATACTTATCAAGACACAGGCCGTGGAAGCCTACACATACATTACTCTGAAGAGACTAAAATCTAAACCATGTTGTATTGCACTTAACACCAGAGAGATAAAATATTAATTTTATTGGTATTTTCAATTTTCACGACTTATTTGTACACTGAAATAAAGAATTTAGTTTTTTCATAGGTGATCGATAATTTTGACCGGTAGGTATGTTAACCAAAACATGGAAAGGATTCAAGGTAAAAGAGTAACACTTTTATTTTAATGTGAGGATTTAGATATAAAATAATAATGTACAAGCTCATGGAGTATTGATTAAAAACCTATATACATCAAAATAAAAGGTAAAAAATCTACATTTGGGCTATTTATTTGTAAAGAAAAGTGTTACATGGTTAACTTATAGACTAAATAGAATAATAAAAGTATTATTTTTAAATTATAACGATTATTTACATCTATTTTATCCCATATTTAATAATTAAATCTTTCTGATTTGTTTATAAAGAACACCAGTTAGTAAAATTTATTCTATAAAGGAGAATAACTCAGTGTCCTAATGAGCATCAGGATAGTGTTTTTATCGACTCTTCTGTACCTTCTGTACCTATTTTTTGCATAGTTTATATCTTCATTACTTAAATTTATCTGGGTTTCATTAACATTTAAATTAATGAGTGTGGAAAGACATAGCGATTACTTAGTCTGTGTTCAGTACCACTTTATTCATGTTTAACCAATTATAAGCTGCATATTATAATATAGTTATAATTTATAAATATAATTAATAATTTATCAATTCATAAAACATTACTTTATTTTTGTTCATTTTCCCTTGTGGAAGTTTGTATTATAAAAGTGGTGGAATTGGCGACATGGCGACACTGATGTAGGGTACAAACTAAGCAGTAAAAAGCTGAAGCTACGTCCTACCTGTTCCCGGGGACTGTTGGGACTCTGGCCGGTTTTGCGGTCATAGCCAGCTCGATGGAAAGGAATGTACTTGTCACCTCGACATTCACGATCGTACATCTCGTCACATTTCTCGATCTCTATCTTGTGCACCTCTATAGGACAACCACTCTCGCTGGCCATCAGTACTTCCGAGCTCACCACCTGACCTACAAAATTAAGATGTTTGTATTAATCACTGGGTAACCTCACAAATTTGGCAAATGTTATGCAAAACAAAAAACGATCTTGCACTGTTTGAATAAATAGTTATTTCCATGAAGCTTTAAAAAGCACAACAAAATCATATTCTGACTTCTGTTCATTCCAATCAATCTTCCACAATTTCTGCAGGTAAACATAGCACACAGTGTCATAGACGATCTGAAAGATAGTTCAAAACATGTATATAAAGATATCATCGGAAATATATGCGCTAACGCCTGCTGCCTAAAATTAAAGCACTTTCAGATTAAGATCTGTGTCTATTGGGTGTATATTTGCAGTACAACTCAGAAACGAAATATTGGATACATGATAAACCTACTATTTATTTTGAGTACGTTACTAGAATGTGATCCAAGATTTTTTAAAAACAATCCTGCAATCCCAAGTGCTTTTTGTTGTTGTTGCATTTGTTTGTTTACGCCCTCCAACGTTGTCATAATGAATGAAATTAATGAAACGGGTGATGACGATGAATGAAATGGGTAAGAAGATGCTTCAATGAGCCCAGGGTCCCAAGAGCTTAGAATTATCCAACATGCATTTTTTTAAGATAACGGAAAACTGCGAAGAAACCTTATCCAGATAATTCACCTTGACCGATTCGAACTCGAGACCTCTTGAAGTGAGGCATGTCATCCCAAAGTTTGCTATTTTCAGTTTTCTCAAAGGTATTTTAATTATTTTATTTAAAGTACACGCGTATAATACAGCTTTGTGACAAATCAAATTTATATTTTCTGTGAACAGCTTGTAACGCCCTCTGCATTTTCAATAAATGTTACGCAGCTTGTAAACCGTAAGAGGTAAACAAAGCTCACTATTAAAAATGTAGATACAATTACGTCACAATTACGTCAAATAATGCTTATTGTCTTTCTCCTTTCCGAGATCATGTTTTTAATTGTTTGCATTGTTAAGTTCTATTGCCTTGTTCAGCAGCTAAATTTCTCTCTGTGGTCATACAAAGAGAATGGAATTCAAAAGCCAAATCAAGCGACCGGCTCTTATAAGATTTGACTACAGCTTAAGTCTCTGCTTTTCTTTGTACCTCAATATGTAATACATCTACTTCTGAATAGCTGATATCAAATAGCATAAAGGAGTACATTAATAAGTTTTTAGAAAAACAATTTGTGGAATAATGATAGGTGAAAGTCAGCACGACTTTTGTTAAGCTAAATGCACATACTAACTTTTTATTTCCACAAAACTACAATATCTGAATGAAATCTCTCTAAGAGAACCAGGAAGTGTTAAAATACAAAATTAGCCTTCTGTGCTTTTGATGAAAATAAATCCTTTGAAATTATTATGCATTTACTCAGCACCTACAGTATTTAATTATTTCAAAATAGAATTTAAGTGTTATATTTTATAATAAAATGGGAATTGCGGTTTTATTGAAAAATCATTACAAAAACCACTCGAGATTTTGGGCTTGTTCGATAATCTAACAATCCTCTTGTGATATAACTTACAGTACTATCTTTTTTATATACGGATATCTGATTTAGCAGAAAATGAAACTAGTCATCCCTAAAAGGACTGACAAACGAAGGTTAAGTGTGCAGTATAAATTATAGAACCTTCCATTCATAACAGGTATTTCAAATAGCATTTGATTAAGTTTTCCATGAATTCATTAGTTCGAATGACTATTTAGCGTGAACCAGTTTTAAAATATTCAAAGAACGTCGTTGCTGAAATTTGTGGCTCCAATAAGCAAGACTTCTGGTATATTTAATAGTGGAACCAGCTGTCATTGCGCTTTGGTTTACTTTGTACAATGTATGCAAAACATAACACACTTAACACCTGAAAATATACATATATGTATAGGTATGAACATACTAATTCATATACACATTTTATATATACACATATATACATATGATATTCCAACAAGTTTAAGGAACAGATAAGAAAAAAAGAAAAGAAAATGCAAATTAACTATTCCATTTCAACTATCTTCCTCATTAGACATATCCAAAAATTCCAGTTCTGGAAATATTATGCCGAAAAACTATTACCTTCTTAGGATTCTTTAATATCAAGTTATATAAATTTTTACACAAGTATTTAGTGTATAGGTCATTGGCTGCATATGCATATTTAAGATACAAATTACAGGTAACAAAAAGAAACAAAGGAAAAATGAGAAAAGAAAAAGAACATTTAAAATGACTCTGACTGAAGATAAATGACATAAACTTCACGCACTTTAGCAAGAAAGGTTTATGTTTTGCTAGTAAATCTCAACATGCAAGTGTTCGTTTAGAAGTACTAAGATTTTTTCTTTGAATGTGATTATTCACTGGTTTTCCCGTTGTACGCATTCCGCCATAGAATGAACTCATTGTTTATCCAAACCACAAAATATGGAGATTTCCTACCAGAATCTCAGTCATTTTCAGTGCCCCTAGCTTCCCAGTCTTGGTTCTTCATTTCATTCTAAATTAAAAGTATATCTGCCTCTTTACCTCAATTCAACGTTATTTCATTTGCTGATCTTAAAGAAGCATTGTATAATCGATTCAATTTCTTGTAGGTTGGCGTCTATCAGTTTTCTTTAAAAGCAATGCTATATTGTCATTTATTACAGCCCTATGTCATAGTAACTCCATGCCCACCCTCCGCAGACCTCTTTCCAGTTCAGCTGCCCAAAACTTAGACGCTGTTCTTTTTTTCGTCTGTATTTGTAACATTTGGAGTGTAGTGTCTCTCTGCATCATTACAATAGATAGATTTTTATCTTCTGTGATTGGAGCGTTCTTTAACCGATAGTTCATTTTTATATATGATGCTCTTTTTCGTGTGTACTGTCGGCGGTGCTTCACATTGGAAGTTTATGTTTCCACATTTTGTCGTTGTGAATGACAAAGTCGTCTGAAAAAGCTTTGCGAATGTTTTAATGTAAATGCTTAATTTTTAGGGATAGGTCCTCCATACTCACGACACTTGAATGGTATCGACGTCGAACAATATTTCGTAAAATTCGTTCGATACTTCTTCGATACTTCGCTGGTCATTCTGCAATTTTTATTTTATTTTAAAATCACAAAATATTATTGTCACAAGTAGAACATTGCAAAGCCATAGAAATTGCCAGGAATATGGGACCTCTACATTAACATTATGCAAGAAAATAATCGTGTGTCAAATTCAGTGCCAGTTTTCAGTTCCCAGTAAGAGACCACTGCGTATCTCAAAGACGATTTGTCACGTCCTCTTTCTAGTGCATTGGATGACTGGCAAACAAATTCAAAATTTCCAGAACTAAAAGAAAATTGGCCGCTAAATATTTGTGTATTCCAGCTGCAACGTTTTCTCTGAAAGATTATTTAGCAAAGCAGGGCTCATATGTGAAATAGAAAGAAGTACACTTGACTCAGAAAGAGTGAAAATGCTGGTATTTTTGAACAAAATGTTATGGACTGTTTTGGTTTCAAATGTCTAATGTGGAGTTTAAGAATAAGAACACTGATGATTTTAAGTTTTGCCTCTATAAATATTTGCACCTATTTAATTTTATTGGCATTACGCAGTTCTGCCAACATTCTAATTTGTATTGAAACTAGAATTAGAAATGACAGTATCGAGTATCGAAGTATCGATTATAGTGGAAAATATCGTGTATGGTATCGAAAACGAGTATCGAGAAAAACTGATATCGACCCATCCCTATTAATTTACTTTGTGAAATACCTCTTATTCCCCGCACTTTTACCTATATCAACCTAATTTTAAATATATCGATAAGTTGTGTACAAAACATTATACATAATACTTCAGCTCCAGCATTATAGCTGTCATACTCCATGATCTTGAGGGAGTATGTCAGTCTCTAGTTCCCGAAGTTGCGTCTTTAAAACCCGGTGGAGAACGATGGAGTTTTTTTCGGGGGTAAAAGCTCATGGAATGGCTTCCTTCAAAGGGAAATAAAGACGGTGCGTCCGCTAATTTACGACACTAAAAGAACCTCAAGCCTAATAAAGAGGCCCCTGAACAAAATTAAGCCATCTTTCATGATCTGCATAGAATGGAACACAGAACCACTTCAGTTAATCAGCATCCATAAGTAATATGAATAATAAATTGCATTTAATAGTTGCAAATATTTCTGAGTTATTTCACTATAGCATCTATATAGGCGATTCTATGTATCTAACCTTCTAGATGACTGCTTTAATACTCATTACAGAAGTTTTACTAGAGAGATATTGTCCTTATTGCATAAACGAACGCATATTATAATGGGCACTATACTCACCGAAGAAGGCAAGGAGGGCGGTCCTGTTCCGCGAGGACCCTAAACCATCTTCGCCTTTCATGAATAACTGACTAAGTTTGCGGGGGCTTGGGCGGTTCTGTCCCGCCAGCATGTACACTCCATCCGCATACGAGGGTGGCGTCTTCCTCGTAAGATGGTTATCTGAAAACAAACAGTATTGCATTAAGTACACATTTTATTTGCAATGAACTCAAAATTGCTCAGAAAGAGATTTTCCAATCAAAAATTCTTTATACAGCATGCCTAAAATGCTCCTTTGAAACATCTGGGGAATGACAGAAGGTAAAGGAATATGCGTCTTTTCGTATGTGAAAAGCACTTCGAGGTACTTCTTGTTCCTAACTGTGCTATGAATGGGTTTTCATACTCCAATTAGTTGACTCCATAAGGATGTGAAACAAATCTTATTTACAGATGTTTAACCCGATACATCAAGTGCTTGAAGGGTTGGTTCATAAGTTCTGGCGTTTATTTTCAGCTGGAAGTTTTATGTGCAAAATATATTATTTTGCAGTTATTCGATATAAAATATTGTATTCGCGGTGCAGCTTTGGGACATCGATTAAACCAAAAAAGGTGTTCAAAATTGTCTTTGTTGTCGACTGGAAACTCTATTTTATTGATCTGAAAGGAACAAACATATATAAGCATACAAAAACTAAACACACTGTTTTGTAGAGAACGTAATTTTCTATCGAAATAACATAAAATACTTTGTTAAAGCATTCTATTTTGCGTGCCAAATTTCACTTAAAAGTACAACAGGACTTATGCACCAGCTCATTTCTTGTGTTTCTACCTCGTTTTAGAACCTATCTACCTCGTTTTAAAAAGCTGGCCGATTTTTGAGTTTCTTCTTAATTTACAGAATGTGCATTAAACTATTTCACGCGAATTACAGAAAAAGATAATTTACTATATATTGTTTGTAGAATAGTTCAAAACGTATTGCTAGATACACCGTAGCTCTATTTTATAAAATGGATCACGTGAATTGTGTGCCTAAGGACAGACCAGCATTTCTATGCAATTTTCTTTAAAAAAAAAAGTCATTGAATAGTATAGAATGAACACCCGCAATAAACCATGGCTTTGCGCAATATGGACACAACAGTGGAAGTAAATTTTACGAATCATATAAAAATCTAGAACTGCCAACCTTCATAAAATTGTCGCGATTTTTAACAATGGTAATCAAGCCTTCGAAATGATCATGCTCGCTTGAACCCGCTTAATACTTGTGTTAGTAAAGGATTATTTTCAACAAGGAGCTGTTCAATAAGGTTGGTTTAATATTTCATACTTTCAAAATGTACCGATACTGAACTAAACTGTATGTGTACGATTTAGATACTTTTCTTCCTTTCCTCCTCCGTTTTGCTACTTCCTTTCCACTTTGTTCCGCCCATTATCCCTCTATCAACTATCCCCTTTTCTCTAGGTGGGGGGAGCTTAAGGCTTCTAGAATTTTTCTGTAGCCTTTCTGTTTCTTTTTGCTTGGTCTACCTCTCCTCTATTCGCCCTACCTCTCCTCTATTTATCCTGATGCCATGATTATGCTTTTATAATTCATAGTTCTCTTTAATGAATTATAACACTACCACCAGACCTTTACACAAGGTGGTGAGTAAAAGGATAGATATAAAATACTCGCTTTTTATTATATTTTTTAAAACTTCTTCTCAACATCTGCTCGTGTTGCACATCTCCACAACACAGTTACAGTATATAAAATGTACCTGAAATGAAGATCGCAATGTATTTACTAAATCTATTTGATAAGTACGTCATAAAGTACTTTAGATTTTGTAGCACTTTGATAAACAAAGGAAAGTAATGCCTTTTAGCTCTTACGCAAACCACCATTTACAGAAATACAAATGCTTTATACTCGTACAAAACAAAATACGCCAATGTTTCATACGCAAGTTTCGAAATAGCAGTGGGCAAGTAAAAGTAGCCTGCGTCGACCTCCATGTTCAAAATTGACCCCAATAGAAGTTGGAAAGGATTTTTAACACACATCAGTTGAAATTAATGACTATTGGAAATGCATCCCAGCAGGCGGCATAGCGGTCATTGCGTCACATCACCACGCACTCAGGAAAGTACCTTTCAAAAATTTCAAGTTATAGCCACGTTGTTAAAAGAACGCTTTTATTGCCTCCTTTTTTTAACGCAAGGTGAAAATATTTGATATTTTTTATTTTTGGTATATATGCTGTTTTCATATAACGGTGAGTATAAAATTAATATTATAATTATTTAGACGATAATGTATCGAATGCCTGCATTTCTATTTAATAATAGTATGCCTTTTTTGGGTGGGAGGAGTGATCCAAGTGAATAACCTTTCTGTCCTCAACGTATGCTCAGGGACACATTTCTTACTAAAGCTGTCCTTCAGAAGTTACATGAGACGGAAACAAAGACAAATCATGTGTATATGTAATTTTAGCAAACTTAAACTCAGGCCAATGAATTAAAAATCTCTTTAAATAGAAACAGGTTCTTAATAATAGCAACGGATTTTATAGGTTATGCCTTGAGGGCAAATCTCTTGATGAGTTTACTGTATTCGTAATTTCATGAGGTTCAGTAGGTTACTGCTGGTTACTAATTAACCTAAGATTACATAAATAGAAACTGAATCTAATTGAATCTCTTGTGAGTCAGTAACTTAAGCTATATAAGTAGTGAATCATAAGTATTGATAAGATACCTCACATAATTAACCTAAGTTTCATAGCTTTGGTATAATGTTTGGCGGTTATTCCTATATGGACAACATTTTGTTTGTTTGTTCATTTATTTGAAAACAGCTGGAGGTAGAAAGTGCCATCTCCCGCAAAGTTGAAAACTCGCGGTCAGGTAGTAAAAATATGCGGTGGAATACTACTTCTGGGAACATATGAAATTGCAAGAATAGCAATCACCTTCAGCATATGGTATGTTGACGGAACTTTTAAATATAACCCAAAATATTTGTTCAATTTTTTACTATTCCAGGTTCTGTCAGGCAACTGGAAAATTGCATAAGAGAAGAACTCTAGCTCTTCCATACATGCATACTCCTCTTAATTCAAAAGAAAAGGCAATTTACACTAAGGTGTTCAGAGCTGTACCTTCATGTGTAGTGTAGTGCTTAACTCCCGCTTTTACTACATACGGCAACGCAGAGAGCTGTACCTGAAATGGTCAGAAGTTTGAGTTTTGATTAAATCCTTCCTCAAAGACTAATGACATACGTTGTGCATACGAACACCAGCTGCTAACACTTGTTTTGGTGAAAATGTGAGAGTTTGTTTCGTCAGAGAATATAGAGTAAAGTCCTTCAGGAATTATATGACAATGAAAAGTATTGCTCAAAAAAGGAGTCAACGAACATGTAAGAATGCACCTTTGTTCCACCACAAGGCGTTGGAATAGACTTTCTCACGTTTTTTGATCTACTCCCAAAACAAATTCTTTCTGTAAGAAGTACTTTGAAGCAGTAATATGTCGAGGAATTCATGCTCTAGGAAGAAGAACTCCATAGTTCCCTCTAGTTTTATTAAATTATTATAATTCCATACCACAGAGTATGAGTCGGAAGGTTGACTTAAATTTCAGGTGTAGGGCATTAGCACCCTGATTTCTAAAAGTTTCTGAATGAACTGGATAAAGAACAAAGCGACATAGAAACTGTTCCAACAACTAGAACTTGGTCAGAAACTTAGAAAATTCAGAAATTGCAAACAGATTCTTGAGTAACGCTTGCATGACATTGTACTAAAGTGTGAAGAAAATAGTTTAAATTATTCTACATCGATCAATCACTGTTTATAAATTTTCTTATGTAACAAAAGTAACGTTGTGCTGAATAATGTAAACATCTATAAACCTTAAATTTTATTGAGTAGTATTAAGACAGTTGAAATTTTCTTCCTATTTTAGAATTCAGAATGCAACTCTGTGGGGGAAAATATTTGGGAAAGCCATAACTAATAATTCTATTTTTGTGAAAGGGGAATGAAAGTTGCTGGGAAAATTGGAGTGTAAATTAAAACTCCCCGTCACCTATTGATATGATAACCAGTTTCGCTATAAGCAATGGCTCTTTCTTCCTATTCATTGCTTATCTCCATTTATTTCAACCTTGTACAAGAAATGTCCTGATTTTTTACGTTTCACTTATTGCAATTTTTCTGTCCATTTCATACATTTTATGTATTTCTTCCTTCACAGTATAATCACATATTGTGTATACTAGAACTTCTCTTCCTTCAAAAATTGTACATTGACTTCATAAAGTCTTCCATTGTCTTTGAACCTCCATATCTCATTTCTTTTCATCTTTGTTCACTTTGTGTTTATTTTCCCTTGCACCTTATTTTTATATAAGCATTAGTGATTTATTTTCTTGTTATACTAAATACATTTTGTATTTTAATAGCTTCAAAAATTTTTGCACTTCTTTTCAATAACCTTTCCTATTACTTTTCTGTCATCCTCCATATACCCGCCCCCTTATTACATTTTAATTCGATCAACAATAAATGCACGTACTTTCTATCCACCACAAGAAGACAAAAGACGAATGAAGGGGAGAGTAGCTTGAACTGTTTATCTGCTCTGTTAGTGGATATGTTTACTAGAATATGAGTGTGTGAGAGTGCATATGAGCCCCCATTTCTGCCAGATCTAGTGTTTCTTGCAGTAATTGTAATGATAGGTATTATGCATGGGTGAGTTATGTGACAACACTTGCGTATTTTAAACGAATTTAGCATCCTTGTCATACTGGGAAGGCGAGCATATACACCTTGGGAATAGCAGAAGTGATTACGTTACACATTCCTCTAGCTTGTCTTCTTGTGTTGGGCAGACAGTACATACCCTTATTTATCATAATTTCCTAATATTTTAAACATTTAAAGGTGACATTGTATTTGATTTCAGTTTCTTGTTATACTAATTGAAATTAGTGCTCACCAGCTCAACTTTGGTGCCTGAAATTGCATAATCTAATTAGAGTTGCTCACTGCTCTTTTTTGTTATTGCAATATTATTGTAAATGTTTTCGAATTTTTACAGGAATGAGATCACACACACACAAAGGATAAAAGCTTGTTTTACATTTGAGGTGACGGGGAAAGTGATGTTCGGCGGATCTCTTAATACTTTTGTTTCTTCTATCAATTGTTCCTTTATCCTCATCTGCACAATAATTCTAACATTTAGCATATTATGGTCCACCGATCGATGCTGTTGGATTTAACAGTGGACTGCAGTACTTTTCTCTCACTAGAGAATTTTACTGTCCAACCGCTATAACCTATGTCGCGAACGAAGGAGTAAATGATAGTTGCCGCATGACGATTGTAGTGGTCTTAGGCACCTGGTGGTGTATTGCGCAACACAGGTATTTTAGTTTTAAACGTTTAATGCACTGCATTAATCATACCTTGTTTATCGTCGTTTAACTATCTTTAAAAGACCGAATCCCAAGGTAACCCGACAATAAAGTCAATTTACAGCTCAAAATAAATTTCACTGTCAAATAAAAGCAAATACACACAAATCTACTCCGAGAGAGAATACTACCGATTGCCCAGGAATCACGTGATTGTGGGGTCACAGATCTTTTTACTGCATTCGTTTTGTCACGGAGATCCTTAATTAGAGTCTTATTATTTACGTTATCTTCAGCAAGATTGTTGTATTTCAAGTAAATATTAAGTCATATTTGCATTTATATAGCAAAGGAAAACACAATAGTTACGTATTGCACTACCTCTATGGTCGAGTAACTAAAATTCTGGCTTCTGAAACCAGAGGCGCTTGTTTCGATTCCCAGTTGGAAGGTGACATTTTAAATAATTAGAATATTTTCATACTCTCCACAGAACCTGGCTGTGGCAGTTAATGTGACATTTTTCAAGTTCAAAGAACTGCCTTCTAATTCACTTCATGGCATAGGCAATTAACTCCCTGTTCGGCTTTCAACGTCCTCCAGCCATGGTATGCCCACCGATCCCCTTCCTTTAGGGCAATACTCAATTATTTGTTTAGTCAACTATTTCACAACCTAGACGTTAAAGGGGCTAAAAGATGATACAATAAAATATTTACTTTCCTGGCGATGAAGACGCTCACTTTCTTCTCGGGCAGACAGTTTTTTTTTTTGTCTTTGTTTATAGTTGTGTTATATGCGATATTTCATTTGAGGTTATACCATGTTATAAATATCCTGATGATGGGAGAGATGCACACTCCCGAAACGTTGATATCTAATCATCTTTTCACCTGGCTGGCTGCCCGAGAAGAAAGTGAGCGTATTTATCTCTAATTTTTAAAAGACAGGTTGTAACAGTCTTTTGACTGAGTTTCAAATACTTGGTTTAACTTAATGGACCAATGATCTGTAGCTACGCCGGTGAAGTGTAATGACTTTGTTTTCGTTTAGAAACTCAAGCTGAGCGAAAGGGTGAAAGAACGACCCAGGTCATCACTGACTTCATCTTACATCTCTATTAACTTGTCCATACTATTGTTGGCGAACGGCGTACTCTTAGACCTCCCTTTGTCTATCAGTGAGTCATTTGATTGAGACCATAGGAAGGATTTTGCTTAGTCAATGTGTATCCTCTCTAGAGAATAGAACAGCAACTTGTGGATTCATTATTTACAATGCGTCAAAACGGAGTTCCTACTGCGTTAACTTAACTTTTAGGTCAGTTGGATAATAAAACCAAGGACAATTTATTTTTATATTGTAACATTTATTTATTGGTCAAATAGTCTCAGAAATATAGGATTTGGCAACATGGTAAACATCGTTAAGATGGTATTATCGGGATAAACGGTTAGCGAACAGTTAGCTTTCTGTGGTTTTGCCACCTCAATTAAACCAAAAAGCAGACGGTATCAACAATGCTGTTTGATATCGAATTGACACTGCGTTTAATTGACCTGAAAAGAACAAAAATATACAAGTTTAGAAAAACTACATACACTTATTTTGTGAATCATATAGTTTTCTATGAAATACCTAACATAAAACGTATTACCAAAATATTTTATTTTGCACGGAGAATCTTTCCTTAAAATAAAAAGCGCCAGGACTTTTGAGCCAACCTATTAGAATGAGTCAAGGATATATACGCCTAAGATAAACATACATGAACAAAGGGCGTATTGAAATGCATAAAAGTACTTCAACAATGAATCAAAATATCTGACTATATGATCAGTAATAAGTGAAGCTTCATCATTCAAAGCCATTACAAAACTATAAATGCATACAAATATAATATTTGAGATTCTATTATATACTTCATATACATGTATTACAAGTATATGATATTTTTGGGTGATGAGCATTAATTTTAATTCTAATATAGAAATAAATAAATTAAAATATTCAATATAAATGATTGCTAAGTGAAAGGAACATTTTTACATAGTTACATATACGTAAGGAAAATTAAATAATATGAGCACTATCAGTATGAAGCGAAAGGACGCTGGAAATCTAGATAACATTCAATAAATGCATCTCTGTGTTTTAACATTAAATATTTTAAATATGTATTTTAATGGCTTTCCTTATCGCTGATAAATTTACGTGCATATGAGTGTTGTGTTTTCTTTTGTGTGTATGGCAACCAGGTTGCAGTTGATATTGCCAACTTGTGATCTGTGTCAACATGCTACATACTAGAAATTAGCTCTATAGTCGAAAAATAAATTAGCATATGATGATACTTATAGTACAAGATTGTTGTAGACAACAGTTCATGATTCTCTTAAGAGATAAATTATCAATAAACGATTCTAAGCATGTATGGTATTTAGCCTAAATGGAGATTGTAAAAGCATTGATTCTGATAACGAAATTAAAAGAAATTTTGTTTGTTAACGACGTTATCAATTTCCAGAATCATATCAGCGCAACTAGTGTGGCAGAAGCCTTTTTACATAGTAAATCTGCTGATATAGGGATGGCGTTTTTAAGCATGCTTAAAACCATTGGTCTGTAACGGGTTTAAAACCAGGACCTTGGGATCAATGGGTCAGCACCTAATCAACTGAGCCATTCAGACCAACATTATGTTAATTTTCACTGTTATTAATAAGCTCCCACGTAAGTTTGAGTTTCAAACCTCCTTCACCTTCCATTTACCCTCCTCATATGGAGGAATTATAACCCCAGGCTTGTTGTCAGATGGGCGTCGAAAAGCAGAGAGAATAGCCGGGATGGGTATCAGTCTGAAGTCTGATATGAGAATGAGGAAGGGGCGATGTGAAATGGAGAGAAATGGATAAAGGAAAGTTGTGATGGAGCACTGGTAGAATAAATGACGGAGGAAATCGGAGAACCTGAGAAAATCCACTCAGACACCACTTAGTCTAAACAATCTCACATAAATCCTCTGGGATTGAACCTGGGCCATCTTGGTGAGAAGCGAGCCATCTAATCACTCGATCACTGCGCTGCCACTTTTAATAAGTCAGTTATTAAAACTACACACATTTGTTTTAAACAGCTTTGCGTGTATCTAAAGTTGACTGGGGTTTATCATTAAATTCTCTCTTTTATACGGAAAGGAAATCACAAAACAACCTTCTTGATTGTAGCATTAGTAAAATTAAAGAGAATATGGAGGAGAAAGGAGTGGAAGGAAGAAACAAGCAATGAAGGGATTTCAGGGAGGAGAAAAAACGGTGATGCTGAATCTGAGCGAGGGCTTTGAATTAGAAAATATTGTTCGCAGAAGTGCACAGGCAGGAATGGTGATTAGAAAAGGAATTCGAGAAAGAGAAAGATAGCAGAGATAGTATATAATAAATATTTTATAAGGAAAGGGAAAGAAACCTAAAATGAGGGAAGAGTGTGGTAGGGTTGGTTGTATTAGTTATTGTATTATATGATGTCTTTCTAATTAAAGCATTATTTTATTATCACGTTCATCTATTTTCTTTTGGAGCTACGTCTATGATATTCTCAAAGAAACCGATTATATTTGAAGACTTTCTACAACACATTTAGTTTATAAAACATATTAAGGCAAGTAATTAGAATATTAAATTAAAATATGCACAGTAATCATGTACCCATGTAGACATTTAAAATCTGGGCATCATCGAATAAAGCAGCACCTGAGCGTGTCTTCACATTCTGCTAGCATATTTTGTTAGTTACATTTCTACCTGTGTTGTTGTAATTGTGCTGAAAAGGTAAGAGAATGATTTATGTGAGTCTGTTACAGAAGCAGGTGGACTGACACGCTCGCTTTAAGATAATACAAATATCACGCCCCCCTCGTGATTATCACCTACCCAAATCTCTCATCTTAACCTTCCGCTATGTCGAAATTATTGCGTCAAAACTGGTTCCGGAACACCCTAGATAGCTCCAAACATTCTCTGACATGCTAGTTGCCGGAAAGCCCAAGGACTGCCATTCACAAATTATTATAAGCACGTGATATCCTTAACTAACCTCACAAACATTTCATCAATCCCAAATGAGGGGAAGGAAAACGTGTCAGCCTCCGAATATTTCCATTAATACATCACAAAACTTCATAGTAGATTACTTCTGCTTAAGAAAACTGTAAATTTAATATTTATGTTACATTCACATACTCTTTTCTACTTACCTACTCTCACATAAACTATTTTTATGAAAGATTATCCTTCTTTCTACCTCTTGTTAATGTAGATAAAATTTCATTAATCCCTTACAAGTTTCATGTTGGTATAAGAAGTCAGCAGAAGAATAAAACGATAGCCAGTTTAAAAAAATAAAAAGTAAACAAACCAAGTCGCCATCTGATAGCTTTGACAGTTCACGCTCTTTTCATAGCTACGAGAGAAAACAAAGAGCGACTTAACATTTGGTAAATGTAAAAGTATTCAAAGTTCCATACAGATAACACATGATATCTTGGGAATGTTTAACCCAACAAAAATGTCGTTTTGTATAAATTGTGAGCTTTGAGAAAATCTATGATATTTTGCCTACATATTATATTTAACTATTATACAGAATTATTCAGAATGAAGACGCCTTCATAGGTTACAACAATATTGAAGAGATACATTTGATTTGCCATGCCATACAGCTTTGTTAATACTATTCTTTGAGTCATTGTTTAGTAAAGAGTAACATAGAATGGAGGATTTTCTCAAAAGTCTTCATGTTTCCTTGGAAGATGTTGATCTTATAAATCGACTTTAACTTTTAACTAACTTTCGTTTTTGGGTTATGCTGCCCAGAGACAGAGAGGTGGATTTTTTTTCAAGTCATGTATTTCTAGAAAATTTCAGTATCAGAAATTTTGAACATCGTAATTAGGTATATAATTCCTGGAAAATTCAAATAAATAACAACAAATATCTCACAAATTCTACATAAATGAGATTGAACATTTTGGTAGTTGTTTAAGCTATAAGAGATAGATATTGTCACCGACGGCATTGTTGCGAGGAGGCGTCGCCGAAGCGCACAAAAATACAGATTGTTCAACGCGGAGATAAAAGCTTGCCGAAACAGATAAAGAGACAGATAGCTGACTGGATGTTTCCATTTCTTGTTTGTTACAGAGCATTCCAAAAATGTCTAGAAATATGTGTAGATGATATAAGGAAGCCGGACTCGTCAGGAGAGGGAGTCAAAATGAAACTTGATAATCGTGACCTACAGCTGTGTTATGAAAGTGAACTCTTTTGTTTGTGGGTGTGGTAGATGACCTTGGAGGCTGTATTTGTGTATGTTACGTAATTCTGCTACTGTAAGGGTTGACCAAAGTGTATTTCTACGGAAATAAAGAACATTTTAAATTTCTGCAAATTGGCGTCTTAATTCTACGAACCCACAAAGTCACAATATACTAAAATAAAATTATACGAATTTTATTCCGAATGAAGAGGAATTCACAAGCTATTTAAAATCATTAAAACACGCTTTGTGTTTTACAAAATATCTTAAACATGTTTCGAATGGTAGAGTCAGACTGACAAATTCAATGCCATAGCCGGGATTTGAACCACGGATCTACCAGGGTCTCCATCCGGTTACTTATCTTAAACATGTGAAATTTCTAACAAAACCGTTAGAGCCATTTTTGGAGTGAGGAGGGGGATTTACTTGCAAATTTTATGTTTCACCCTTAAGTAGCAAACAAGGTATTTACCTGGACTTTTGTTTTCTTTCTTCTTTTTTGGTTTTGCTATTTAGTGAGAGAAAGATAGATGAACATAGACACAAACACACACACACACACACACACACACACACACACACACACACACACACACACACACACAGGCGAGCGTGCGTAGCTTTATTTTAAAAAATGCCGTTTTCAATTCAGCAAACCTTGAAACCTACATTTTTGTTGTTGTAATTTTACGTCCTCCAACGTTAAGTCATATCGGATGGTGAATGAAATGGGTGAAATGATGCTCAAATGTGTCCAGGGTCCATGGAGCTTAGAGCTACCCGACATTCGTCTGTAAGAATAAGCGAAAACCCCAGAAAGAACCTTATCCAGGTAACTCACCCTGACCGAGATTCGAACTCGGGACCTCTTGAACGTGAGGCAGACATGCTACCATCTACGCTACCGAGGCAGGCTTGAAACCTACAGTTGTAGTTGAATCTCGATATTGGATACTTTTGTGGAGTTTAATACTTTCTCTACTAACTATAAGTAGGTATTAAAATAAAAAGAAATATTTCTGTAATCATGCTTTTTCCATGCAGGAAACTGTTTAAGGCGATGGCTGTGTCACAGCACATTACTTTCTCGAAGGGTTGGATACGCTATTTTTATTGCATCAGATAAATGATTTTCACCTTTCCATAAACTTTCCTTACCTTATTTTTAAAATAAATGTTTAATATTGTGACTTTGTGGGTTCGTGAAATAAAAAAGTCCAATTACACCACTCAACAATGTTCTTTATTTCCACCGACTTACAGTTTAACACTTGCCAATTACACAGAATTACTTGCTGCACACAGTTACAATTCACCAGTCCGTCCGTTACAATTTCACTGTACTCGCGGTTACGTAAGCTCCGGTACACATTCAAAGTTACGTACAGTCTTCCGTTGCACAATCCTTTCGTTCATTAACACGTCACTGACTAACTCTTACACCAAGAACTGCGACTGTCTCCTCACTCACTGACAAAACCAACTCACTGACTGACTAAACCAAAACCAACTCAACTCACTAACTAACTAACTCTGTCTGTCTGTAACTCTCTTTATATAGGAATATCGCCGGTTTCTCGTGTTTACAGGATTGTTCTAGTAACAGAAAGATCGAGAAACAGGTGTAGAGAAAACAGGCGACACAGTCATGTTTTTTCCCTGACCACAGCCTGTCACCACTACAAGACGAACGAGGAGGAGGTGTGGCTAACCGAACCTCCCCTACCTTCCGCTGCCAGCTGCTTTCACAGGGTGTTCTAGCGCTCCCGTTGCAATATTTAACGGAATAAATCAAACACATTTGCTTTTAATGTTGAATTTAAGAACTAAAAGTTTAATTTCAATGTGCAGCTTATGTAAAGAAAAAATATATAATTATAATATTTTAACTATTAAATAAAGAAATTAATGAATCACGTATTCACACAAGAATTAAAGCATACAAAGGCATATTTGTATTTTTATTTCATCATTTGGAGAGTTAGAATTCAAAGTTATTTTATTTAGGTAAATGTTTTAATAAAATAGACTAAAACTAGCGCGTCAATTAAAACTTAAATACAAGAGCATAAATAAGTATAGAATTAGTATCCTTTATGTACGACACTGTGACATTTAGATATGTATAGTAAATGACAAGAATGCAACGTATTATAAGCGCGATACGAAAATTAAGGAAGAAAATGTTAACTAACATACAAATTAGTTATGGATCCTCGATTCTTGCGATATCTCGGTTCTTACGATAGTTTCAGGTATCGACATCGAACGATACTTCAGAAAATTCGCTCGGTATATTTTCGATACTTCGGTGGTGATTCTGCAATTTTTATTTTATTTTAAAATCACAAAAAGTTATTGTGCAAGTAGAACGTTGCAAAGCCCAACAATTTTCCTGGAATGTGTAAGAAGAAATCACTGCATATCTTAACGACGATTTGTCACCTCCTCTTTCTAGACACTGGATTTTGCTGGAAAACAAATTCAAAATTTCCAGAACAAAAAAAAAAAAAAAAAAATCATTAGCCGCTGAATATTTGTGTATTCTACCTGCAACAGCATATTCTGAAAGACTATTTAGCATAAAAGAACTCATATATGACAGAAAAAGAAATAGACTTGACCCCTAAAGAGTGGAGATGTTAGTATTTTTGAACAAAACGTTTGTTTTGCTTTTAAATGTCTAATGTAGGGTTTTAAAATATGAACACCGGTGGTTTTAGCTTTTACCTCAGTAAATATGTGCTTCTATTTAATTTTATTGGCATTACACAGTTCTCCCAACATTCTATTTTGTATTGAAAGTAGAAGTAGAAACGAGGGTATCGAGTATCGAGGTATCGGGTATCGTGAAAATATCGTCTATCGGTATCGAGAATCGAGTATAGATAAAAACTGGTATCGACCCATCTCTAATGCAAATATATTGTTGTTTTATTGTTACCTCAATAAGGTTTGCCTTAATCGTTTCGTATTTGAATTATATTGCCAGAAAGCTAGATAACTTTTTTTTTTCAGCAGTTATCGTATAAAGAACAAAACGGTACGGTCCTGTGCACGTGTGGGGATAACATTTGTATTCTTTGAACTCGGTATTACCTACAAGTGTAGCTTGAGCTGAGCCCTTAGTAACTGTCTTATTATTTTAAAATAACTATAAATTCTTTTCTCGAAAAGGCATATCAAATTATAAATACTTCTATTTTTGAATGTACTTATAGTGTATTTAATAAAAGGCTGACATTGCAATTAAGATATTCACAGTAATAAAGTATAATCAACTCCTATCACATGGATATCTCCACTTGGGAATGATATCCCGATGTCTCTGATTGGCTGAAGTTGACATTAATCGATTTCTACTGGATGGAAGCGGGGTAGCTTTACTCCAGCCAATGAAGGATGTGGTTGCTTATTAACGGTATATTGACTACCTGGAGAAAACTCCAATTAATCCGCATAATTTTTCTGTATCATAACAGCGTAGTTACTATTTGCAAGGTCTGTTTAGCTCTTTGTACTAGAGAAAACCAAGGATCTGTGCTAGTAGGAGAATGGAAAGATACGAATTGGAGATATGAGATTTGAAACGTGATGCAATAACTTCAGACATGCTCATGCATGTGTATGTCGTATTCTTCATTAAAAAGTTAACATCGGCTACTTGTTAGGATTAAACATTACTTTTCTCTCGTCTCAGGTTTTGTGTTCAATTTTTCGTAACTTACACAAACTATAAGGTCTATTTAGTGGTATGGGCGTAGCATGTCTACCTCACGCTCAAGAGATCCCGAGTTCCCGGTTAGGGTGAATTAGGTTGTCTCCAGCAAAATTTATTGTGATAAAGGAAGAACGTTCGCTTTCAAACTTGTTTATTTTTCACTAAATTGTTAGTCCATGCTAATGAACAATCAGCCTCATCTTTTAAGCAAATATAATATTTCGAGACATCTTTGCAATATCTGTTTATGTCTCTTTAGCACGCATCACTTGTGTTGCTAATAATCTTTCTGACATATACACAAGTTTCACCTCTTACACGGAGCTACACTTCGAACCTCAACTTCATCCAGTATTCGTGCAAAACTGCTTCCTTGTCAGTTCCATAGCTCGATGAATCCCAGCCGCATTTACGGACCCGTGAATTGCGTTCTGCACCGTTCTACTGACTATTGACTCCTCCACGGAGCAGCACTCAGCTCAAAGCAACACACTGCTCTCGCTGTACCACAGTCTCGCTTCTACTATCCCAGGCCTTGCAACGACTTTATATATCTGCCCGGTCGCGGTGGATCTTTCTAGCACTGGAAACCTCTTGAAATAGTCTCGAAAGGTCTTTTGCGCAGTAACAGCACTTTTCGCCCCGATCTCGTGACGTTTCCACAACGTCAGCCACCGATAGCCTTTGAAGTCGTGCCACTCCCGTCCCGCCAGCCAATAAGCAACAAGTCTAGGCGATTCCCCTTCTCCCTCTTCTTCGCGATGGTTGCTTAGTTGGCCGTCTCGATGCTTATCCTCTAAATCAGCTTCACGTTCGCCAATGTAACAATGTTGATTGTAGATACATTTGATATGAGAAATTCACAAGTACAGTTGTGCTGCCAACATCGAAAGAAATGCCAAGGTATATAATGATAACACGATTCTTATTTCTAATATTTAATACACATTTCGCAAAACTTTATATTAAATGAATATCACTATTTGTTTTAGATGTGGAAAAGTCAATATCATGAAATACGTTGAAAGGCTGAGGCACACAAAAGGCATGTCATTTATTACTTATCCTATTTAGCTTGGAGAATTTAGTGAAGACTTATTTTCAAAATAGTGGTTATAAAAGGAAGAAGAATAAAACGGATAAGGTTTGCAGAGCTTTATGGTTCTGTTGGTAGAGTAATGAAATATTCCAAGGAACATCAAGATGAAAATAATTGTAAAACCTATGCTTAACAATAGAAAAGCTAGGAATATATTTTTGAAAATTCGAGGTATTGGAACAACTGAGTTGTCCCATAAAGTGTGTCCCCATAAGGGTTGTGAAAAAGT
This sequence comes from Mantis religiosa, assembly GCA_030765055.1. Taxonomy (NCBI): domain Eukaryota; kingdom Metazoa; phylum Arthropoda; class Insecta; order Mantodea; family Mantidae; genus Mantis; species Mantis religiosa. The sequence goes on from CM060949.1 coordinate 103,171,588, forward strand.
TACAGGGATATACCGAAGATTTGACATTGTGATAAAGTGAGGAAAAACGACTGAAGGTTCTGAAATATGTATGTACACAGATAATGGATAAGAATAGACCTTTCGAAATGAACCGAAAAACAGTGATTGCGTAGCTTTGGAAAGAAATGAAGCAGGAAGAAGAATAGTGAAGCTCATTAGGAAAAAGAAAGGAAATGCCTTAGGAAATTTGAAAAAATTCGTTGCTAAAAGATCTATTTGACAAAAGAAATTGCTCAAGAAAATACCTTCCAATGAGCAGAAAACTGTAACTGATCGATTGACTGATGACTGATTTATTGTCCAATAGTCTGTCACTTTGATCAGCTTCGTTACTCATAGAAAACCAGCTCAGTATCACACATAGTAAGACCGCACTAGCACGGCCCGCGGCTTATTATAACGTTGTACGCTAATCAAACGTAATCACAAGCGGCTAGAGAAAGGAACGCTGCTGTCATGCTTTTTATCTCTCAAGTTTATTACCATAAGCAAGAAAGGAATAAAACGCTTTAATCCAGCAATAATGTTGCCTATTATCTGATGTAGCATGGATAATATAAATATTCAGCGTAAATATTGTGTTCAAGAGTACAAAAAGTATCGCTACAAGTTGATAACCATGAGCGCATTTAAACCCACATACACAGACACACAAAAACTGGTTGCAAAAGACTTCTTTCTTACCTAGGGTACTAGTTGGTGTCTGAATCGCCTCCAGCATCCGGTTAGCTCTGGAGCTGCTAACCCTAACTCTAGGTATAAGTGGCTAGGTGCCTGATGAGCTCGAGAAAGATTTTTAAACTGTGCATCTAAGTAGCAGCCGCATGGTAGTGGAGATGGTACAAAATATGTATGGCATAAATTCAGAATGTCATATACTAACGTTTATGCCATTTTCGGGTCACATCTTGTAGAGTTTAGCAAAAACTAACACAAATAAAAAGTAATATAAAGGAGACTGCATAATTTATGGGCATGATAATGCCAGGAAGGGTAGAATTGTTACAGGTTCTAAATATTGAACAAACCCCCAAAACTGTCATAAAGCTATTATCTACTTTAATTTTTCTAGAATTATAAAGGCGACATCATGAGCGGTTGTCATCTGGCCTTGCACAGATTTATTGAAAATGTAATAAAAAGAAGGAAACGCAGCAAAATAATTTAGATTTTTTATATCTGTTAAATTTCCCACGAATCTTTAACTTGTGAGCCCCACCTAATCTCATTCTTCTCATATAGCATATACTCTAGATAAATCTGAGGAAATCTCAGTTATTGTTGAACAGATATCACAGGATTAAGAAGGAATGCAAGAGGAGAATTGAATGTAGATTAAGATGAGTAGATTCAGTCCATTTTAGACAGTTTAGGAACATGTCATATACACCTGATTTTCGGATGGATCTTGTTTCATTTATTAATTTTTATAAACATTAAATTCACACATGCATTCACGCTATCATTTACATTTTCAGCCTTTAGGTGTATAGGGAATAATCAGAGAAAAAAATCACACTGAATTCGGTAGTCGAATGAGGGAGCTCTAGCTTGTAAATAACATGCTATGACCACTGACCCATGTGGCAGTCAGCTGTTTTTATTCTATATTGAAATTTTACCAGAAATACGCAGTTTGATTTCTATTGAACTCCTAACTCCCAGAGCATTTTAAGAAACGGGTTTTGTGTGTGTATGTGTACATGTGTCTGCGTTTCTGTACTGTGTATGCGTACTATGTAGTATGTACTACATAGTATGTACTAGTATGTACATAGTAAGTACTATGAAGACTTAACCCAATAATGAAGAACCGCACAAACATCAAATTTTATATCCGAGTCGGACAATATTTAAACATTCCAGGCTAAGATTTTCAAGAAATCCTGCCACCTTGAAACTTTTTTACGTCAAAAGTCTGTTATTCTTCATTTCTAAAACTGGTTTCAAGAGATATGCAAATACACTTTTTATGCGAAAAATGTATAGTGACTTACTTAAGTCATATAAGTTTCTCTGTAGCATAAGAAACTTCCAAAATATTCGTTGGTACATCTTCCAGGTTTTCTCTGATTCAGCTGTTAACCATCATCTCTAAAGCATCTTATATATAACTCCATCTTTTAATCAATAAAAACAGCTGAACGAAAAAAAAAAGCTTTATTTATGGACGCCCTTTTACTGTTGTGGTTTTCAGCGTCCCATTTTATTTTGAGCATGAAAGACCACTTATCTTTGCTCAGAGGTCTCTTTATTAGGCTTGAGGTCCCTTAATGCCATAAGACCATAGGCTTCATTTTCCTTCCGAAGAAAGGTTTGCTAAGGACTTTAGGCCCGCAAAAAATTCATCGCCCCTTCGCTGGGTTTGAACCCACAGCCTCGGAGAATCACTACGGCCGCGCCGTGGCTCAGTGGTTAGACCGCTTGGCTCTCACCAAGGCGGCCCGGGTTCGATCCCAGGCAACCGCAAAGTGAGATTTGTGATGGACAACACGGCGCTGGGGCGGGTTTTCTCCGGGATCTCCGGTTTCCCCCGCCATCTCATTCCACCGGTGCTCCATCTTCAGCTCATGTATCATCAGTGTCATCGCCTGCGGTGCCGTATGTAGCAAAAGCGGACGTTAAACACTACACATTTCATTTCATTTCGGAGAATCATTGGCTTACACCGAGTGGCATGGTTCAGGTGGTAACGTCTATGGCCTGCAATCGGGGTTTGATTCCCGCGGCGGACCAATAGACCTTCTATTGGGCTTTTTTTTTTTTTTTTTTTTTTTTTTTTTTTGCTTTTTTTCCGGGCACTAAGGCGCATACTGGGAAGGATGATTACGTTACACCCCAAGTTCCCTTTAATTTCATTCTCTCCCTCTAATGTTCACAGATAGCAAGATCAGCGTAGTCGCATTGGGTTACTTTACGATGGTGCTTGCGCTCTGGAAATACACTACTCGGCCGAGAAGAGGTAAGAGTAAGCCGGCTTTCCTTCCTATGATTGATCTGCTGGTTCGTGGCGGGCTCTCTGTGGTGAGCTGGAACTCCGTAGGGCCGAAGTACTTGCCTGCACCTGTTAGGGACGCATCGTGGCTGTAGTGCCGCCTGTGGTAAATCCTGGCCGCCTCTGGGATATATTCATTCATCTTCCTCCCGGGTTTTTACGCACAATAAGCTCGGCTGAAGAACCTGCATTCCAACCGTGATAGATATACAGACAGACCACTGGCTAACATGTTTCCCTAAATCATGGAGGACGACAAAACTGAATAATGATTTGCGAAATATTGTTCTTTTTTTCCGTAGCATGCACGCATCAAGTCATATTGCTTAATTTTGAACTATTTATAGTCAAAATGTATCACAATACGAGTATAATGTTGGTCAAAGAAGAATTTTGAACGTGAATTACAACAATATACATACAAAGGGTTATGTGATGTAATGTTTAGAGAAATTTGTAGTAGAGAGACATATCAGATTTTTAGGTTTTTAATCATATTTAACACTTACCAAAGTAAAATATACATTTTTACGTGACAAAATAGTAACTTAAGAGTATACGTAAACGCAAATGTTTCAAGCCAACATCTGATGACAAATGAAATAAAATAGAAACCCTAAGAAGCAAGGGCTTTTATTGGTTCATTCATTGGTTCATTCATTCTATAGTCAATATAATGTGAGAATTAATTCTTAGGTTCACATAAACTGATTTTGTTTGTACAAAGTGAAATACTGTACAGAGGCCAAACAATGTGTGTCTGCATTTGACAAGACGATTTGAAATTTTCCAAAATGCGGCTTTTTAAAAAACGGCTGGACATATATTTCGAAACGTATGTTACGTCCTGACAACAAATGTGAAAGAGTTCTACAATATGATGTAACTTATACAACTTCATTATCTTTCGTCTCGCTCAGAACATTATAATGTTCCGCGTGCCTGAACGCCAAGTAGGGTCACTATGCTGAAGATGTTGAAGTCATTATCCTGAAAGGTCATGCACACCGTGAGCTTACTAAATGGCACTGGTGCACTGAGTCAGGACAAACAAACACTACTTTCTTTTTGCGCAGTAGCAATAAACGGACTGCAACTCACTGCAGTCTTGCACTACACAACACAATAAAACTTTTGATTGTTAGTCACACCATTTTCTCTTTCCTTTATGATTACAAGTCTTCTACACACTGCTATTACAACTCTTATGTCTACTTAAAGTTAATGAAGACAACATTTCCAGAAAGGAATTTATTATATGTTTTATTGCAGCTGAATATATAAAGTTAAAACGAAAGCCTACTCCTTAAAAAGCGAGTTGATATATGCTAGCTTTTAAATTCCATACTCTCTGCAAAGTATCATGAAAGGCAAATATGGTGACAAAACAACTAAAATGTGTTAGAATATCCCAATTGGTTCATTTGTAAGGTATGCCAACAGCTGTTTCGTTTTCGTATTGTTTATACAACTAACTAATGAATTTGTTTTCTAAAATATATATTAACAAATGAAAAACATTGAGTCCTCTGTAATCAAATAAGCATGTAGTGGACATGTTTCCATGGATGAGTGTGTACTCAGTTGTCATATGTTACTCATAAAATTGTAACCCTAAGTGTATGTTCATACATCACTTTTGAATGTGATTGCTAAGAAGGCCAAACTTAAATGTGTACCGTTAGTATCAAAAGACAGTATGAATGTTTGTTTAGTTTTCATTTAACCATTGTGCTCTCGGGTCTCATTCTACATTGGGATGAAAGACCGCTTAATTTTGCTCACAGGCATGTTTATGAGGCTGAGTTCAAGATCGTCATAAATAAAAACTCAATTTACATTTTGGTAAATGATAAAAGTAAATATTTGTTTATTTTTGACAAGAGGGTATGCGTACTTTAGTCTTAGCATGAATACCTTGCTACTGCAATACACTGTAAATTGGGAGAGTATGCCATAGAAGGTATTTGAACTACGGATCCCCAACTTTGCTTGTTTCTGCTCTAACCAACTGAGGCACAATGATAACATGCCTGCTAAATGTTAAATACGCAAATTTTCCCCGGTAAACCACACAGCGTTCTCAAACTCATTTTGAATAACATATCCTATTGTAATTATGGAGCCCGGGATTTAAGGTACTTAGCTATTTAAGATTTAAGTCACATAATGTGATTTAGAAAACTTGTCGTTTAAATCGTCCCTTTTACAAGGCGTGTCCATAAAATAAGGTCTCCAAGGCGCTGGAGCCGTCAGGAACGCTATTACGCGAAATCTTGCATCACTGGAGTGTACCTTGATTTCATCCCTTCAAAGCTCCCACACACCGAACCGGTTGCAACCATTACTCTTGGCTGGGCAGCCGTTTGCGATGGAGCTTCCTATCACTTCCGCCGCCAAGTGTGAGTTGCGTGCAAATATCTGTTTTTTGAGTGCCAAGGGCACTACTCTCACTGAAATTCATCGTCAGTTATGCGAAGTCTATAGACCATAGTGTATGGAGGTCAAAAACGTGCGAAAGTGTGTCACAAAGTTCAAAGACGGACGTACAGACGTCCATGACGAACAGGGCTCTGGTCGGTCTTCGGTTTCAGCCGAAAAAATTGCAAAAGTGGAGCAAGAAATGCTTAAGGATCGGCGTGTGACAGTTCGCGAGCTGTGCGAACTTATCCTGAAGTCAGTAAGACTACGATTGAAAAGATTTTGACTGAACATTTGCATTATCGCAAGGTGTGTGCGAGGTGGGTCTCCAAAATGCTCACCGAAGATCTCCTGGTCTAGTTCAGATGGGACTCCTCACCCATCCCCCCTACAGTCCAGACTTAGCACCTAGTGATTATCATCTGTTTCCTGAGTTGAAGTCACACTGAGTGGAGCAAATTTCTAGACCGACGATCATTTGAAAAACGAAGTTGAGCGCTACCTGCGCAACTTGGCGGGAGAGTGCTGTAACGGGATTTTATTTTCGTTCATCTTCAACTAATAAGAAGCAAGCCAACTTTTTGTAAGATCCAAGTCGAGTTTTAATCTACTGAGAGTCGTGAGATCTTTTCTCAGGTGTGGATGCGGATTGTTGGTGAAAATAAAATTTAGATGAGTCCAATTTTGTAATATATTATTTAATTATATAATATGAACTATGATTCACTCTTATCTATTATAAATATTGAATAACACTTTTTGAATCTTATTAATTTCCCTTTACAATTACAATCATCGTAACATTTTTTCCTCGTTCTCCAGCAAGACACAAGATTCTAACTTTTTCTAGATTATTGATTTTCTTGTCCCCATAGTAATTTTCACTTTATTTTGTGATTGGCCGATCCACTGACACGTCATCACACCACGTCATAGCACGTCACACCACTACTACTTCGGCCAATCACACAACTACATAAATATATATATATATTTATAATTCTTTCGAACATTACTAAACAAAAATACTGTTACAAATGCCCCTCTTCGAAATATATGGAAAATAACCAAATAAAGGAATTAACAATCTGTTTCCATATATTTCGAAGAACAGCCCCAATTAACAATTTCACATTATTATTACACAAACATAAAACACAACAATAAATTAACATTGATTAAAATACAACAATATATTGATGTTGAACAATGTTTTTTTTTATTATTATTTAACACACACATAGTATATATTCAATATTGTTTCAATTACTGTCAAGGCTTTTATGTGTATAGGGATCAGTATCATTCACTTTAAATGTGTGTGTGTGTGTATTTGTTACACAGTCCAGGTTTTGAACTAGAGGCTTTTCTGTTCTTTAATATACATAATTTCAGCTGTTCTTTTCTCGCTTGGTCTAGATTGTATGTGTTTTCTAACTTTACTTGTAATATTCTCTGGAATTCTATTTCTTCCTCCACTTGGCTTCCGCCGTTCTTATCTTGTATTGTATATAATTGGCAACAATGCTTTTCAAGGTCAGTTACATTATTTTGCAATCCATCAATAATTAAATTCTTCCCACAATTTTCATTTTCATCGTATTCAATATTACCATTTTCTTGCAAAAGTATATCTTCCACAAAAAAAAACCTTTCATTATTTATATTATCCCTATTCTCTTCTTTTCTTCCATCTTCTTCCAATAATTTTATTACTAATAAATCATTTTCTGTCTTAACCTTCATTTCATGCATTTCGAAATTCAATACACTTTGCCATTCATATAATAAATCATTACCCACAATTACATGTCTTGCCAAATGTGGAATTACCAACGTAATGAAATTGAAATTCCATTCACCTATTCGGCCCTTAATTAATACTTTCATTGTTGGTTAGGTTGGTGCTATCGTTTATATTCGCATCATTCTGTGTGCTTTGTGTATTTTCGACTCTTTCATTTTGATTACTTCTTTCAAATCTCACACCCCTAAAATCTCTTTGATTTGCACTAAATAAACTAGTACCTCTACCCCTATTAAAATTACTTATTCGCTGATTATTTCCTCGATAAAATCTTACATGGTTTATTTGATCATTTCTTCCAATCCTCGTCGACTGATTGTTATGATAATTCCTTTGCACATTATTTTGAACTCCACTTCCTGTTCCGGGAATTACAGATTCATAAGTTCGTCTAGGATCATAACCTCTTCCTTCAAATCTTTGATTTCTCACGGGTGCCCCGCCCCAATTTAAACTCGTCCTATTATTCCTATTATTTGTAGGTTGTGATTCCTGTCGCTCAATATGGACGTTATTATAGTTACCATCACAGGATGTAGTATCATTAATGAGGTTATGTGCTTCAAATTCGGATAATAATTCAATCATATCAGAGAAATCGATAGGCTTAGCCACAATTAAATGATTTCTGATATGTGGTGGATAATGACGTATTAGCATGTTGACAATTTCTGTCTCAGAAATTTCGGGATTGATCAACTTACTTTTGTTTGCTAATTTTAAGAAATATTCAGTCATAGAAATCCCTTTTTTAAACTCAAACCTACCCGTTGCTAACTCAACTTTTATTCTTCTTTGTCTCTCAGGTCCCCAAAATCTATTTATAAACAGATTTCTGAAAGTACTGTATGTTTCATGTGAAGCCAAAGTTAACCTTAACCATTCAAGAGCATTTTTCTTCAAACAGCGTTTTACTATTACCATCCGAAATTCATTGGGAATTCTCTTAATACGGAAATATTCTTCCAATTCCCTAAGAAATACTTTTGGATTATCACCTGATTCCTCATCAAAACTTGGTGGACTAATATCATTTAGTGAATAATGTACACATTCATTTTGACCTAGACTGTGGAGTTGTGTGTGTGAGGACATGTTCTGTGTGTTTCTGTGATAATTAATATCATTATCTGGACTCACAAAATCACTACATTCACTTACTACATCACTAGACTTCTGATGATTGCTTAATTCACCTGGTAAGTCACAATCGTTTATATTTGTAATTCTAGACATTTCTTTCCCGTTATTTACTTTTCTAGCCTGTAATGCAATTACAACTTGTGTCAATTTTCCTAAGTTATCCTTTTCTTTTTCAAAATGTTCTTTTACCTCTTTAATTTGCAAAATTACTTCTTCTTTTGCTTTACTTATCTCATCAATTTGTAACTTTATTTCCTCTTGGTGTATCTTACTTTCTTCATGTTGTAATTGTATTTCAGAACAAATTACATTGATTCTTTGTTCTACTTTATCTCCTAATTCTTCTCTTTGTTTTTGTGTTATTTCTGCTTGTTGTATCCCAAATGTTTCTAACTCTTTGTTTAATTCCATTCTTATTTCTTGTTTCACAATGTCCTGACCTAACCTAGTTTCCTGAATTATCTCTCTCAACTCATTGACTTCCTTTCTATTCTCATCCTTATTAATCTCTATGATCTGCATGAGCCTTTCCATATTATCCCTACACTCTTTTCTCCCTTCTCTAATCTCCTGTGAAATTTCAGATTTTAATTCCTGTTTTAGCTTCTGTAATAAATTAATTTCTAAGTTACTCACATTTTGTGCTAGTTCCTGTCTTACTCCTACATCTAAATCATTCATTTTCTTAGTTAAATCATTTACATTTTGTTCTATTTTAGAATCTAAATTACTCATTTCTGATTTTACATCTTTCATTCTAGAATCTAAATTACTCATTTCAGATTTAACATCTCCTATTTTAGAATCCAAATTACTCATTTCTGATTTTAAATCATTTGCATTTTGTTCTATTTTAGAATCTAAATTACTCATTTCTGATTTTACATCTTTCATTCTAGAATCTAAATTATTCATTTCTGATTTTAAATCATTTGCATTTTGTTCTATTTTAGAATCTAAATTACTCATTTCTGATTTTACATCTTTCATTCTAGAATCTAAATTACTCATTTCTGATTTTAAATCATTTGCATTTTGTTCTATTTTGGAATCTAAATTACTTAACATTCTCGTTATTCTTTCCAACATTGACTCATTATCTATGCTTAATCCTGCATTCTCCCTATTCATTCCTACACTATCAGTAACTTCTCCTTCCACTGTTATTTCTTTTCTACTCGCCATCTTTTTAACTATTTTCTGATTTCTTAACAACATAAATCTACTACTACTACTATTTTTTTTTTTCACTCACTTAAACCAGTTCTCGTTTTCTTCTTTCTTCTCTCTTCTTTCTTCTTTCCTTTTAAATTCCCACGGAGCTGCACGATGCTTTAATCTCCTCTTCTTTATCCTATTCGAGCCCCACACGTTGCTGCGCCATTTGTAACGGGATTTTATTTTCGTTCCCCATTATGGCGGTCGGTATAATACTTTCTTTCACTCCATAATCATGATTTTCCATCGCTCTTTCTATGCTAATCGCCATGTTTATCCCATAAGACAGCACTAACGGCGCAGTTACTCGAATATATTTAATTTAATCAATTTTTTTTCTATCAAAAGTAATACTGGCTAGCGCCAAATGATAGATTCACAGATTAAGACAAAATGATATATAATTTTCTTGGAGATTTTATAATCATCGTAACATCTTAAGTCAACTTCCTCGTTCTCCAGCAAGACACAAGATTCTAACTTTTTCTAGATTATTGATTTTCTTGTCCCCATAGTAATTTTCACTTTATTTTGTGATTGGCCGATCCACTGACACGTCATCACACCACGTCATAGCACGTCACACCACTACTACTTCGGCCAATCACACAACTACATAAATATATATATATATATATATATATTTATTTATAATTCTTTCGAACATTACTAAACAAAAATACTGTTACAGTGCTATGACGAGGGTATACATAAACTGCCACAGCGCATGCAAAGGTGCATCGATCGCAATGGTAATTACGTTGAAAAATAACTGTAAGTTCCGTCTTTCCATCAATCTAACATTCATTGACAATAAACATGTTTTCTATATTAAATAAAATTGGAGACCTTATTTTACGGACACGCCTCGTATAAACATGCAAAAATATTGCTTGTTCAGTCTTATTAAACATTTTAACACTAGATGATATAATGCCCCTAAAGTTTGGCCATAAATCTCAAGCATCATTTGATTATTGGTTATTGTTGTATGAAAAATTTAGTCAATTATGGGGAATATTAATTTCATGACAAAAATTAGCCATCGGTTATTATTGCCAACAGTTTAGTTTTTTCAACATATTTTACATATTATAGGAGGGAATAGAAAATGGAATGTAATTTTAGAGAGAGTTAATTTATAAGCTTTGTGACAAATTCAAATAATATTTTCCATTAAATGATAGAGGCTACATAGTTAAATGTGTAACTTTGAGGTTTCCAGGGAGAAGCGTTGGAAATGGGGAGGGGGGACGCAAATTGGAGGAACCAGTTTATTATTTACCTAGTTTCACTGTGCTCTAAAAATCTATTTAAGTAAAAAAATGTTTCCGAGAACTTTGAGAACTTTCCGGAAACGAAGGTAGCCAAATGTTGGCAATGTTGTCGTCAATGTTTACCATGATTAATTGGTAAAAACTTGTGCTCTGGTGCTACACAAAATCCACAGTTTTACGACTGGCATCAGGAAACTCAAGTTAATTTGTAATCTGTAAATTTTCTTAGCAAATAAAGGCAATCAAAATAGTAGACAAACTTTGGAAATTTGTTGTGACTTTAAGTATACATACTTTATGTACAATGTACAAATATTTATTATGCTATTTTATAACTAATGAATACGCGATATTTTTGGGTCTCTATATCACCAACAACGCAGTACAAGAACCAAATTAACTTCAAGAACTTAAAAATGACTCATTTATGTGTTCCTTCAGGTTCACCTTAATCTAAATGACTGAGCTTCTCGCAGCCTTTTTCAAACCTTCTAATTCTTTGTGTACATGGTACTGATTTACCTCACACATAGATTGAATTAGCAGCTTTGCAAGTTTCGCTAGACTGTTATTCCTCTGAGTAGATAAGTGTTAATAATTTGTCAAATGTCTGTACAAATTATTCAAATGAGGAGGTGAAAAGTCATGTATGAATAGCAAAGTAACCTCTGTATCTTAATGGGGAGATGTCAAATAAGCTGCAATGACGACAAACGATTCTTAAAGGTTCTAGGCATTTTGGAAAAGGACAGAACATTACATCAGGTAACTGGTCTGGTAAGTTTATTCCTCTTCTATCACCACTAATTGTGATCTTGACGTTTTTGTTACTTGTGATACTCCATGTATTTACTTAGGGTAGAGGTAGAAAACCACGAGGCCTACCTAGGTTATGCGCGCTTTACCCGACCAGTTTGGATAAAGCACAGCGCGGGTAAAGTGTCTACTCATAATTCGTGGCTAAAGCTGACATATTATTTTATTAAGGGTCCGGACATGTACAATATTAGGCCAGGACATGTGCAGTGTGAAAAAGCATAAGCAGTTAATAAGTGCTTCAAACTGTGAGGCACAAGTTTAGTTTAAACAGCGTTTCAATGAACAGTTTTATCAATTATTAATTTCTAATATCTACGTAAGTTATGAGAAGTACCACCAGCTTATATATAATTAACATCAATTGTCGTATATCTATGGATTATTCCCGCCTGAACGTTTGCTGTGTTTACCGTTATAGTTGAGAACTTTATCGCGTTCGTTTACCCAGGTCATCTCTCAGGTATTTTGTTACGAAAAAGACATGCTGTATGACACGAAATGACTTAGTGATAAGCACAGAATATCAAACAAAGTTAGCAAGAAGTACAAGAACGTAGCCAAGAAGTTTATTTGAAAATGTGCGTACTATGGCAATATAAACAACCGTGTAACCAAGTTTGTGTAACTATGCACATTAGAATTAAAAACTCCTTATGGTTTAGATAAAAATCTAAATGATATATTTTTAATTTTTGGGGTTCCATCGATTCTTCGATCAGATAACAGTAGAGAATCCGTCAGGAATGCAGTAAATCAATCACGCTATATGTTAGTACATGGTGAAACAAGCGTCGGCATTTTGTTCAGAACATGCTCATTATATGGATGGCTACATAATACAAAGTGTATCCATTGTTCTGAAGCATTAAAATTTGTACGGCTCCTTAACAAGCTGTGTTCTTTGGAATGTCCACAACATGTTTGCCCAAGAATGTTGCTGCTGTCCTTGGAACTAAAGAACAGTCAAAATGATGGTAAAAGTTCGTAATGAGGTACAAAGATGAAGATAAAATTAACAAAAGGGAGGAACTGAGAAGTGGCCCTCCAAACCAGAAGCAGAAAGGCAGTGACAGCGGAAACCAGGATGGTCCAAGAAGTGGCGGTGGAAACCAGAAAGGTCCAGCCAATGATCATAGAAGCCTGGAGGATCTTGGAAAGTAACAGCAAAGCCTAGATGTTGCAGGCTATGACTACAAACATCGGGAATAGATATTGAGGATGAGGATGGTCCAAGGTGTGACGGCAGAAACAAAAGGAGCTCCAGACAGTGAAGGCAGGAACTAGAAAGCAGTGACTGCAGAGAGGGTCCAGGATGGCGGTATACAAATCTGGAGGGTGTGGATAGTGACGATAGAAACTAGGAGGGTGCTGACAGTCACAACATAAACTAGAACGATCAACGCAGGGTCTCGGTAGTTTCGACGGAAACTAGGATGCGGAAGACGAAGAAGCTAATAAGGCGAATGCAGTCAAGACAAACACCAGGAGGGTCCAGGAAGTGAAATAAATGAAATGTGTAGTAGTTAACGCCTGATTTTACTGCATGCGGCACCACAAGCGATGACAGTGATGAAAAATGGAATGTGGATGGACCACCGGTGGAGTAAGATGGCGGGAGAAACCGGAGATCCCGGAGAAAACCCGCCCAGCGCCGTGTTGTTCACCACAAATCTCACTTTGCGGTCGCCTGGGATCGAACCCACCTTGGTGAGAGCCAAGCGCTCTAAGCACTTAACCACGGCACGGCCGCTAGGAAGTGACATTGAAACCAGGAGGGTTCACGTAATTACAATGGAATTATTACACAAGAATGTCTCTTAATTGTGTTTATTACTGCGGTTATCAAGGTGCATGCTACAGAATAGTATGCTCATTGCGCTAAGTTATTCTCGAACAAAAAGAACTGTCAACTTGACAACAAAACTAAAATATATAGCATGTCAGAAATATATGAACAGTGGTGTAGGAGTAGCTGTTTGCCTCACATTCAAAAGTCCGAAGTTGTAATATCGGTTACAGTGAGTTATTTGGGTACTTCCCTTGTCGTGAAGGAATGATCCAGGGCTCATTGTCATTAGTCGTTCGATATTAAGTAATTGGTTAAGGGAGCTGTCCTTTAAACAAAAGATTGGATCTATGTTACGCAAAAGGGAACACCGAGAGTCCACCGTTTTTAATCAAGGAAAAATTGGACGAGATACGGGATTGTCCAGAAAAGAAGTTCAAATTCCTGCCTTACATTACAATACATTTGTGACAGAATAATTAAATGAGCTATTTATTTTTCATATATACCCATGTAATTATTAATTGTGATAAATTATTAATAATAGTTTATGCAATTTCAATTCCCATATTCTCTAGAATTAGATTATTTCCAACATTTCGCAGTAGAATTTCGTAAACGGAACTAACTATATAATGTGTTCAACAGGTACCTTGTTTGTGCAAACCTAGAAAGAGAAATACCTTTTATAACAACAAATAATTAAACACATATGTCGCTTCGCTTTGTTAGCATTATCTAGGGTAGCAGATCAGTTATTATACTGCTACTCAAAAGGTTACCCTTGCTTTATCTTTGTTAATCGAAACTTCAAATAACACTGATTACTCCATGTGGACATAAATTTATCTGTCATTTGTGATTCCTGCGCATTCCATTGGCTGAAGTGATGCGTTCATTGATACTTAACAGACGTCCAAGAAGCGTGCCAGTTCCTCTTTCACTCTTTCGAGAATAATCAGTGCGTTATCTGAAATGTTTGTACTAAAGAAGATAAAGCCAGGGTAGCCTTTTGAGGAGCACAATACTGTCGTGAATGCATTGTTGCAACGAGGCGGCGCGGCGAAGCATTCAAAGAGACGGACAGTGCAGTGTGGAGATAAAGGCTTACCGAAACGGTGGGGGAAAGGAGACGGATTTCTCGAGAGTTTGTGCTTGTTCTAGCACCGTCTTGATTCAGAACATTCCGCATAGTGAATAATCTATAAAAAGGGAGCCACCACCTGCCACGGACAGTCAGTTGGTAATTGGACACATGCACGTGAACAGCTGTGTGGACTTTGTGGTCGATGACCTTGCAAGTCGTATTGTGTATGTGACCTGATTCTGGACTGTCAGATTGATTTTTGCTTAGAGAAAGAGCAAGTTTTAGTGTTTGTAATCTTGACTTTTAGTATCACAAAGTCACAATAATTGCCAACGGTTTGGTACAGCATTGTTATGGGAGCGGTGAGCTGCCAGTCGCGTCATTATAGAGAAATTCGCTAAAGAGAATCAGATATAATACATTATGCTATTTAATCAGCATTCCGTGCGTAAATTTAATTATGTACAAATGAGCAAAATTTTTAAGATTACAAGATGCAAAATATGTAGGTATTTGACAGAGATAAATCGTAATATTTAAGAAATAATTAGAGGCTGAATATAACTCATTGTCTGTATTCAACGTAAGATTAATTACATATTTTTTCGCTTGACGTCCTTCCTTTTGTATTCTATCGTGAACTTCTTCAATAACCTTTAAACAATGGAAGGTCTTTAGGTTTTCGTGCTTTAGAATCCTTGTAGGCTACGTGGTTACGTATGGGCTAAGCGATGTACATTTCCTCCACCCTTAATTTAATGTTACTGCATCTTTGTAGAATCCGGTGTTACCGATTAATACCGAACTATTGTTTCCATTATTTCTAGTAACAGCTCCTTTCTGCATTTTGCATTTGCTAGAGTTATTATGGCCAAAGTATCATTTTGAGCTTCCAAGGGCCGTACTCAGGAAGGTTGTTAGTTTATCTACAAATAAAAAGTAGGTTTCGTACAAATCTGCTTTAGTTTTTAACTGTTTATTAGCTAATATTTCTTGAATGGTTATAAAAGATTAATTTTTTCCATTAGAATTGTATTCTAATACATTCTTTAAATGAAAATTTATTTGGATTTTGGCTCTTTTCTTTTCCAATGTACTAAAACTTTAATCCCAAATAAAGCAATAAAATAATATTAATAAAGGTTAAAATTTCATGAAATGTACTTAAGCAAGTGATTTATTTACAAAAATCTAAATATTTAACATCAAAATGTCTTTAAATAAAGAGCATAACGTTTTTGTAATCTCATCTAATTAATTTATAGAAAAATAAGCTTTCAAGTCTCCATCTCATTACCGAAAGCAACTGTAATTACAAAGAAAGCAGACTTCGCTTCATATTATATAGGCATATTATACTTATGAGCAATCAGTTAAATAATTAGACATTCCGAGAAACTGATTTCCTTAGCTAACATAAATTAAAGAAAACTTATTTTGTTTCTTTGCGTAGAAATTAACAAATCTTCTCGATCAGACATGCTGTCTGATTGAATTTAGATTTGAGTATTATTTTATTTCATTCTAGGAGTGCTGATCGGATAAGAAAGAGCGTGATACAGGTTAACGGTCACATGTGAAACAATAGTTTGTTCGGTAGCATGTGTAGCATAATAAATAATGCCCTGAAAACTCATAGAGAACTGAAGCAGGAGTTTTAGGTGCTGGGGGGGGGGGCGATGGTGTTCTCGGAGTCTGCGGCGATCATGTGTAGCGGAATTATTCTCACCTGCACTCGTCCCGCGTTGCGCTTGGGGTTGCGGGTTGTATTCAGCCCTCCGGGAAGAAGATGAAGCCACGGGTTGCTAATTCTTGTTGGTTCAATGTGGCACTCAGATGTATCGATGTTTATAAAATCTCCGTATCTGGTTCAGTCGTTACATGAAAATTCTTTTCTCAGGCGTGGTCGCAAGCAAAAGAATCATTTACTTAAACTCCGAAATAAGTTTTGTTTAATTTATTAACATCCAAACTTATGATTTAATTGCGAGACTTTATGCCTTTTTTTATACAACACTTTAAATAAAAATGATATTTCTTCTATATAATTTTCTTAAAATCAGTTTTAATTATTTTGAATATGTTAGTCCTTTTACTTCGATATTTCTCAATCCGAAACACGTCTGTTCTCTTCGACGTTACGCAATCGAAAGACACGTTCTTTTCTCACTGTTTTACCAAAATTGTTTTTTACTTCACTCGTTGCCATCACTGCGAATCAAACTTAATTTTTACTGGTCCACGGCACACATTACATAATCTCAATTTTAAAACTACCAATCATAAAACATTCACATTATTTCATTTACATGCTACGTCATCTCATGACCTACTGCATTTTAACAATTTCCTTTCTTATTCATTTTAACATGTCCATATCGATTTTTAAACCACATATTTAAACATACTTAAATATTTTTCAACTCTCGGAGCCTAAACCAAAACAACCATCACAGAACGATTTCTGGAAGTATGTGTATAAGTTCAGCAACAGTTCTCTTTAAAAGCGAGTTCTTCACAAACATGTGATTTTCCATAAACTTTTTTCTCCAACTAACTGTGGCTGTACAAAATATATAAATTTAAAGTCAGTTGCTGATTAATCCAGATTCAGCTTTATGTCACCTTCACTCAAGTTGAAATAGAAAGAAATAAGCATTTTCAAAGTAGAAACGCTAACACTATCTACCAGTGCGGCATTTATTATCTACTAATTATATTTATGATTGGATCTGTAATCAGTTCTGGCTACAGTAGTTGTCGATGCTGACAAAGGCTATCTTAAAAATAAATAAAAATGATTTTACGAAGGTAGAAATACCATATATTAATCTATACATCGATCGCCCTTGATTCTAGATACCGTACACATATGTTAAAAATTATAAGAATGGCATACACCATTCTCTGAACAACTAATCACTTTGAAAGTTGATATGGATGTATGCTGAAAGACTTTACAACCGTGCAAAGAGCCCAAGAGTTAAGAAATTTTTGAGGATGGCTTAATTTAGGGCATCAGGTCCAAAGATTCTTAAATCTCACATCATGTAGTTTTAATTGTAATAGGTCAAACTTCCACACGTTATAAATGTTGGAAGAACATATCAAGAGATGAATTAAGTCTGTTTTGGAAGTTCAACTGATCTACTTTAAAGGAAAAAAATTATATTAAGAAGCCAGAGTACTGTGAATGTAGACGAAGAATATTTATAATCTCTTCCAGCACACCTGCTAGCTTTTTTCATTGTATTTTAACTGTAATTGTAATAAACTAAATAACTACATCGTTAGTAGTTTCTTTTGCGAAGAGAGTTTATCGTATGGCTCTATCAGCCATAGCCAGATTTCCTGCTCGATCGGCCATCTCGCAGTTAAAATTGTTTTGGTATAATCTAAAGGATATTAAATAAAGCAAGGCAATGAAATCCTCCAGATATGTGTCTGAATCAGCAGACAATCTAGGTGGCTTACTGTTCGGGATACTAGGAAATCTAAAGAATTATCTTTTATGGAAAGCAGCAAAAAGAGCGAAGGTAATACAGCACAAGCATAACTTAACAGCTTTGGTCACTTATACTCTTTGAATACTGACATACAGGCAAAAGCCAAAAAGATATCATAAATTTAGCAGCAGTATAAAAGCAGTATAAGTACAATAAAATATATTAAACTGACACACTACGTACCTCTACAAATGTCCTTTGTGTGCAGAAGAAATAGAAATGATAAAGTTCCATTTCAACTGGATAATCCACAACCATCTTAAACGTAATTTGTTTATCAGAAATAATATAAATATTATTGGGAGTTCCGCCTTGGTGTTTTCAGAACACCATCAGCCTCGGAACAGTTCATAAACTTATATTGAAACGTATTATTTATACATTAAAATTTACTGGAGAGTAATCAAAAGTATTTTAAATTTCATTCAATTTTTTTACAAATCTCTTGAGCGTATAGCATAGTAAAAGAAAGTGCTTTAATTGGTCTACCTACATCACTGCTGACATTCTTACAAATCATGCCCGTGACTGTTAATTTCAGTCTCGTTAGCGTTAAAGAATAGAAGGTTACTGATCTTGGTAGATTTAATTCTAGATACGACCGCTCTTGTGAAATTGTCATTTTAATGCTTCTGCTTGCAACACTGCCTGCAGCGAAGGCTGTTAATTACCTGTCCGTGCCTGCTAATCACGCATTGTAAATCTTTTCTCTCTGACTATTTATTAACCTCTGGTCGGTTTCACTTGTTAGCTAGGTCGGATGTTACAGGGTTAACTTCAATCAACAACTGATTACTTTCTTTCTGCAGTAGCTAATCTAAATTCTAGTTTCTATTCCATAATATTAGCAAATTTCTTTTTCATGCACATTAGCTGTGCATCACGAAAACAACGTTTATTTCTGCAATAATCATTCCTAGCGAATGTTTCGTAATTTAATTTAATTGAATTTGATTCACATGTACGATTATATTATAATTTTATACAGGAATTATATTTCCATCAGTTTTAGTAGTTTACCTACTTCCTAGTTAACAAAGGTGAAAGCGATACTCCAAAAATATACATCCACATTTCTCCACGTTATGAGCCATTGCGACGTTATAAGCCATTGCGTTTCCTCAAACATAGTTTTGGGAAAATGTTTGCGTAAATACCTACCACTGCAGTGTGTGTGTGTGTGTGTGTGTGTGTGTGTGTGAGAGAGAGAGAGAGAGAGAGAGAGAGAGAGAGAGAGAGAGAGAGAGAGAGAGAGAGAGAGAGAGAGACAGACAGACAGAGACAGAGAGACAAAGAGTAAAACATACGATATAGAGACAATGTAAGACAAAAAAAAAAAAAAAAAAAAAAAAAAAACGTAAAATATATTATATACCGGTTTCATGCTTATATCAACGTCTTTCAGGGTGAGGATACTTTAAAAGTTCTATACATCATAAGCAATACACTATATAGTTCTATGTATTAAAATTTCCTGCATTTTCATCGCATGCAGCATACACGAAACATGCAACTGCTAACAGCTGCATATCCTCCAGTTTATGCGCCCCCTAAGTTATCACAGGATATTGGCTCGTGTTCCTTAA
This sequence comes from Mantis religiosa, assembly GCA_030765055.1. Taxonomy (NCBI): domain Eukaryota; kingdom Metazoa; phylum Arthropoda; class Insecta; order Mantodea; family Mantidae; genus Mantis; species Mantis religiosa. The sequence goes on from CM060949.1 coordinate 103,191,254, forward strand.
ATAATATTATTGCACAGATACAACCTATGATTCATAAAGATCTGTTCACTTATTTCGGAAACGTTCTATATGCAGCATCTTTATGCTACATTACAAAGAGTTTATAACTATTATGCTCCTATGTAATTAATAATAATAATAATAATAATAATAATAATAATAATAATAATAATAATAATAATAATAATAATAATAATAATAATAATAATAATAATAATAATAATAATAATAATAATAATAATAATAATAATAATAATAATAATAATAATAATAATAATATAATAATAATAATAATAATAATAATAATAATAATAATAATAATAATAATAATAATAATAATAATAATAATAATAATAATAATAATAATAATAATAATAATAATAATAATAATAATAATAATAATAATAATAATAATAATAATAATAATAATAACAACAACAACAATAACAATTCTGCATTGAAATGCTTATGGTCAATTCGCGTTGTGTTAAATAATAGTGGATATTAAAAGAATATAGTGGTCTAGGAAACTGTATCATTTTTTCTGCTACAAAGTGTGTAGTTTTGAGAATGCAAATATGTGTATCATATTTATTAAGTGCCATATGATATGAGTCTAGTGCAATAGTAATGCAATTGTGTAGTCCAACTGTATAAGAGTGGCACTGAGGTCAAGCGCACTTAAGTTAAAGAAGCGTGAACGAGGTCCGCAGGTTATACACCAGGAATTTCCGTCAGAATCACCGAGGCATGACATTCAATTAAGCATGTGGTTTGTGCCCACTCGCGGGAAGCTAATTATATTGCTGTATAAATAACATTCAACATTCTAGGATAAATCTTAAGACCTTTAGTTGCATGTTTTAGGTACAATAAACCAAACAAATATTTTACGACAAAGACATCGTTGCCCAAGCAGTTATATATAATACGACGAATTTCTATTAGGAAATGGTAAACCTTCTAGACTAACAAAGCTCGTAAATACAACAAGAAGTACAAAAAGGCCCTTTAAGAAGTTATTGAAAATGTTTATTTGAAACAAGCAGCTGTAAAGTTTACTATAGTGTTTTCATTCTGAGGAAAGTTTCAAGTGCAGACGAATCAACACAATGCACAGAAGGATGCGCAAATGAATCAGGCCCGAATGTTATTCAAAATGCAAGCAACGTCAGAGACATAAGAGAGTATCTCCTCACACCAGTTAATGTAGCAGTCGTTTCTACTTGTAAAGCTGTAATTTGCAGTGGAGTTCCTGCATCTACAGCGCAGGGGGCTAAACGTTATCATCTTGGTTCAAGAAAAATAAATGGATGTAACTTTACAAAATCTCGAAATATATGCAACTTTAATTGAACTACAGAAGGGAAAACCCATCCAAATTGTTTCTGAAATGAGGTCACTTTCACAATTCCCTGGATTAGCGTAAATACCTTTGCGACGTGTAAATGACACAGACGTTCATGCACGGCAGCTAGAAGCATCTGACAAACTATTACAGATTGTTTCGCCTCACGTTTTTAGAATAAAATGCCAACCGCGACCACAATATCAGACAAGATACTTTCTTTCACACATAAGAGAAAGGTAATCATCATCTACCGTCCAAAGAGATCCCGATACAATGCAAAATATGTGGCTCTACAATTTCATCATGGTCGCGTATCTGTATTATGGTCTATACACGAGATCCGGTTATAAGCGATACCAATAGGAAGAAGTTACGGGTAAGGAAATGTGTGAGGGTGAAAGGAGAACTGTTCTCAGTCACTAAAACTGCTTCCCTTATCCATAACGTCTATCTACCTCTACTTCCATCTTGTATCGCTTGCAGGCTGAATTCCTGTGTAGGTGTGCCGTAAAAGCTTGACGATGCAATGGACAGTGTGGAGTATAAACGATAATGTTTGATAATACTTTGATTCCGTCTGTGAGGATGAGCAAGTCTGAAACTACTGAAATCGTACAAGAAGTCATCTGGTCTCAAGGTTTCAAATTCATTCATGGAGAAGCAGAACATAGCGTGATAGACTGGCCTTCCTGTTCAACAAATTTCAAATCCGCTGAAAATGTTTAAGCTGAGATGAAAAGGCAGCTGTGATCACTTTCGATGCAGATGCACGAAGGAGAAGATGTGAACGAAAATTCAGAAAGTTTGATATATCATACCTTCTCGTCTACCTTACTGCCCTTTCCATGAAGTCCATGAATGTGACAGCTCTTGTATTTCGAAAAACTATTGCCATAATATTTTCCGGCCGATTGAACCGTCTTTGCCATCTTTGAAGCAAATTCACCGCAAGTAACGCGTAGTTTTGATTGTTACTTGGTTTTGGGGTACAATGGTGAATTCAGATCTCATCAACAGTCTCGAAAGTTTTCCATCCTGAAGTACCACTGAACAACAATGCACTTTTCCATGTTAGCGATAACACATTGAACGACTGTCTGAAATTCCTGCCGAATTCAAACCAATCAATAAATCAATATCAAATTACTTCTGGCGATATGTATCAGATAACAGTGCACGATGCAGTACTATCTTGCCTTATCAACACCATCTGTTTTGAAACAGGGGTACTTACTGAACCGTCTTATATTTATATGAAAGAGGAGCTTATACTAAAAATGTCTTGTCACTTTATCCTCATCTGTCTCCTTTGCAAGGATCCAAAGTAATGCTTTCCTTTGTTGATAATTAAATTAAAGAAAGTTACTGTAACAGCTTGTTTAGATTACGAAATCATTGTCATTGTAGATATAATGTAAGAGGTATGAAAATGAATGATTCATTTTTGAAAATATAATTTTGATATAAATGTTGCGACATTACGTCCAATATGTAGCTGAACGTTTTAGTCACTGAAACCAAAGTATACATTTATAGTCCGATTTAAAGTGCCTAGTTAAAATTTAAAGCAACCCGTTTTTTTTAAAAAAAATTCGTGTTTAATCAGTAGCCTTAAAACCATAAACATTTGTAAATGTCTACAAATGACGTTGTATCAATATACAACAGGTAGGTAGTCAAAAGTAAATGAATGCAGGACAGGGCGTGGTTGAGACAGTGCTAGTGTTGACTCGAGGAGCGTGACTTTCTGTACCCCTATCTATCATCTGTTAGCACTGCGGGCGGGACATAGTTGACACAATTCTTCATCTTCTCAGCGTGCAGTACAAAGTTCTTGCAAATCAGCTCTTCTGCTGATGTTTATATGGCGCCCGCATCCTGGGCACGTCTGTATTGCTTACAACTTGGGACTCGAACTTACGGGACTTTCTACATAACACGATAATTTGAGTGAAATGAACAAATACGTAAATGTAAACAAAGCTAATGAGTTAGCAGAGTATGTTAGGTTGAGAAAGAAACTTCAAGAAAACACTTAAATCATCTCAACAGTTCTACCACCTGAGTATCTCTTGAATATCAAACACTACTTTCACACTATGAATGCGGAGTTATAAAGTTTATGCAGTTGCGGCATTATTACCAAGCTCCTTCTTACTTGTCAACTTTTGCTTCAAGATATTTACATAGGTCAAGAGGAAAGTTGGACGGAGTAAATACTAAAGATATCTTCATGTAGGTAAAGCCACTGTTGTGATATAGAACATCGTCATTGTGCTGGTATCCTGCACGAGGCTGTAAAGGCAAGTAGGTAGATGTTAAGGGATAGTCTGATAATACTGGAACTTTATTGTTAAATCAACCAAAAATTACAATTTTGAGAATTAATGAACGCGTTATTGTACATAATAAAATATAAACTGTATAAATGTACTGTAAAGGAGAAATTCAACCATTAAATACCAGTTTACATTATCGGATTGCCCAGCGCGTGCTTTAAGCAGATTCCAAGTTGATTCATTTTCGTTAACATATGTAGTATAGACAATAAATTGTCACAGAGGTTTTGTATTCTTGCATTTTCCTTTTTGGCTACTGCAGCTTGAAGTTTAGAACTATCGCAAAAGAGGGCTGTCAGGATTATATGTGGAGCTCCGCCTACTGCACTTTGTAAACCACTATATATTAAATTGAGGATACTTATTGATGCGATATGTTTGTTGGGATGATGATGAGATAATCTCCGAGTGGATTATCTTGAAGCCCCAGGTTGGGAAGCTATCTTGAAGCGATGATTTTGGAAGGATGGTGTTTGAAGATGCTATGATGATGCACCACGTTGTGGCAACATCTTGAAGCAGGATTATTTGGGATGAAGGTTTTCACCTTTGGTGACGATTTTGAAGAAATCTAGAAGTTTCTCCTGCAACTCTGGATAATTAGGCGCACCTGTGATTGTTGAGCGATGAGATCATTTTCTTTCCCAGGATCGCGGTAACGGGACTGATAAAGATAGTAGTACTATTTTTGAAGAATGAATAATACTTTTCTTGTTTAAAGATTGAAATTTAATTCCTCATAAACAATTTTAAATTCTTTGAAACAATTACAAATATTATTAATGTAATCTTTTTACAACCAGCGGTAGATTCTACGGTGAAGTATTTCTTTTCTTGCGCACACGTTTCTTTACTTATGTATCTTTGATGCATACTCAAAATTGTTTCTGCACACACTTGGATAGATAAATATAGGTCTTACCTCTAAGACTTTCGTAAGCAGAAGAACAAAATCTTTTTAAAACATTTAACAACTTATCATGATACGTTGTCATGGTTACACCATTATCTACTTCACATTACTTCTTTATTTTATTATAAATACTAATCTCTCTGAATATTCTTACCAAAACATGAAGTATAAAAATAACTTCTAAATTATTTATTTATTTACTATCCAATTTTGTGATTCCTATTTTACCTAAAGGCATATTAGGAATATTGTTTACAAATTATAAAATGAATATAATAAATTACATAAATTGTGTTTATGTTTAGAACTATCTGATCTATATGAAGAAAAATTTGCACGAATTTACGTATTGTAATATTATTAACAACTACGCTACAAGGACTTCAAATGATTTATGCTTAAGGAGATGAAGATTCAGCAAAGCTCTAAGCAGCTTTGAAATTTTATTTAATTAGTTGCCTTTTAACTTTAAAGATATTTCAATTCCCTGATTTAAAAGAAAGTCACTGTTCTAAAATATAATCCCCTTTATAAGGTCCAGGAGTTTTATTCCATTTTATAGATTTAAATATTTATGTTTTTATTATTAATGTTGCTATACATGTGTGTACATATCCTATCTATCTATTACATGATCCTAACCAGCATTCAATCCTCTACGATTAATTCTGACCGCCAAAATTGAAATCATTCCTAGTGTAAATAGGGTAACTATATTCTCCATTAGAATATGTACAGCAGTTTTATTTTTATGTAAAAGAATTCGACTCAATGGATGACTTTAATTTAATATAGAAATTGTAGAGCAACATTTCGCTTCGGAAGTTCTATTCCTTGATGCTCTATTTTATATTTTGAAAGTTAATTCCGTATTATTTTATCTGCTTAGATGTTTTGAATACAATACCACTACAAGTAAGTGCTACTAAGATACTGTTTGCTTTGGCACTCATACGTTTATGGTACTCATCTGGGAATGCACTCTTGTTAACTTCGGGAGTGTATCCAATCTCTGACATTATATTTATGGATGTCAGGGAGAACAAGACTGCACCTCCCAACTTTTAAAACATCTGCTCATCAAGGCTATTGTCATAAATGCATTGTGATAATATTTCCTCGGCCTTATGAGTTTCTACCCAACATCTGGAGGAACCTCACGTTCCGATACAGTGGGCGGCTTTAGTGCAATATCCCACCTTCTGGTATAACTATGAAGACATAACGCTGTGAGATCTTGATCCTTCCTTTCCCCTTGGATTTAGCCTCAAGGTAATGCACCTCCTCATATCGTTTCTTTTTATTTCTTAATCCTTAAACAGTTCACCATTACGGCCGATTTTATTAAATATGTTCTAAATCTGTTCTAAGGTGCTTTGTTTTAACAGGCGCGTTTTTAAACATTAAATGCCTTTTTTCTTAAAACCTCCTATTAGTTACGAAAGCACTTGTTAATCGTTAGGATTCAGATAGAGAAGGTGCTTACATTTTTCATAAGAGAATGATTGAAAATCTTAAACTTTTTCTTTTCTTTTTTTCACTGTTGTAAATGGCGACAGAAGGGTAGAGCGAAGTAGTTTACCGCAAGTATAACATGAACCTTCCAGATATATAAATAAATCAGAAAATATGAAAGTGGGGCATGAACAAAGTTGTAGAATTAATGAGCTCGTCTTCTAGTCTTTACCTAAGAAAGCTGTAAATAGCGCGGAGAAAGCATACATTAAACTCAGTACCACTTGCTTTATATGTAACTACAGCATTATCATCATCTGTGATAACGTGTAGGTATATCTCTAAGTTAACTGACTCTTTAGCATATGTAGTGCTAATGGTTATGAAACGTATGTTCAGACACCTGCCAATTACCAATGTAGAGAGAGACAGAGAGATGATTAATTAATTTAAAACCCGAAAACACACAACACAGCACACATACGCACATAAGCTTCAGCTACTCTATCCTTAACTGTAAAGTGTAACGTAAGGGTTGATAGAGTGTATATCTCGTGCATTGTGTCTTACAGGAGATCTATTGCATCTAGCACCCTCCAGGAGGAAGGGACAAAGTAAGGGAAGAATAGGAGGCTGTAGGTTGCAGAGGTGCGGAAGCTCAAATACCCTTCCCATTATTAGAGTAGCCTAGAAAGGACGATGAACGACCTGTAGACCAAACTATCCTTCACTATCCACAAACAGTATTGCTCTTTGAGCAAGTGTCCGCGCCATCTGTCCGTCACTATGAAACCTAGAAGCGTATATGAAACATGATAATACCGGATGAAATTGAAATAATGGTAAAGATCATGCAAGATAAGAAATCAACCCAGCACTTGCTTACCGACCAGGTAAAACAAGAAAAACCCAAAATCAGAGTGAAGAGTTGATAGGAATCGAACCCGTACCTGACCAATGTGAGCCTCGTCCGTTCCCACGGAGACTCGTTTGGATATCTGTAAGGTACATACACTGGGCTATTTTCATACTACTTTCTTATTCAGCTGAATGAGATCTACGACAGTCGAATTTCTGAAAATCTTTATATGATAAACAAGGCCTACGTTATAATGGCCTCATTTCCCCCGTATTCGAAATATAGAATTTCTGATTGAACTTTGCGTGATATTCTCTTTATGGGTAGGATAAAACTCTTCAAAATCACCAAAAAACTTGAATTTATATGATTAAAAAGGGGTTATTATGATTTCTTCCTGTTTGAACACTTTTTTTTCCCATTTCATTTCTAGATAAAGAGACCATGTGCTATCGTAAACTCTAACATTGCGTTTGTCTCTGTAACTTGTGATGTTGAACAAAAGTTAATAGTAAATTTTATTCATTGATAGCAAACATTTCAGCACAGGAAAAATTTATCGGGTCTGCAAAACCTATTTTTATTTTTCCCAAATTTAAACAAAGCTTCTTTTCTTTCAGTTGCAATGTCATAAAATGCAAACCAGAACGAAATTTAGTTTTCTTACTATTCAAAGAAGGTTTCAACTTAACTTTATAAAGTAAATATTTTGCTAAAATATGACTTCCACGAGAAACAGATTTCAAATAAAACATTACCTAATAAACAAGGATTTTAATGTTAATTATATTTTAAGTTTTTTTCCAAATCGCTACACATTTAAATTCCCATCTGTTAACTAGTCAGTAAGTAATTATTTCTCAAAATATTAATTCAGGCTAGCATGTCTCTAAGTTTATGACTTGTTTAAGCAGGCGTTATGCTTAATGATGCTTGGTGCAAAGTAAAATATGACTTCACGGATCTTTGATTCATTTATGGAGGCGTCAGGGCGCGAAAGAAGGTCATGAAATGTCATTATTATTGCTTGTTGTTCCTTTTCTACACCCTACATTTCATAACGAACCTTTATTATATAACGCAACTCTTCGCATAAATGATTCTGTAAGCGTGACACCTAATTGGCAATTGAAATGAGTAATTCTTGAATCATTTTCCGTTTATTTCAATTGCAAACACATCACTGAAAAATGTAGAACTCATTTGTTTCCTCGTACAGACGATGATATAAGCGAAATTTTCAGAAGAGATTAATTTAAAGTAACGATTATAGCCTCAGAGGATGTTAATGACCTTGGAAAGGAATACTGTATTAATGTAATGACAATCTGTCCTAAATAAACCTTAATGCTAAATTAAGTAAACCTTAATTCAAATAAAATACATTAAATGCTCCTTTGGTGTGTCTTCCCATAGATAAGGAATAAGCTTACCACACTCTTTGCTTTTTATATATATATATATATATATATATATATATATATATAATTTACGTCCTCCAACGTTAAGTCATATCGAACGATGAATGGAATGGATGAAATGATGCTCAAATGAGTCCGGGGTCCATGGAGCTTAGAGTTACCCGACATTTGTCTTACAGGATAAGGGAAAACCCCGGAAAAACCTTATCCAGGTAACTCACCCTGACCGAGATTCGAACTCGGGACCTCTTGAACGTGAGGCAGACACGCTACCATCTACGCTACCAAGGCGGACTACACTCTTTGCTGCTCCATAACATAATATGTAGTACTAGAGCACTCATATGCAGTTCTGCATCATTGCTTCATTTTAAATAACATTTAAACCATTGCATTAATGAAATTTTTATTTTCGAGGCTATTTATTATAAACAATGATTTAAAATGACTGCATATTTTATTGTTTTCAGTAATAATTGCTTCAATCGATGATTCCTTCATCTTAGAAAGGTACTAATAGACTATGCAACATTTTCAGACCCTGGAAGACAGAGGGGAGACGTTAAGGAAGTCAGATTTCTGCCGATGATTCATATCCTTTTGCGTGAACACAAGGATTGTTTTATCCTTTATTAGTCAAGATTGACCTAAGTCACAATTATAAAAGATATAGAGTAAAACTCGCCTTGAATCTTGTCTATCATTGCATGATTCTTTCAGAAAGAATGAAAAGAGAAGTCAATTCCTCGTTCGAATTTAAAAAGTCAATGATTCAACGTGAGGTACCCTAGGTACTCCTTCATAATTATGAATTTTTAATTGGATGCAGACGGAAAAGGTCCGAAAATACGCTAAGTGTTAGCATTTGAAATACTCATCTGTATGAAACTGAAATAGGCTTTCTAGCACTGTTGTAACTAATTTGTTGAGCTTATCTACATCAATCGCCTCTTTATATATTAATATTTAACAATGAATATGTATATATATAATATTTTCTCTTACTGTTAAAATATGGAAACTGAAAATAAGCTTTTAAATACGATGTTTAGTAGAAGGTAAGGTAATTAAGTTCAAAAAGGAAAATTCAGTATTAGCAATTAAGACGGTAGTTGAGGTGACAGTGAAAAATGTATTTCTTCGGTTAAGCCCAGTCATAAATAAGTTTCAGTTGAATAGTCGATATTTCACTAGCAGACACAATTCGTTCCACTGTACGTCTCATTGAATACATTTCATTATAATGCATACAAGGAACTAATTTGTTTGGGGACATCTAATTTCAGCAACATAAAGAATTCGACAATATGACAGCTGAAGTTAATAGGTATGGCAAGTCGCACCAGTACGATAACGACTAGACAACAGAAAAAGTAGTGAGAATGTCTCTCCAGGTGAGATGATAAGAGAATCTGGAAAACCTGTCGCGGCAGTCTTTTGTCTGGTACCAGTGCAACGGCTCTGATCATACATTAAACAAGAAGCTAAAAAATGGGCAAAGTTCTTGTAACTGGATCGAATAAATTTAATAGGGTGAAAAGTACTCCTGCTGCAGGTCATTAAAGGTCGTTACTTCTTGGCGGAGGTCTTCTGGCCGGTACGCTGAAGCCTTCTATTCCTTTCGAGATTCAAGCAAGTGTTTTGTTTATGAAAGTTAATCAGCTTTCCTTCGTATAAAATTTAGTTGTATCTTATGTTCAAATATATATAATAGTATTAAGAAATATATATATATATATATATATATATATATATATATATATATATATATATAGTTTTTTTCTTAATACTCTGACTCTAGTTACATACAAAATCCAGGAGAAAATTTCTCCTGAAATATACTTTTTCATTTTCTCTTTAAACCACCGATTCAGAGACAATTCCTTTTAAACTATTTTTCTTTTAGAGTTCAAAGTAGTGAGGACCTAAATAAACAGTGCAACTCAAATAATATTTAACGCCAAGAATAATAACTTACTTAGAAATATTTTACAGCCTTCTCAATTGGTTGGCTTTTTCAATTTCTCTTTTAACCATCCCTTTACTCTTTATGAAATCATTGTATTTGTAAAGGATGATCAAAAGAAATGTGAAATTTTAGAAGTGATGTTGTTGAGGCATGTATTAATTAAGAAATCTTAGATTCACAGTATTGTTTAACCTGATATTTGAAATTTATTGGACTTGGATAACTGGACTGTTGAGCAATGAGCATTTTATATACAATATTATTATCTAAGTAGCAATGTGCCTAAGCTAGTTCATTGCCGCTTTCAGCCCCCATCGTTATTATCTTTTGCCCCTTGCTCATGCAATTGCGATCTGTATTCCAAATCTAGAGAAAACAGATTCAGCAATGAAAAAGAAACCTCTAGGTAATTCATACCCCTGAAAATATTGATACCAGTTTCACTAGTGAATAGTCCAACACGTTCGGTCAGAAAACATTCTCTGACACTTAACAAGCGCCAAAATTTCTTACGTGATAATTGAAAAGAAGAAATTTTGGTATTAACAAAACAACTTGATTTCAGCAGAACATGCAATAGCAAATTCTGCAAGCATCTCTGTAATAAAACTACAACATTTGCTGCAAAATCATATCATACAGAGAAATGGTGACTCCTTGGTCTGCACGATTTCATGATTTTTTTATGGAGGAAACTAACAAGTAAAGTATGCGCAAACAGAAAAATATTCAAGAACTGAAGGCAGCAATTCGTTCTCATTTTTGATTATTTATTTGTATTTGGCAATTAATTTTTAAGAGATGCAAACATACTTTTGTTTAATTTAATTAGTTCTAAGAACTGGCCTTGGCGTAGCTGTTATTTAAGTAACCAATAAGAATACTTTTAATCAATAATTACATTCAAATAGCTGTAACAGCTGGGAAAATATATTGATTGAACCACATATTTGACTAAAATGTTTACAGAATATTTATTCCATTTGACAGGAATTTGCTTCCCTTACTAGTCTTTCAATTTTACTTGTTAAATAACCGTGTTTTGATTTTTACATAATTTAAGTGTTACAGTTAACAAAAGTACTTATGGCCTGATAGATCTCTTATATTTAATTTCATAATATTCATTTATACAAATTAAAGCAACAACATTCAAATTCTAATGAGCTTGACTGGTTATCTATTCATTGAGTTTTGAAAGTTTGAATTGCGTTATCCTTCCGTCTCCATTTATACATTATTATATTCCTGTTTTGGGATTTTATTGTCCAAATATGTTTTCTCTGAATACTCTTAAGGATAGATAATAATGATAATGATGATAATAGCATTGTATTGATTATTACAGCTAGGAAACTTGTAACCCCATCAACGGTAGCTATAAAACCGTTAACTGGTGAGAAAACTTGTTAAAGATGATAGAGTAAATGGCTGAATGGTTACTTCAAATATCCTCTAAAAGCCTTGGCCTCCTTTTGTGTTAATATCCACGCCTCTATGGTGCTACCTTTCAATTTTTTCCAGTTTGTACTCGAAGTTAATTAATTAAACGTCTTAACAAGGGCTTTACTCCTTGTATTCACTTCGGTTTTCTCGTTCACCTGTTGTTTTATTCTACGAACACTGTTCGCAATATGTTTATTTTTTTCTTTAGACAATAGTTTTAATTATTTCATAATTTCCTATTGACATATAATTAGCTCAGCACATACCATGAGGGGAAAGTGTAAGACGTAATTACTGATTTCGCAAGATAATCCCGGCAAGGCTGCAGATTCATGAAAGGGTTTGTAACGCGATAATAAGTAATCGTAATTTGATTAATCCATTAAGAACGTGAAGGTTTTCAAGGATAAAAACAAATAGAGGCACAAAAATAGTTTGTATAAAACTTATTTAACAGTCCCAACGCAATATTAAGACATCTTATTCCATACCGATTATATCATTTACTAATACAAATACGTATGGTTTTAAATAAACTATGTTGCACAAAGTAACTACTACGTAATGACCAAGCAGACCTGTTATATTCATATGATTTTTTCTTTCCATTAACATTTTCATACAGCTTCATCTAAAACCTTATTTTTATCCGTTTAACATTAATCAAGATAAATACTTGCAAAATGATTTCAATACAAATTCCGTTGTGACATACACGTACACACAAGTGGGGTACAGGGCACTAAATAATGGCCAATTTAATCATAAATAATAGCTCCTTTATATTGGCTTTGTAATTCCATACCCTTGTATGACTCCAGAAACAACTAAACAGTGACCACTTCAAACGAACTAATTACAGAAACGTTCAAACTAATAATATTGAATATTGTGGAAGAGGTTAGTGCCAAAATTATTTTAAATAAGGTACTGTGCATTTTAAATATATGCACACTTGTGTACAGAACTTCAAATTTATACATCTTTCATTCCGAGAGAAGAGCACTTCACAGGCTATACGATACATTGATCAAAATCGTTAGAAATGTTTGAGAAAATAAAACTTTAAGATAAAATTTTCCATGTGAATCAAATATGGGGTGAGCTATTTACATGAAAAGCCTTTCTTTTGCATCCTGTTGTGGTATATGGAAGACACTGAGCTCTCCAGACAAACAGGATACCCTTTTATTAAAAAAAATTGGCAGATAATCAGTCAGGAGTCTACTTACAATGATATCTCTATATGAAATTTTGGATGGAATGCAGTATTTCATCTGCCAATTACAAGTAAGTGCCAGGGAAATTAGCTACTTAGCTTTACTATAAGCCTAAACTTGTGGAATATTTGCACTTGTTCCTTGGTATGATCTAACCTGAGGAGACTTTTTCCTATTTGAAACTATATCCACGTAATTGCAGAGCATAAAGTACGTTTCTAAGTATATACATTTCATAAAGTGTATAAAACACAGACAATATAGAATGTAATACAAGTCAAAGATTAGCAGTTGCTGTCTTGGTGTTCTAACTAAACATACTCGACAAAAAGATTTTATGTGTGCAACTATTTACACATTTTATTGACTGATGCCATACTCTTATGCTGGTGCTGGTAAATAAGAGTTTATAAAAATTACATAGCACTTATGATCCGAACTTTTAATCAAATTGTATTAATCAAATGCAGCTATTGCTATCAGAAGGCAACTCTATAAGACAGACATAGAAGTTGGTGGTCGTTAAACTGTGTTCCTTGCAGATTACTTCACTACCGGCTTTATAGCATTTGTCTCTTATTTGCAAGTATAAAAACACTAACAGGTTTGTCCTTAGGATGTTGATCTAACATCTTTTGTATGCTTAAATCTGAAATGAGAGTGCGTTTTCAAGCTTCTAAGCTTTGTATGATTTGCAGTTTGACTTCGCGGTGTTCGCATATATCCAAATTCTCGCCGAAAGTAATCTGGAAGGATCAGTCATGCCTGCTGTAACTTTGTTGTATATGATGCGGGCCCAACTTGGTATTGACATCGCAAATAAAGTGTTCACAGCAGGATTTACTCCACGTGGGGAAAATCTCTGGTGTCTCTGATTGGCTAAAGTTAGACTGATTGCATCTACTCAATGGAAACGGGTTGTTTTGGGGTCCTAACCTTTATGATTTCGCTGCTACTTGTTATTTTTCACATTATGACTCAAATCTTCCATACATTTCTCCTATTTTGATGCTATTTCCTGCTTGACAATGCACTTCAACTATGTATACATTGGACATAAACTTAACAGTAGCTGGCATTAATAAATATCTCATGACCCAAACTTATCTAAAGAGGAAAATGTCCAAACAATGTAGCAAAAACAGAAGAGGCATTATTTTAAATATTAGGGTAAAAAGCTATTAGTTTGAAATCTGCGGGTGGTCTTTACGGAGAAAATTCACAATTAAACCCTTCCAGCGCGATTTTTTCCCAACCGAAACCGGTTTCTAAAACCGGACTATGTACAATAGGTATTTCTGCCCATAGAAACTTGCTTTATTCAGTCTCGGGTTCGTAACTCGGTTAAAGTACTGAACATTACTGGCCAGGATTTCAGAGTTGGAGGTTACCTAGGTTCGAATCCTCGCTATGCAAGTACGTAGTTAGTGGACCCACTGTGGATTGATGTTGGTAGATGTCGAAGGAGCTTGGGTAAAAAAAGAACAGAACATTCTTTTTGTATTTATATTAAAAATCTTAAGTCTTGCATTCCATGTCTATACCGACCTATTTATTTTTCTAGAGACTATTCCTAAAAATCCCATTATTCTAATTCTTATAAGTACAAGCATACTAAAATAGGCTACACCGATAATCAAATATTTCAAAAGAGGTTATATCATACCTTTAAAATGCCATGCTCACCGAGCGGGATGGCCCAGGCGCTTTCATCTGTGGCCCGCATTCGGAAGGTCCCGGTTCTATTCCCGTGGCCGACTTACTTGACCATGGGTTATTCGGGGGTTTCCCCGGATCGCCAGGCGAAAGCTGGGTAGGTTAATTACAACTTCCGAATTTCCTGTCCCCCATTTCATCTCCATATCATTTCACATCATCTCTCCTCCGGTGGTTTCGTTCAGGTGTCTCGGCGTGCATGGTGGGATGATATGCTCTGAGGAAGACTACTTCCTCCTCCGGTAGGTTGGTTGCCGGTCTTCGAACCTGCTGCTGGGACCATTTCGGGACTGGGAGTCGGAACCTTAGCGAACCGACTGATGGGACCGTTTTCGTACCTCAGTATGGGGGCATGACCGTTGTCCTGGCCTGCCGTGGGAGTTCTCTAAGTAAACTATAGGAACCCTGCCCTCTGCACTGTCGTGGCTTCTTCGGACGAACGCCCTCTGTCCCCTCTCGCCTCATTCTTTCTCCCGGGCGTGGCCTACTTGGGGGCATAGGTACAATTTATCAATACTTGTCTCTGTGCCAAATTCCCTCCGAAATTCTAATTCTAATCCTAAATGCCATGCTCTTTGCATTAATTACAGAAAAACGAATAGCGGCTGACCATTTGAAAACAAATCTGATGTGTTGAATTCACATGACCCTATTTACTAACTCTTCTGCAAATTATTATATCATAAGCTCATTCTTCTATGTATTTTGTTGTTAATCTATATAAATGTTCATTGTAAATACAAGAAGACTAATGTAATAGGTTTTCAAACTAGTTGTAAAAAGTTTTTAAACAGAAGATCGTTGTATGATGACTGTTTGATTCCATTTTCTTTGAAAATCCACAAGAAAAAAAGAAAGCAAATAAACACTCACCATTTGAAAGATGTATACCAAATTCAAAACAATAACAATTAATGTCCAACATGGTTAACGTCACAAATATATTTATTTTGCATAAACCATGTCCTTTAACGAAATGCACATTTTTATGTAGTAAGAGATCAACTATCTCTTGCAGTTTATTGATAATAACAAAATCATTTAGACTGAAGAAAACTTCATGAGCTTTTTGCAGAAAATTCAAGGTATTCTTATATTTTGAGTCTGTCGTGAAAATCTCTTAAAATATGGCATTTTAATTAAAATATTTAGTTATTTTTTTTATAAATTAAAAAATAAGAAGTTTCCATATATAGATTTATTTTTTAGAATGGGGTGTTTCTTTCTTTCTTTTTTTTCTTTCTTTTTTTTAGAAATTTTCGCTTCGCATTTTTAATGAGACGCTGCACTTATATACCAAAATTGGTTGTTTAATACTTTTATTGTTAGAGTTATACAGATGTACAGTAACACAAATATACATCTATCTCTTCTTTCCTTCCTTCCTATTTTTTTTTAGTATTCCAGGAGCTGAGATAAAATTCCGGTATGGAAGTTTTGGATGGAATACAAAATTCCCTCTACTTTTTACAGGTAGGCAACATACATGTAAAAATTTAATTTCAGAATTATTACTTTTAAGTTAAAATGTTTTATTCTACTTCAAACATCTTGTAGAAGTCCAAGAGTGGAATGAACAATCAGTCGACCAAGCAGCACTCTGATGTCCACGAACAGTAATCTATCCTTTGAGTAGAAATGCCACTAAATCTAGAAGCACACCTGAAAATTGGAGAAGGAAGTGGAATAAAAGGATGTAAAGAAAATCGCGGAAGATGAGACACCATATGGGGGAATATACGAAAAACGCAAGGACAAGTAGGAGGTTGACTGAAATCGGAGCAGGACCTGCCGAATGCTAGCCTCACACGATGCTGAAGAGCCTTCTAGTTCGACTAATATTGGATTGGATTACGGCACGGAGGGTATTCGGCAGTGCGACCAGTCTTGATCTATTGCACCTATGCCACAAGTGGGACATCCCCGGGAGGAAGAATGAGGCGAGAGGAGATAGAGGGCGGTCGAACCAAGAGGCTAGCAGAGGGCAGGGTCCCTACAATCTACCAGTTGGAAACTCTCTCGGCAGGCCATCACTACCAGCATCCTACCCGCAGCGACCTGTAGGGGAGGGGATTCGTCCCTTTCAGCTGCCAAGGTGCGGGCGTATCCACTTCCGTCCTGTCTGCCGTGAGCAGCGGGGGGGGGGGCAGTTTATAAAATAGGTACTGTCCTACGGTAAAACGAACCCGAGAGCTCCTACGGGTCCAGGACTAATGGGAGTAGATCCTCACATTCACTACCCGCCGTGGTCCGGAAACGGTCCAAGTGGTCGGCCCGGGGACCGGAAACTGTTCCACCATTCGGAGATGAAATGGCAGGACAGGAAATTCCGGGGTTGTAATTAACCTATCCATCATTCGCCTGGCGACCCGAGAAAACCCTGTAAAAACCATGGGTCAGTTAGGTCGGCCACGGAATTGAACCCATTCCTCCCAAATACGGACCGCAGAAGAAACAGCCTGAGCTATCACGCTCGGCTCGACTAATAGAGTAACCAGTGGTGTAAGTAAAAGGTCCCATCTGTACCATATGTCTCCTTGTATAGAAATAAGGATTGGGGCACATAACACCTATGTAGTTGAATAAAGGTGCCAAAGAAACAATTACCCTTAACTATACCAAGTTATTGAGATTGGCTTCATTGTTTATCGATAATGTAACGATTTTTCGCCATTCCGAAATGCACCGGCTAGTGCTTAAGTAGTACTACGTCCTTGCAACACTGCAATCTAGAACGCTGTGTCCCAGTTATGGATTGGGGCAGTGCCAAGGGGCAAAGCTAGCGAATAGAGTAGCCAGACCATTTGGAAAGATACTGGGGGAAAGCCTGGGGTGTGGTCTCAGTGAACTGCGCGTGAACAATTGCGCAGGTACGTATTATGGTGATGGGGGTCGAACCACATACACCTACAGGGAAAGGCGGTCACTTGATGATGATGTCTTGGGATGGTAATTGTTATGTTGTCATTGTTCTAGTTTATAAGTCACGACATATTGTGAAAGCAAGTGTTCGATACCAAGGTAGGACTTGATTCGCTTATTTGCAAAGCGCTGTCTAGGCGATTTTGGAATTACGAGCAACAAATAATACTCGAGTTGCCCAATACGTGATTTGCAGTCTTTATCTTCAAACACACTTCTCGTACTAAAATGAATTACATAACACAATCGAATAGTTTCCAGTCACCTCTTTATGAAATTACCTATCATAAAACCAATTTTCTATGAACATTTGCTAACAACCCTTTATTTATGGATCTATTATTTCAGCTTTTTTTTCTGCATGCAACTTTCACATTCGGTGCAATCCCAAAGCACGGCTTCTCTTAAATTCTTCTGAGAGTTAAAAGTATGTCAAAACCGCTGTAAGTTTTCGAAATCCAGTAACACCGAAATATGATGTAAGTTTATAGTTCAAGACCCCAAGTCACGGTTAAAGATCTGTTTAATCATCAAACTACTACCATGTAGCATTTTAAGAAACTATTAGAATATTAACGAATGAGATGCTTTAAATATTTACACACATTTACAATTATTTACACACTCTTATAAGCGCATGAATATTAGTAAAGCCTTAATTTCTTCATACGTACAAAACCATTACAGATTGTTTGAGAAAACCTTTAAGAACCTAAGCATCAAAATTAAAAAAAGGGCTACTAAACTCATAGATACATTCATATTTTATGTTATTTCAATTCTCTTGTAACGTGCAAAATTCCAAAGTTTTAAGCACAATGCCCCTATCTTATTCATGTTGGCAATAATAACCTAAGACGTAACTTTCAGCGATAGATTGTGAGAATGATTAATGTTTAAGATAACTTCTCCAAATTCTAACAGTGTAATAAGATACTGGGTAAGCAAACGTTCATAAATAGCGTGACTTTTACTTAAATTCAGTCCCATTGTGGTTTGTTTCCTTTTAATCTTCTATGTTTTCAGGGAATCAATTACTTTATACTGAGATATTCCAATGAAGCAAACTTTTGCTTCGATTTACATACCCGTCTGAAACTGCTGAAAACTTAACAGTTTTCTAGAATGCAATTAAAAGGCATTTTATGATAATGGATCTTATATATCTAAAACGGTCTTAGTACCTAGAATAATCTGTAGCTCGCCTTTCAGCAAATATTTTCAGTCATAAAAACAGATTTTTATAGTAAAGTACACCAAAATGTGTACATAAATAATCACTAACCAGAGATAGCACAAATACGAATCTGTAATTGTTTTAATTAGTTTATTTCCTATTTCTTATTACAATAGTTAGTATATACATCTTCATACATATATAGTATAAAACAAATATAGTGTATTTTAGAATGGGGTAAAATAATGCTTCTATCTTTCAAATTAAGTACTTTCTTAGTACCTCATGGACGCTTTGTTCCCAGGTGTGCCAAGAGACAAACTCGTTGAATGCATGCAGATATGGCTTCAGTCGCTACAATTTGTCCAGAATATCATAGATGAATACCATAACATAACAAACATCTGCATTGAACAGTCCTTTTCTTACATTCAATGACAAGTTTTTCAAACAAAACTAAGGACTCTCTACAGTCAACCCATCGTCTCCATTCCTGACAGACCTTTTCACGAACTTTCTGGAAACCCATATCACAAAGGCATTCTCACTAATTTTCAAACACTAGTACATATAGATATGCGGATGACATCTGGGCGATAGTAAATGAGAATCAGGTGTATAATGCGTTAAGGCTACTTTATTTACAGAATCCCGCAATGACATTTTCCATAGAAAAAGAGAAAAACAAAGAAATCCCTTTCTTAGACTTGAAATAATCAGAAGAAACATATAAAATAGAATTTGGTATATATAGCAAAGAAACCCACACAGAAAATTTCATAAAATCAGATGAACACAACCGAAGAAAACATGAGCGTGCTGTTATCAACCGTTTAATTTACAGGCTCGTCAATGTTCCCTTAAATAAGATAGGATATATCAAAGAGTATAATCATGTAATTCACATTGCAGAATACAAGGATTTAGTGCTGAATAGATAACAAATATTGATAAATTTAAAAGACATCAGAGATGCAGAAAAATGACCATTCCTTCCCCGATCAGTAATAAAACTTCATACATAAAATTTAATACCATCACAGAGCTCCATACCTTTTCCAAAAGGTCTTCAAAGAACACAAAATTACTTTGATCCCTCAGAACAGAACCAGTGCAAATGGAACACCATTTGAAATCACATAATACATCAGAGAAACCCATATACAAAAAATCAGTTGTATACCGGATACATTTTAAAGTCTGTGACAATTGTTACATTGGCAAAACTAAAAGGAATTTAAACATTAGGCTCACAGTGGATTTTAGGAACATCGAGAACACAGAAATAAACAAATCGGCATCAGCGTACCATATTTTGAATATTATATAGAACAAGAAATCTTTTCTTTTTAAATTATTCAGGATCCAACTGCATTAACTACGTGGGAAAATTTATTCATAAAGAATTATGAAGGAGAACTTCAATTTCGACACCACCTTTGAAGAGAACCTGAACTTAGTTCATCAAGATACCAACAGAGAAATCCCCCAAGGAGTTCACCAGATCAAAACTAAACAGTCGACGTTAGCTGAGGATGTAAGGAAGGTCCTAACGAAACGCGTTCTAGATAAACACTAGCAATATATGGAACATCAAGTACTAGTTCAACTCAAAGCTATAACGATAGATCTTAGTTTAAATAAACAACGTGGGATTAAGCTAGGTTTGCCCCCCCCCCCCCAGAGATTAATTAGCCAATCATCTGCTGCTATCAGTACTTTTTCTTGGGGATTTACGTCCTCCAAAGTTAGTCATGTCGGACGATGAATGATGTGGATGAAATGGTGCTCAAAGAGCTCATGGTCCATAAAGCTTAGAGTTTCCCGACATTCGTCTTTCAGGATAAGGGAAAACCCCGGAAAAATCCTTATTCAGGTAGCTCACCCTGACCGAGATTCGAACTCGGATCTCTTGAATGTGAGGCAGACACGCTAATATCTACGCTACCGAGACGGGAATCAGTACTTCTGAAAATTTCCAAGGCATAATGAGGAAGTTAGAGGCATTTTATTTCTCTGGTTTTGTTATAGGTAACATTGAAAGCAACGGTTGGTTTTTCCCCACACCATGAAGACTGTTGAGTAACAACCGTGTAATCTTATCGGATTCAAGGGTACGAATGTGACATTAATTCATTTGGTTAATAATTGTTTGAGTTTATCTATAGAAGTCTTCGCATTTTTGAACGCTCATTTTTACGTGCATTGCAGAGCATGAAACAGTAAAAATCCGAGTTTTCAGCATTTTATATTAGATAGAGGCTATTATTATTATTATTATTATTATTATTATTATTATTATTATTATTATTATTATTATTATTATTATTATTATTATTATTATTATTATTATTATTATTATTATTATTATTATTATTATTATTATTATTATTATTATTATTATTATTATTATTATTATTATTATTATTATTATTATTATTATTATTATTATTATTATTATTATTATTATTATTATTATTATTATTATTATTATTATTATTATTATTATTATTATTATTATTATTATTATTATTATTATTATTATTATTATTATTATTATTATTATTATTATTATTATTATTATTATTATTATTATTATTATTATTATTATTATTATTATTATTATTATTATTATTATTATTATTATTATTATTATTATTATTATTATTATTATTATTATTATTATTATTATTATTATTATTATTATTATTATTATTATTATTATTATTATTATTATTATTATTATTATTATTATTATTATTATTATTATTATTATTATTATTATTTTTATTGGTAACTCGTCATTAAACATCTATGTGCCAAAAACAATAAAGGAAAACTGAAAACCACTGATTATATAGCGGCAGTCTGGCTTTGCAGCTCAATTTTAAATTTCAAATCACTTCATTGATAAGATAACTGTGTTTATTGGCCTACTTCATTATATAAAATTGCTGAGAGTAGCTAACGTCTGTATCTGCCTTTCCCAGTTGATAATACAATTATTTTATGCATTCCTTGGATATGTCCTCCTTTTCTCTTTCTAATGTAGAGTGTTAAGATACTTTATACCGTTTAGTATCCAACTTCTAACGCAAAGATAGCCTAAGCGGTTTAACCTAGAACCATGCATACAGAAATAGGGAACTGGAGTTAATGGTAGCGATTGTATCGAGCACGCTAGCTACGACTAGCGCAGATAATGGCCATTAGCGACACCCACTTCTCCCTGATGGCAGAATTGAGATCAGTGGTCGAGTAGACTACCTTGGCCCTTAAAAGGATTGAGGTAAGGGTAAATATAGAGGCAAAGATAAACGTGTATTGTTTTAAATAAATAAATAAAACATGATTGTGGTAATATTAATACTACTAATAAAACTAGTAACAATACCATACAAAATAATTAAGGGAGCAAATTACCTTTCCAAAGATTTAATAAGCAATTTATTTTATAATAAGAATATAAAGCGCATGATTTATTACTCTTAAATATCGCTTAGTAGATACCCAAGTGGTGACTTCATGACCTGGTGTACGCTAAAATCAACTGGGTTTCAGGTGTAACGTAAACAAAACGAACATGTACTTACTGAAATAATCAATTTTGTAATTATCTGAATATATTAATGATTAAGTGGACATAAAGATGTATCAGAGGCTATTTAAATAAATAAATGCACAATGTCCTGGATACATGGAAATTTATATTGACGGGTCCCATTCTCTGTTTGGAAATGCTGTGCTATTGTATCCCAAGAAGCTACAATGCTATATAAACTACCGGAATTCTACACAATACTGTCTGGTGAATTATATACAGTAAAAAGTCTCTAGAAGTGATAAAGTCTGCAATACATATAAAATATGATTTATTCGGATTCCTCCAGTGTTTTATTGTCCCTCCGGGACTTGTCGTCCAATAAATTGATAGTTAAAGATGTCCAAAATTTGTACAATATACTTATTCTAGAAGACAAAGAAATAGCAGGAAATAAAAAGGCTGATGAAGCTGTAAAAGAAGCTACAAAACAACCACTTTTTGTGTATTTTACGTCTTCCAACGTTAAGTCATATCGGACGATGAATGGAATGGGTGTAATGATGCTCAAATGAGCCCAGGGTCCATAAAGTTTGGAGTTATCGGACATTCGTCTTTCAGGATAAGGGAAAACCCTGGAGCAAAACGTATCCAGATAACTAACCCTGACCGAGATTCGAACTCGGGACCTCTTGAACGTGAGGCAGAGTCGCTACCATCTACGCTACCGAGGCGGCAAAAAAAAAAAAAAAAAAAAAAAAACACTGGTGTACCCTTCAATATCTATTCAACATTACGATGTTATAAGCTATAACAAAAAGAAAATAATTCAAGATTAACCCTTAATATATTTTGATTATCAAACAGATTAATAGGAGGATTTTTTGGAAACAGCACTGGCTGTAAACCAATGTACCTACATAGTAAATTCCGACAAATAAAACTAAACATATCTCCTACTCAGTGTCTTTATAAATATCAAGTCGAAAACAACAACTATTACTCTCCAGACTTAGAACTGGAACTTACACATGATTACGATTTTCCAGAGTGAGGCTTCCACACTGTGAACCATGCAACCAACCATTGTCAGCAAATCTTATTATAAACGAATGTACTCGTTACTCAACCTATAGGACTCTTCATAAAATTCCTACAGGTCTTCATGCTCTACTAGATGAACAAGGGTGTCTAAAATCACTGTATTTATTTCTACATTACTAAATAAGAACTATAATAAGTAATACATTTCGTACAAGTATGACCATAATGCTGTTCAGTTCTTTATGAATATATAACTTATTGAACTTACATGTTTACGCGGTACTTTAACCTAACAGTTCCTTAAACGTTAATAGTACTGACCCACTGTATACAAAATATTGTACCATCTAAACAGTTACCGCTATAAGTGCTTGAAAGGCGAACCTAATGTGCCAAGAGTTATGTCAAATGCAGTAAATATAATGATATGAGGCTATCGCTTTTAAATCACACTTAAAAACCAACGGCCTGTGAGGGGTTTGAACCTGCGACCTTGGGATTAGTAGCCTGCGCCTAACCAAGTGAGTCACCCAGACCAGCAATTTTCCACAGAATACTCGTGTTGCTTCGTGTCCTTATTGGAGAAGAAATATTAATAGAAATGTTTAATTTAGTGTAACGGTGCCGGCCTACATACCGACATATGGTGTCTCTCCTATACTAATTACTAGTTTTTTCAAAATGACATAAACAAATGAAAGACGAGCATACCAGCGACAGGATGAGCCCTAGAAGTCCTTGCTAACAGAAAAGCTCAGCAGGATCTCTGCATGATAGCCTCCAGCTCCAAATTGTTGTACTGGTTTCAAGCAGATGAAAAATAGAACAGGAAGGGCAGGGTGCTGTTCGTAGACAGGTTAATGCCTTGGTCAGCTATGTACGTGTATGCCGTCTTGCGCAGTAATATACTGCCCCCAGCTTTCAGCTTTCTTAAATGAATTCGTGAATCCAAAGACCGGTAGATCATTTACATGCAAGACGGGTATAGTCTATAAACTAACCACCAGCTATTTGATTTATTTGTGTTTAGAAGCCAAAGGGAGCTAATATAAAACATAGTACAAACGGTTCTGAACGTAACGGAACAGCATTCCCGGTATATGCTGGGAATTCCGTTCAGTCAACGAGCTCGCGTGCAGAATTCGCGTTAGCGTGCACTGCATAACTAATTGTTCATTACATCTTCTTTTGCCTAAACCGCAGTTCAGTAAGCTTAATTTGTATGCAATGAGTTGATTGCTTCACAAAGAATATGATATGTGATACTGATCTTATATTTATAATTTTAAACACATGAAATGCTCTAAGGGAACCGAGAAGTGTACATCCCGACAGATCTAGCACATAATGCATCAATATATATTTTGCACAGTTACTCAAAAGGTTATAAGGCGATCAATATGAATTTTTTTGAACTGTTACATATGTGTTATTAAAGAAGTGTGAAAATTTTAACTGTTAACGAATCGGGTATGAGAGTACAAAGTGATATGACACTAAAGTTTGGACAAATGCAAGTTGTCACATGATAAATGGGCTAGAATGACCATAGTTTGGTTACCAAGATACCAAAAGAAGAGAAGGCCAAATATTAGTTTTCTTAGAACTTAAGTGTCGAAAACACGAAAATGGAATGGGAAAAACAAGCGAAGTAACAAATTCTAATTCGGTAGAAAGTATAGAATAAACTTGTTCCTCTTTTAAAGACGTTGTGTACAAATGAGACAACTCCCTAAACCCATACATATTGCTCACGAAATCACTATTTTAGTGATGCAGTTATACTGGCAATAAATAGTTACTAGTGGTGTTTTTAAAATTACCTGATTTGTCCGTAACACAACCGTTAAAATACATGCCTAATGTGCGAAAGACCCAGAGTTGTACCATTTTCGGTGGATTCGAGAGTTTGTCGTTAACCAGGGTTTCTCGGTACACCCTGAACCTTTAATGGAATGTGTGTCTAAGTGCGTATCAACGGTCATTTAATGCCAAACTTTGCTATCTTATATACAACGTATATTTTAGATGTGCCAATGAGCAAAGATCTGAGGATATGTGCCGAGTTCTATGGCAATAACAATAAGCTAGAATCAACGTAACAATCATCATCATCATCATCCTCCATGCTTTAGCATTACTGCCTGTTGTAGTCTACTCCCGTAGGGAAGGGGATCCGTCCCCTTCAGCTGCCGTGGTGCGACCGCTGCGGACCCAGCACTCGTGGTACCTCTGACGTTACTAGAGGAACCTGGGGCCGAACATTCGAGCCCCTCCCTGAATGGGAGTTGTTCGGATTGGGTTGCACTCGAGGGAGCAGTGTGTTCCCGTTACCCGCGGGAGATCGGGTACCTCCGGCCAGGCTACGGCCACCCGGAGGGGGCAGAGGGTTGCCTAAGAGGTTCCGGGTACTAGCCTGCAGAGCTAGTAGAAGGTGTGCTAGATCACCAGGCGGCCCCACTGTTATTAGGTAGTCTTTCCTGCGGGGTTGACGCGCCTGAGTGGCGTATCCACTTCCACCTGTCTTGAGTTTTTGGACCAGATAGGGGGGAGGAAAGGCTTGTTAATCTCTAGGCCTTGCCCTAATGGAAAGAGCTTTGGAGGCGCCGGCCGCCCTTCGGGGACAGCTCGGTTACTCCCTGATAGAGAGGGAGGTCGGTCTTCACTTTGTGAAGGCTGCCCACGTAGATACCCTCACCCTGACATGTTGCAGTCTACATTATTTATTTTACTGGTTCCACCGTTTTCTTGGTCTTCCTATGCTCCTCCTTTCTATTGGTCTATAGTTCATGAAATAGCGTGGTAATTTTTCTTTCTCCATTTTTTGTACCTGGGTTACCCATTTATTCTATATCCTTGTAGTGTCATTCAGGTCGAATATCTCTATCTGTTCACGTATATCTTCATTTTGTTTGTGGTCGATTTTTCTATATTCCACAATGCTTCCTAGAAATTTCATTTAATTTGCCTGAAGTTTTCTTTTATCTTTTCCAGTTATGACCCATACTTCGCTGCCATATAGTATTTTAGGTACTGACATTACTTTGTAAAATTTTAGAATGGTATCTTTACTTGATTTATTTTTTAGAATTCTTTGTATTGTTCCATTTGTATAGTTGAATATTTCTGACTTTTTAATTATGTCTGTTTCTTTCTTATATGGCATGTAATAACCCGAGTATTTGAACTCGTCTACTTGTTCTATATTAGTATTTTCTATTACAATTTTGGATCTAATACTCTACGTTTAAAAGCTATCACACAGCAATATAATAGCAATATGATACCAGAATAGATGCCATAAGATTAACTGTCAGGTAATAAATACATTTAATATGCTTTTTCGAAATCCCATTTCGAAAACATAAAACGTTTTAGCTTTGTAACATACCATATCCAGTTAAAGATTGTATACCTACTTCTGTTAATGCGCAAGGTAAGGTATGAATTCTAACAGAACAAAGGTTATTCCGACGTCAGTATGGGACCCTATGAAACAGTCACCTTGTGACATATTGCGCCAAGTTTTTCAAACCTCATAGGGAGAATTTAGAATTACCTATCCTAAGCCTTTATTGACAATGTTGATAGCTAGTACATACAAGGTTTTCTGTCAAATCTTACAGCACAGCAGACCCGAGTTCGACGACAGTGCCAGAAAGGGGTGAGCAAAGGTGCGCTAAACCTTTTGATATCCTACATTAACTAACACTGTGAAACAATTCGCAAAAGCGATTGGAGTAGTTGAGTGAAAGACGACGTGGCAACACTGTTAAGTTACACATTACGAACCTTTATGTGTGGACAACACGATGGTTAATGTATAGGTTACTGACATTTTATGTCAGTCCACAAGTATAGAGAGAGATGCAGTGCCCTACAGCAGGACAAGGCTGTCTTTGAAGCAGAACGACGTTGCGAATTTCTGTTCGTGATAGTTTTAATGTTGTATTAGAATTAACGAAGATATTACAGGTATCTACACTGGTGATGGTGTGTGTTGTTCTCTTTAAACTACATGTACACCTAAGTAAATCTTCTTTCTAACTGCCTAATTCATGCAACAAAGGAAATTCACATGTTTCATCACAACAAGCACAATATTTTTCCTAGACTATTATCATCAGCGTACAACAAAACAGTTATTGATTAGTGCTATTTGTCGGCTACGTTGCAGTGAAAGAGGAATAAATGAGCTTCGCCTAAGGGAATATATAGCAAATAGAGGAGGAATGGTTAATAATGGGGCGGTAAGACTTTAAAGGTGATTTACTGTAAATATGGTGAAGCTTCCTCATCTACATAGCTCGGTTAGCATTTCTACACATAACAAATCCGATACGTCTCCAAATAAATTTTGCCAGCACCTACAGATATTGCTATGTTCCCAAATTATCTAATTTCGCGGTTCACTTAAACATACATCCATTGTTATCCTTGTATTCGTCAGTTCTAAGAGCAATGCTGATAACACTCGGGGTCATTTGAGCAGAAATCGTACCACCGATGAAAACAACGTGCTGACATTGATTTAACTGTTATTGTTTCTTAATAGAATCGGATTTATATGAAGTAATATTGATCTTCATATCTGTGCATAAATAACATATTTACTGTATGCAGTATTTTAAAACCAAGTTTTTCGTTTTTGATTTATGCTACTTAAACGTCCAGACCTTGTCCCCTCTAAAAGTGCTTATCATAGTCTATTTCCGGTGAAATCTCGCTAGCGAATATTTGAGTGGAATGCAATACGTGTCCTACATAGATTATAAAAAGGGAATTCCATATAGCCTTAAATATTAAATGTAAAGTCACTGTACCAATAATAACATACTTTCTGTTGCTTCAACATATTTTAGTAACGTCTTAAATATGTCAATAAATATAAATGGTGGAAACAATAGTAAGGCAGAGAGTTAATAGTAATTTACTGGGTGAACAATGTATTTGAGAAAACTTAAGTTATTTAGCTGGGGTATTTCGTATAAAATGCAAAGAATCAAGATAGATTGCCTTGCCAGTGACTCAAATTTTCCTCCTGAACTGTACAAACTGTCATTAAGGGCCTGAGGGGCTGGGCCCCACTAATACTGTCACACAACTTTAAAGCTTTTTTTTTTTTTTTTTAATTTGAAGAAAAAATTCATTTATATTTTATTCAATTGTAATAATCATTGCAAACAACAATTTATTATGGAACGATTCTCAATGCTTATCGAAGCTTGCAACCTGCAGTGTTGTACACGACAACCGCATCAGTCTTCTTGTCAGGAAGGACCAGCTTATACAGATCCACGGCCACTCCTCACCTCTATACACTTTGCCAGTCATGTGTATATACCTCCCTCGCTCCCCTACTTTCCTCATAGCACGTCGCTCACAGCAATGCTTGGGGCCAGCTAGTTGCGGCCCGTTGCATTAAGTATTTGGAATCTTTGTTTGGTGGACAATAAAGTGTACTTTTAAAATACGAGGTACGTCCAGAAAGTAAGTTCTGTTTGGTAATAAAATTAAATTTTGTACAGACACAGAAACATTATTTATTACACAAAATTCTACAACTCTTAAACAGCTTTTCCACATAACTGCCGAAATTCTACAGGCATTTGTCATAGCGAGGCACAAGTTTCTGTATACCACCTTCATAAAGTTTGCCGCCTGTGTCTTCAACCAGTTGGAAACATTTTCTTTCAGCTCTTCGTCATTGTTGAAGTGTTGACCGCCAAGGAAAGATTTGAGATGCAAAAACAGATGAAAGTCGCTAGGAGCGGGGTCAGGGCTCTACGGGGGGTGGTCAAACACGTCCCAGCCAAATCTCTGTAGGAAGCTTTCCGTCGCATTTGCAGTGTGTGGTCGTGCGTTGTCGTGATGAAACACAACACCTTTTGACAGCCGATAAATTTCAATTGGTTTCACTTTCCTAGCATTCAGAAATCGAATCACTTCGAATCTCGGTCACGGTGAGTTACCTGGATAAGGTTTTTTACGGGGTTTTCACTTATCCTGATAGACGAATGTCAGGTAACTCTAAGCTCGATGGAACCCGGACTCATTTGAGCATTATTTCACCCATTTCATTCATCGTCCGATATGACTTAACGTTGGAGGACGTAAATTAAAAAAAAAGGAACAGACGTGATTTCAAAAGCAGCGGGAATTTCAATCAACACCGACATTGTAAACAAGCACAACAAAGCGTACGTGGCTGACAGCGATCTCACAATAGCGCACGTTTCTTCTCCTTGATACAAAGCGTCTACCGCCCATGTACGGAACTGCGATCGCAGCACTGCAGCGGAGATAAATTGAAACAGAACTTACTTTCTGGACGCCCCTTGTAACTAGAGTGTATTATTTATGGGAAGTCCCTTTCATTGATTAAAGGTAGAAGAAAAATTTTAAATAAACGATTAGGTGCATATCAACAGAATAATTTTAATTTACGCAGCAAGGAGGCAAACAACAGAGGACTTTATGTAAGAGTTATTTTAGTAAAAAGAGTGCTTTACATATTTTGAATCAGCTATGTCTAACATTTCGAGCACTAGAAGATATCAGATTGATGACATCTGATGATTGACTGCTCTTCCCTCAAGAAAGAGACCCAATTAATTCCTGAAGTGAAATTTAATTCAGATGCCAAAGAAGTGTGTAATACAGTGGTCAGTCAAATGAAAGGACGATTCCAACAATCTCACATATTCAGTAATTTTGGAATTATTGATCCAAAGAAATTTATTACATTCAGAGAAAATGTCTCTTCTGAATGTGAGAAAATTAACATCAATTACAATCCTATGATCTTCTAAAAAGTTAAAAATGAACTATCAGTGACTTATGATAATGATACATTCAAAGATATCCCTTCAGTCAGTGAATTATTAAATTTTTGATACAAAACTTCTTTGACAAAGCGTCTTCTGAAGTACACAAAACGCTGCAAATTGTACTAACAACTCAAATTTCTACTCGTAGCAGAGGCAGAGAGAAGTTTCAATATGCTGAAAAGAATTAAGTCTTTCCTTAGGAACATTTTGGGTCAAGGCAGCCTTAATTACTTTACTGTTTAATCCATTCACAAAGAGTAAATTGATGATCCCTAACTTCAAAAACAGATTGATTGAAATGTTTGCCGCTCAGAAGAATAGACGTGCTCAACTTTTGTACAAGTAATACTGCTACTTGGTGAGCTCCATTTTATCAGTTACCTACTTGATGTTTAAAACTCCACAATGTTTCGCCACATTTCTGTTGGTGTTTTAGGCAGTACAATTAAGGGTGACGTGTTTTAAGAGGTATAACCACACTTTTACGTTCATTACAAGCACCTGGCCCCACCAAGACAATTACTCACGAGCCGCCACTGCTGTACACAGTTCTCTATCCTTTCGGTGGATATTGACATACTTTTCAGGGCTTTATCAGCCTGTTCTCCCCGACTTACGTAAGTTGGCTAAGTACCAGCCATGGCCATTGGTACATTACTCACATCAAAGTCCTCTTATTGGCTGAAGCAAGAAAAGTGGACAGACTAGGGAGGTGGTTTAATATAACCTGCTGAAACATGATTCCAACATTGGTGTTACACGTATGTAGTCAGTCTGTCACAGGTGATTGATACAGATAAGCTAAAATAGAACGGCTCCGTGTGTTTCTCAACATTTTCTAACGACTTGTAGGCTGTTTTTGTATTAGAGTCAGTCGCCATGTCAGACTGCCACTGTTAGTAATAATTTATGTCCCAAGGGAATTTCAGAGTAGATATTTTTACTTCCTCTACTAGTTCTTACAGTAAGTAGGAAAATTTGCATTCAACTTAAAAATTCGATACAGAGATTTGACTGGAAATACACGTTTTGATGTTCCCTGAATCCAAAAAAGCACTTTTAAAAGAAAGATCCACGTGTGTGTATGTGTGTATGTGTGTGTATGTGTAAGTGAATAACACCCAAAATATACTGAACATAACCTAAAAAACAAAAATTGGTTAATTACTAAACCTGATATTTGGTTTTGGGACACTAAGATTTTCAAGGAATTCCCCCACTCCAGACTAAACTTCACCTGGATTTTTTTTTTAATTTTGATACTCTCAAAAAAGGCTCTAATGATTTTGATTAACACGCCATGTGTAAGTTATGTTTATGACAAATGCCATGTCTACCTTACATTTTATGGGAATGTGTTCAAAAATTTGGATGACCTTTGCCTAACCCGGTAAATAATAAAATATGACCAAAATTGTACTAAAAAATGCAAATCACATTCGGAAGTTTTCCCTGCAATTTGTTTGAATTGTCTAGTACTCGTACTTATATTTTCCTCAAATGCGAAGTGGTTATTCTTTTCTGTCATGCAAAGAAAACAATTTCAGTGCCATCTGATACCAACCACCTGTAAAAGGATAAAGCTACTGCAGTCTCAAATTCCTCTTGCACGTACAACAAAAATAGCTATAAAATAATTTCGGCAAATGTTATAGTGTTTCTTCTAGTTTTTTTATGAGTAGATGACATTTTGTGTTAAGGATTACTCACTCAGATTTCAACATCAAAATCTGAGTGACTAATCTTTAACACAAAATGTCATCTATTCATAAAAAGAAAACTAAAAATTAATGTCTCACTTTAAACATTTTGTTGGTATTTAGAAATGTTATAATGTTTATACGAATAGTTCGGACAAAGACAGGAAAAATCATTTGAGGGTAACATCAGGGTTTTGAAATAGCAAAACACTTCACACGGTTTGGTCGTTCTTCGAGATGAATCATAAAATGTACGATACAAGGAATACCATTTAACACATTTTAAGTGCAGAGGGAAAATTTGCGGTAGAAATCGGGATAAAGGTTGAATTTTTCCAAATTTTTAGTGTATTCTGTTAATATATTTAGCTGATTTATAGGTCACTATCAAGCGTAATCTAAAACTAACACCATCAATATTTATCATCTAATTTTTTCTTCTACTTTAGAGGATATTTTAACCCTCACATCCCTGTGCATGGATATCCTCTTCAGATGGAAGATTTATTTATGTGGTGCAGCCACTAGATATTCTATGGCTTACGTATAGAACATACGAAGGGCACACAACGGCGAGCTGAATTTTAGATTGGATTTCACAACGGAGGGGACTCGGCACGGAGTTCAAGTCTTGGTCTATTGTATGTATCTATGCCCCATGTGGGGCATCCCCAGGAGGAAAGTGGAGGCAAGAACAGACAGAGGGTGGCCGTCCCAAGGAATCACGACGATGCAGACGATAGCGTCCCTACAATTGACCAGTTGGAAGACCTAGTACAGTCGGCATCCCGCCCACCGTGGTCCTGAAACGGCCTACAAGACCGGCCCGGAGAGCGTCTTACCGAAGGAAGAAGTGTTAACCTGCTATGCAGCACCGAGACAACTGTCGACACTTCTACCTGAAAGAGACCACCAGATTAGAGATAATGTGAAATGATAATGGAGATGAAACGGGGGAATAGGAAATTCGGGGGATGTAGTTAACCCTTTAATTGGCAAGCTATTTTGCTACTTATGCCGTTCTTGCTGTACTTGCTAAACCGGTTCTCATACGGCTTTCTATGGTGCCTGATCGCAATCGATTCAAATAGCCGTAGTCGTTAAAGCGATATACAATGGGCTAGCCACCCATGCAAAGCTAAACGTCGTGGGTTGGAATCTCGGCAACTGCAGTCAAATGTGTCTGTGGTAAAAGGACGCCCAAGTAAAATAATCGGTGTGATAGCAAGCTTCGATGTTGACGGGGTATTATTTGACTGCAGTTACTTGGCATTTGCACTTTTATACTAAAAGAACCACTATGATGTAATTGTAAAAACAATATAATATTTACAATTCAAAAGACTTAAAATTGTGTTAGTATAACCGACAAAGGTCAGTACAATACTATAATAATAAAAAAAAATACACTAAAAGTTTTGAAGTTGAATAAAGCGTAATGTTGCCCCAGGGCAACACCGCCAAATAAAGAGTTAATCTACCCAGCATAGGTTGGCCACGGGATTCGATTCCTGACCTCCCGAATGTGGTTCACAGACGAAACCGCCTGATACATCCCACTCGGTAGCTGAATTTTTTTAAGAACCATTCTCACTTGCTTATGGTGATATACTGAAATCTTGACCTCAATTTCTAATTTTTAAATCCATGTATCACGGAAACCTTAAACGTATAAGCATTTCTACTGGATATTGTCTGAAATGGGACGAAAAATATTCACAGATGTTGTAGTTTTAGTCTTTCTACTGCGACAGAATCGCAAATGGGATGCTCATTGGATGATCTACTCGTGGATTATTTCGAAGCCCCAGGCTGGGAAGGCATTTGTGATTGGATTTCTACTCGGCTGACGCGATTCTGCAACGAGTTTGTGCATCGCTACAGGATCTTAGGGATGCTGCAACGTCCTATACTCAGGGCTGGTTATGATGCTCTGGGTCACGATGTCCTCTCGTAGTTATCCACAGCAGATGCAGTCTTATCATGGAAACCTCTTATCTTGAGCGAAGTACTGGACGAAAATATATGAAAGTAATTGACTAAATAAACTGAATTGTTTGACTTCCTTTTAAATATTCCAGTTTTAATTCATTCAGAAGTTAACATGAACACGCCCTAACACGAAATTAATACATCAATTCAGAAGCGTCGCAATCCTTTTACATTGATTATGTATTTCTCCTTAAAGATTCTACACAGATTGCTTTGCATCCATGCTCTACGGCCTCCATGTACAGAATAACATTTTGTGTCTTTACTCACCGACGTCTATAAGTAGAATGAAGTTAATTCTAACTTATCTTAAATTATTGAATGAGCCGTTTCTATGGCAATTCGATAATTTCTCTTTGGTTCACGTCAACTCTTAGTGGCGCACTTTTCATGACAATATTTGGTAATATTCATAATATTTTCTTTAAATAATTTTTTAATAATTTAACATTCAAACAATATTTCTTAAACATTTAAACTAATATTATTATTGTTAAATGCATTAACAATATTCATTTTCCTTTGCCTCCACCTGTTTAATCACTTTTACTTTCAATTGTTCATTTAAATCTCGTTCCCTTTCTACTACAATTTTTAAATCTCCAATCAATTCTTTTCTCAATAAATTTAAAATAACAAAATTAAAATATTAATAGCTATTTCTTATTAGATTTTATCTAAGATAAATGTTACACTACCCTACCCGATTATCTTCCAAATTGTGGAAATTACGAATAGCTTATGGGGTAAAATTGACAAATAGGATGATTCGCTACCCGTCAATTCTCCGATATAAATAATGAAATATTCAGTAACAATAACGAGCACTCAATAATTTTACTTTATAATCAATAGATATATTTAATATAATACTCTGAGTTGTAGTATTACAGAAGGTGTTTACTAAAATGTTGAAACATATGAACGTAAAGCTTTTGTTTACACATGCATTGGAATAAATTTACCAAGCAACATTTTTAAAAATAATAGTACAGATATATGTTTTTATAGCTTTCCTAAAGCATATTTAAAATGTTTTCTGGTTGAAACTTGTCAACGAGTCCAAAAACTAACGCCATAAGTCATTGTCAAGCTATAAGTAGCTTATTCCACGCATGTACTCTACAAATTACATCTTTAACTGTATAACACTAACATAAATCATGTTTCTAAAGAGCATTCGCATTGTTAGGAAAGAGCTATGTAAGATCATAATTTATAGATACAATACTTAAAATTAATTCTTACTTCTCACCTATGTTGAAAGGTATTTTTCATAGAATCCTAAAAGCAGAGATAAAATTTAATATGCATTACTGTAGTCCTTTAAAAAAAAAAACATTCACCATTTTTGGAGCTTTTCTTTTGTCACTAGGTCAAGCGCTTAAGAGGTCGCTGACAGGAGTAAAATATGAATGAATGTTAGACCATTCAGGCGAAAAAAGGTTTCAGTTACATGTAAGTATTAAACATAACTTAGTAGAGTTGGTGAAATAATGTTTTGCCGTCTGTCAGAAAGCAAGACCACTTCGTGGTTCCAAACTTAGCCGAAGTCACAAGCGTTAAGGCATTGTACTGATCTGTTATTGTGAAAGTACCTAAATTAATCTTCAAAGACACATTTCCTCAAGTCAAACACAAACATTTATGACTTTCTCGATTAAAAGCACAAGTATGAATAAGTGCTAGGTTTGGCTTGCACGGATTAAACGGAATGCAGTCGGGGAAAGCGTACTGAAAAGAAAATTAAACCATCATCTGAAATCGTGCGAGCATTAAAGTGGTAAGCGTTAAATCTGGCATCACAGATACTGGATAGCGCAGGTTCGAAACTGGCACAATAGTTTCACTTTTTAATTTTAATGTTTTCGTTCTTTGAATGTCTAACAATTAAGTAAAGGGGGAGTTAAAACTGTTTCAGGTTTAAAATTGATACTATCCCTACCTTAAGAATTTTCTACTTTTACCTAAAATAATTATTCAGAATTGGGACACATTTTGATCTCTATTAAAATTAAGACAAACAATAATAGAACAAAAATAAAAATAACTAAAATATTTAAACGCCACAAAAAATACACTTTCATGCCCCAAAACCCTGTTAATTCTTCTCGAAATGGAGTCGATGCAAATAATGGCTTTTTCTGCGAGTAAATCCCATAGTTCGGCAGATGTCCTGGGAAGTGGATGGCAGGAATTTCGAAGAATCTCCTGCGTTAATCAAAGCCAATACAACAATACGTCTGTTTAACAAAGTATGCATGTTTCAGTACAAAAATATATCAACAGAAAGGTGTCCTAAAAGTTCAAATAGTCGCCAAGAGTGCTTGTGTTTCGTAACTCACGTGTGGCTCACACTAGAGTGAAAAAGAACTGATAAAAGCTCTTCTTGAGGTAGTGAACGAAACCTAGAATTCTTGGAGATTCTTATTATAAAATGTAATGAAATATACATTATTGTCGTGGCAACGGGCATAAAAGTTTCGGCACAAATAGATAACAGACGGATAGTGTTTCACGGAGATAAAGAGCTTGCATAAGCAGATAATCATAGCGTCGGATATAAAAGACTTACCGACACAGATAAGTGAGGTAAATGGCAATTTCTAGTGACTTGATTGATAGAGATTATTCTGTTTATGGTTTGTTTAGAACAGTCTAGAAATTATCAATGAATATATATATATATATATATATATATAAAAGAGATTGTGACACGCCAGAGTCAGTCGCAAGCAGATGTTGTAACAGGTCAGTCGTAAACAGAAGAGTAAACACCTGTAGAGTGTTGTTGCAACGAGAGCTGATGTAATGAGAGCGCTGTTTGTGTGGTCATCGACCTTGGTAGATTGTGTTGTGTATGTGACGTAATGTTGTTAGTGAGAATTGAACAGTGTATTTCTACGCAAATAAAGAACATTCGGAATTTCTGCAAATTGGAGTTTTAATTCTACGAACCGGCAGAGTCACATAAGTTCATTGTTAAGTAAGACTTGCATATTGTTAAACATCATTACATGGAATTATTTAATGTTTATTGAATAAGCAAATACGTAGTATTGCTTTTTACCGAATGGAGGATATTATATACCAACTCATAAATAATCTCGCTTTTTTACGAAAAATATATTTTAAATGTGTTTTGACAAGAAAATAACTAATTTTCTAAGTATAGACCATTAGCTTCTATGGTCATAGAGCCATCATTCAGTGAAGTTTATTATCCCTCGACGGTATCAGTCTCTGGTTTTTGATGCAAAGAATTCGGTGACACCCAATTTTACTGCTTCAAAGTTGTCAACATTTTTTCCACCTATAAAATGGGCCATTAATCGAAAAATATGATAATCTGATGGTATGTGATCAGGGCTGTATGCTGGGTGTGGTAGCAGTTCGATTCCTTCCAATTCCTGAACTTTTTCCATTGTTGTTTCTGCAGTTGCATTGTCCTGTTGCAATAGAACTATATTTCGGCTAACTCGTTCCAGTTGTTGAGAATAAACTTCCGCATCAATCGCCCGCCCGTTTGGAAAACAAGCTCCTAGTGAATCACACCTTCAAAGTTTCACCATACACATGGCGTGGATCAAGCCACTGTTTCGATACATCAAGGTTGGGTAATATATCCATTTTTATCATAGGTGAGAATCCTTACAAATCTATGATCCATACGATTACAGATAAGCTGACGACAGATATCTACTCCACATTCAGCCTGTTAAGGTGTCAGTTCATGAGGTACAGATCTACAGCTTCTGTATGATTTTACAAGTGTCTTAACGTTGCAGTGTATGCTATCTTTTGATGCAACAAGTTCTTCTGAAAATCTAAGGGTACATTTTTGCGGATTTTTTCGAATAATTTGGTGTATGTCCTCAAATTTTCATACTTTAGGTCTTCCAGAACGTGGTAAACTTTAGAGTTTTCGTCCCCATTTTTGAATCGTTGGAACCATCGTTGTGCTACATGTTCACTAGTGACACTTCTTTTTCCACTCCACCTATTCTTTGAGCTGCGGCAGCGGGTTTATAAACCTGTTTCCAGTAGTCTTTTAGAAGGACTCCAAGTCCGAACTTGACCGATACATGCTCGCAATGTAGGAAACACTAACTACAGTATCTTATAAATAGCATTGCCATACCAAAGAAACCTAATAAATTTTCGAAAACACCAAAATAAGAAAAACGGAATTTCTTATAAGACAACTTAATATAATTGAAAATGAGGGGAATATATACATTAATTTTAGTTTATTAATACTTAAAGTACACATTTAATAAAGTATATTTGTTATAAGCAATCAAAAAAGCACTTGCACGTTTTCCGACATGCATGACATTCCATTACCGTCCGCTTCCCCACTCGGCCTGAGCTTCAGCTATAAGGAACATGCTTGTAGGAATCTTTAATGTCTTATTCAAAGATATGCCTTCACTTATCTCTAAAATCTATTACCATCTGTAGAAGACCTGATCCGAAATGTATCTGTACCAATATAACTAGAAATAAACCTACTCCTAACCTTTTTTTTTTTTTTTTTTTTTTTTTTTTTTTTTTGTAGTTTACGTCCTCCGACGTTAAGTAATATCGGACGATGAATGGAATGGGTGAAATGGTGCTCAAATGAGTTCGGGGTTCATGGAGCTTAGAGTTACCCGACATTCGTCTTTCAGGATAAGGGAAAACTCCGTAAAAACCTTATCCAGGTAACTCACGCTGACGGAGATTCGAACTCGGGACCTCTTGAACGTGAGGCAGACGTGCTACCATCTACGCTACCGAGGCGGGCACTCCTAACTTCGAAAAATTATTATAGAATTTCACTAAGAACCAAAATCTGCGATCTTTAATTTTATTATATATTTATTCAACATATAATAAAGTGCTGTCCGGTTACCCTTAAGTCGCGAAATTTTTGTTAGATTATTAGGTTTATGATTAGATAGAATTTTATTTAAATATAGATTAAATTATTATTTTAATTTATTTAAATATTTAAAAAATTAAAAATATAATATATCTTAACATTGTAATAAACCAAAAGAATTAAAATAATCATTTCCATGTGTACGAATTATAGAAACTGAAATAGATGCATTCGTAACATTTTAGTAGCCTGCATCCTGGTGCTTAAAAGACTAATCGGTTAATATGAGCTCAAAATAATGCAGTTCTGTAAAACAATAACAGTTTCCTCCATGTTATTGACTGCAATTCTAAGGAAGCTTTTTTAATGATAATATTTGCATGACTAACAAGGAATAAAAACAGCCTGGAAATTGAAAACATATCTCAAAACAAACACTGCCACCTTTACAGACGTGTACATATGAGTATACATTTGTATAATTTATTTGTCATATTTTCAATATTTCAGACTTAACTCCAGTAATTTCATTTCGTTATTAACCTTGTATAATTAAATCCTAACAAATAGGTATATTACCTTTGAACAGCAATATTTCTTAATATAGTTGGTTATTCTTTTTGTTCTTGACTCCATTTTTTATTTACAATGGCCCTTGTACCTATAAAATCTGAGAATAACTTTTGGTCCTTACTCTTGGTTTGCATACTACAGCAACCGCTTGCAATGTATAAATTACATCAAATGATTTTCTTTCTCATTATCAATTCCTTCATTTCTTCGTTCGTAAAAAAGTTCATATTTCTACTGAATTGCCGAAAGAGTGCTTCGATTTTTCAGTAAGTCAAAAAGTAATTAAATTATTAACGACTTGTGTGACCTGTGCTTATACAGTTCTTAGATTTCAGTCACCAGATGTAAAAGCTAAGCGTTCAATGTTTGAACTACAACACTCACATCATGGGATCATCCTGGCATGACTATAGATGGCCGTCGCCCTCGAATACACTACTTGTCATTCAATCCAGTCTAATCCTCCCAGGATTTTGTGAGCACAGGAAAAGTGTTCTGGGACAGTGCTACTTTGGTCACGCATAACATTTACTTTCCTGTAGGTCTAGTGATTTTCCTTTATGTCCTGAATTTGCTATTATTTTAACTTGCGGTAATATTTTAACTTGCAGTCTCTATTTTATCTTGGTAACAAACAACCTCACATAAATATAACAACGAAAGCAAGATAAACATGTCATCAAATGCTTGGGGAATGGCAGTTGATCCAAAACGTTTCAGGTCGTGTTCTGTAAATCTTCAAGCAACCTTATGCTGAACATTATTTTTCCAAGGTTGGGGACTGGAAACGTAACCCACTTTGCTTGTCGACAATTAATTGCTCGGGAAATGGCTTCGCGTTATACATTTTTGAATAATGTTCTCTCGGCGTCGCCGACAGGTAAGAATTATGTGAGGAGCGTGAGGTGCGACCAATGACCTGCCAAAGTCATCTGCAAACTTGTGGCCATTACGGCATTACGTCATGCAGGCCACGAATTACACCATGCCTTCATGATTCAAAAGTGATCCGGGTGCTTTTATTTGCAAAAATGCTGTTGATCGGTGTTGTGAAGAAACTTTCTACTGCTCAGGTTTCTCAACGGACAACGATACGTATCATTTTTCAGTTTGGGGTTACAGTAACCTTCGGGATTAATTTACTTATGGAAATATAACATGGAAACATCATTTAAGGTGTCATTTTGAAATATTTAAGGGAAATAAGCTAAAAAATTAAAATATTTTACTGATAGTTAATTATAACTTCAATTGTAATCGTTTTTATTTCAGTAGCCTTTATCAATGTTGAGTCTAAACAAAATTATCCTTACTGACACCACAAGCTGTTATAAGTTTGTTGGTAAACTATTTCTAAGCGCTTCAACCCGACTTAATTTTAAGTTTAATAACAAGAAGGAATACATTTTAAGGCTAGAGGGTATGGGAAACGGATAATCGGAGTATTAAGATCTCTAAACGTAGCCCAGTTTCAGTGATGGTGTTCGTACTTGTATCTCATTAACTATATATCATTTAAGTTAATTTATCTCACATTAAGAATCACAATAATTCATTGAAAGCTCAGACTTAGTTTGAGAAATAGTGTTCTTTGTAGTATATTTTCTTTTATTTTGTTCTTCTTCTTCTTCTTCTTCTTCTTCTTCTTCTTCTTCTTCTTCTTCTTCTTCTTCTTCTTCTTCTTCTTCTTCTTCTTCTTCTTCTTCTTCTTCTTCTTCTTCTTCTTCTTCTTCTTCTTCTTCTTCTTCTTCTTCTTCTTCTTCTTCTTCTTCTTCTTCTTCTTCTTCTTCTTCTTCTTCTTCTTCTTCTTCTTCTTCTTCTTCTTCTTCTTCTTCTTCTTCTTCTTCTTCTTCTTCTTCTTCTTCTTCTTCTTCTTCTTCTTCTTCTTCTTCTTCTTCTTCTTCTTCTTCTTCTTCTTCTTCTTCTTCTTCTTCTTCTTCTTCTTCTTCTTCTTCTTCTTCTTCTTCTTCTTCTTCTTCTTCTTCTTCTTCTTCTTCTTCTTCTTCTTCTTCTTCTTCTTTAACTGCCGTTCTTGTACCACTATCGTGGGGTTAGGGGATTCTTGTGCCTCTGTCCCTTTTAAGGTCTGGCCTGAGGAACCGATGCTTTGGGTACGATAGAGAACCAGGATAGGTTATCAGCACAATGCTTGTTGTGAAGGTGAAGGAAGTGGATGATAAATATGAGGGTGAGATGAATGATAGGAAAGATGATGATGATTATGGTGCAATTAGTACAATGAGGGCGGGGGAAACGGGAGAATCCAGAGAAAACCCATCCCAACACCCTATCGTTAACCACAAATCTCACTTTGCGGTCGCTTGGGATCGAACCCAGATGACAGCCAAGTGGTCTAACCACTCAGCAATTAAACCCAATTTCTCGCCAGTGTACTTGAATTTTGAGATTGCCAATAAGAGAAAATCACTTAAGCTAAAATACAATGTTAAAAGTGTTTAAAAGGAGAAAGAATTCCCTAGAAGAAGAAAATTTATCCTTAACAAAAATATTTAAGTACAACGATAGGTAGAGTCAGACTGAAAAATTCATGTCATAGCCGGGATTGAACCACGGGTCTCCCGGTCTCCACCCGGTTGTTCTTAACCATTGAGCTACCACGGCCAACATGCCAGTATGACATTCAGTCCTCCAACTGACTCGTATATTTCATGATGACACACTGAATTTTTCAGTCTGACTCTAGCTATCCAAACCTTGCTGTACACATGGCTAGCGTGGAAGAATAATTAATTTCTATTTAAGTATACTTTATTAAACACACAGTTCCCCAGGATAAAAATATGACATATCGATCACTGGATGAATAATAATTCTCTCTCTCTGTAAAGTGAAAAAAGTTATTAATATTATAGTCATTATTGGCTGATATCCAAGATTCGATGTACAGGTACACGTAATATAAGAGAAAATTGAATGAAACTATTTATTAAAATGACATCAAGTGTGGTAGTTGTAAAGGCTTGTTTCACAAACATTGTAACACAAAGGTTCTATTTTTATTAAGCTTAATACACTAGAATACCTAGTTCCATAATTAGAAATGGCCCATCCTATCATCTACGAGGGCTGTTCAATAAAGAATGATCATAATTTTTACGGTCATAATTTTTCGCTCTAAAATTCAATCTTATATTCTCTTAGCTAAATGTGAAACAAACACGCCGTAGTAGTTTCATTGTTGGTACTCCTGGTTTGCCTGTTTGCCTGTGTGAACCAGGCAAATTCAGACACGCTCAGTTTCGCCTACCTTTGCAATGGAAGTAACACGCGAGTGTTACAATATGCGGCTTTGAAATTCTGTTTTCGTCTCAACAAATCTTCAGTTGAGGCATATACAATGTTACAGAAGGCCTACGGAGAGTCTGTTCTTCCCCACAGCACAGCTCGAAGGTGGTTTAAAATTTTTAAAGAGGGGAGACAATTTCAGAGGAAGGTGGACCCGGGGCTCCAGTTAC
Organism: Mantis religiosa; assembly: GCA_030765055.1. Lineage (NCBI taxonomy): Eukaryota > Metazoa > Arthropoda > Insecta > Mantodea > Mantidae > Mantis > Mantis religiosa. The sequence goes on from CM060949.1 coordinate 103,234,065, forward strand.
TGCTCTTACGGAAGAAAACATCAACACTGCTGCTGCCATTGTGAGAGAGGATCGACGGAATTACCTTAAGATCACTGTCTGAAATACTGAACATTTCATTGGGTGCCACCCACACGTTTTTTTTTTTTTTTTTTTATTTATCCAGATTTATGAACCCTATTTTACACAGTGGTATATTAGGGTTATAGTTGATACATAAAAATACACAATTTTAACAAAAATATTTTAAATACTAGAAGGAAGAAAATATGTTATAATCTGATGCATATTAATTTAAACTATTTCAGACGTTTAAACACTGAGTTTATAATCATCATGAAAGTGGTATATTAGGGTTAGAGTTGATACATAAAAATACACAATTTTAACAAAAATATTTTAAATACTAGAAGGAAGAAAATATGTTACAATCTGATGCATATTAATTTAAACTATTTCAGACGTTTAAACACTGAGTTTATAAACATCATGAAGTACTTATACTGTTGTGGCTTCATTAGCAAAGATGTGAGCGGAGCAGAAAATTCAGTTCCTAGAGAGTCTAGCTTGAATATTAATTCTTGTCTTTCCCTCCAGAAAATGGGACAACAGAAAAGGAGATGAATCACAGTTTGAAATTCTTCACCACACATGCACTTGGGGTTAGATGTTAAGTGAAAACGTGATAAGTATTCACCAAATTTACCATGTCCACTTAAAAATTGTGTCAAAACAAAATTTGGTACAAGAGTTTCACATTTTCCTCTGTCATATACACTAGGGAAAAATGATGTTTTTGTTAAACTTCCATTTGGAGTTGTTAGCCATTGTTGGTTCCATTCTTCAAGAATATGTTGATGTATTATTCTCCTTACAGTAGAAATAGGACATAAAGAGTATGTCACAGGAAGATTGGATTCTGCAGCCTTCTTAGCCAAGCAATCAGCTCTCTCGTTACCTAAAATTCCACTGTGTCCTTTAACCCATCCCATGCAAATATGTCCTGGATGGTTTTGAAGCAAGGTTCTGATTTCATGTGCTAATGAATTTAAGTTGTATTTATCATTAATAGCGAGTAGAGCTGATTGTGAATCACTAAGAATACGGGCACTGTTCCCATTAACAGTACACCGTTTTATAGCTTCTTTAATTGCTAAGAGCTCCGACTGGAATACAGCACATTCAGGTGACAATTTAAACATGGAGTGAGTTAGTTCCGTTTGGTTTTCATAAACAACAAAAGCACATCCTACTGCAGATATATTATCTTCAAATTGGTAACGCTAACCATCTGTATATATGTAATAATCATGAAAATTACATATTTCCTTTAAACAGGTTACAAAACTTGATGGGTGTCCTGCTGTGGTAGGATGCTCCGGGATTTGTAGTTTTAAGTGAGACAGATAAGACGCACATTCACGTTCATGTCTTAAATTCATAATAGTTGCTCTTGATAAACCAGTGAGAGCCAAAGGTTCGATGTTAGCTATAATCTGAGCTGCATCAGTGGAGATTGTACGATATCCTCGAATTATGCGAAGGAGGAATCCCCTTTGAATTTGTGCAAGTTTTTTAACTGCCCATTTTTTTATTAAGAACATCCTGGAATGCAGATACACCATACAAAATTAGGGGCACTACAGCACCTTGATATATAATTTTAAGAATACTAGAATTCAGACCCCAGGTTGGTCTTGTTGTTGCGAGCGCACCAAGGAGCTTGCTGGCTCTTTCAGCAATGTAATCAAGGTGTGATCGAAATGTTAATTTACAATCCAGTATAACGCCAAGGTATTTTACCGTAGATACCACCTTCAAGTTGACGTTATTCATGGTAAGAGTAATGGGCTCCGTTTTTCTTCTTCTGGTGACAATCATCGCCAAGGTTTTGTAGAGATTAAACATAAGTTTATTTTTAATTCCCCATGAGTGTATTATTTTAAGTGCTTCATTAGTTCTTTCTTCAAGGATTTTAGCGTCATTTGATTTAACAAGTAGTAAAGCATCATCTGCATAAGCAAAAATACTACAATCTGACGGCAGTTGTTGCTGTAACAGATCATCATACATTATAACCCAAAAACCTGGACTACACGCAGATCCTTGGGGGCAGCCGCATGTAACTTTCTTTGTGATGGTTTCTCCACTTACAGTAAGCAAGGATTTGCGATCTCTAAAATAATTCACGATTAAATTGTAAATATTTTTGGGCATTTTTTAGTTTTCAATTGGTGTAAAATATTGGGCCACCAAGCATGATCAAAAGCACCAGTTACATCTAAAGAGACTAAAACACCAGATTTTTTATTTAGGTATACATTTTTCATCCAGTCTACCCCCTTATATATTGCCATTTCAGTTGATTTTTGAGCCATGAAACCAAACTGAAGGTCACTAATTGAGCCATGTTTTAGTAAATTATACATTACACGATCAATTACAAGTTTTTCTAGGCATTTGCCTAGCAGAGATAGCAGGCTTATTGGTCTGTAAGCAGCAGCAGTCTTTTTATTATTTACATGAGTTTTGGGTATAATTTTCACAACTGAAATTTTCCACTGATTTGGGAACACACCTAATTCTAGACATTTATTGTAAATGTTACTTATGAGAGTTGGATGTACATAGTGCACATGTTTGATTATATTGACACTAAAAGCATCATGTCCTGGGGCTTTACGGTCATTTTGTTTTAATATTATTCGTTCCACCTCAGGATAAGTAAAAGGAAAGTCATCCGATGTATCAGGTTCAGTTTCCACCTCATGTCGGATCCTCCTTTGGTGGTCATCATCTTCAGTATCATCTGGGAAAAATTTGCTTGCTAATACATTTGCAGTTTCTATTGCATTAGCAGTGTACCCACACATAGGTGACGGAAACATTACACATGAGACGTGTTTGTGCGCGATGTGTTGATTCCCGAACAAAAGGACATTCGCATGCAGGTCTGCATGCAGTTAAAGTTGATGTTAGAGGAAGATCCGGCCTTTCAAACGTAATCACTGCTGATGAAACTTGGCTACATCATTTTGATCCTGAGAGCAAACATCAAAGCTCAGTGTGGAAATCTCCTTCATCACCAACCCCCCCAAAAACAAAAGTGGTTGCTTCTGCTGGGAACGTATGGTCATCACATTCTTTTATATTCATGGAATGGTTTATCAGCATGTTGTACCACGCACATCAGTAACTAGACAATACTACAGGGATGTCCTGAAAATATTGCAAGTCCATATCAGGCGCAAAAGACATTTCCGTGAAGCAGGCTGGATGCTGCACCACGATAATGCGCGGCCAGTAATTGCTAATGTTGTTGCTGAATATCTTGCAAAAGCAACGTGAAGTGCATCCTTCACCCTCCCTTATAGTCCGGATTTAGCCCCATGTGACTTTTTTCTTTTCCCTAACTGTAAATAAATACAAATAAAGAATATTGAAGCTCCATTAGCATATTGAAGAAACGCCTTCGTGGGAGGCATTTACATCATCAGAAGTAGTGGTGAAGGCTGCGGAGGCGGTTTTGAAGGATGTCTCAAAAATGGTTTCCAGCATGTCTTTGAGGACTGGCAGAAATGCTGCGACAAGTGCATCACATTCAGAGAAGACTATTTTGAGAAGGATCATCAAAATTATGAGGATGGGTAAAGGTATGTTGTCAAAAAAATTGTGATCATTCTTTATTGAACATCCCTCGTAGAATTGGCAGTTGAAAATCATACAAGTAATCATAGTGCAAAAAGTCACATGTGACATATTGTACTTTTACTACGACAATTTTGTAGCCACAGATGTCCGTGATTCACCGGAACTGAAGCCATTGTCGATCAGCATCAAGTACCTCACCTTGTACTATCAATCTGAAGGCCTAAACGATGTTCATTACATTCTACAGATACTCTTTGATTTGTCTGGTAAACCAATGAACTTCATTACAACACATAACAATTTTATTATCAAAATCTGTTATAAAAAGCGCCTAAATAGGTGATTTATCTCACGCTCCATTTACAAGGGTTTCTGACCTTTGTTGCTCTATTAATGAAATCTATAGGCTAAGGAAAACAAAAGGCCTTTTTACAGTTTCACAATTAGTAGAAAATATCAACCTCTTTAGATTGTGTTGGTAACTCAGTGTTCCTCAGTTATAATGTAACAACCTTTAACAGTGAAAATAGGTTTATGTGATATATTGAAACATTAACTAGACGGTCTTTCAATAGGATGGTCCAATGGGAAGATACAATATGTCATAAGAAGTGGCTTAGTATAATATTGCAAGAGAAAAGAAAGAAATATAAAACAAATGGTTAAATTGTTTTGATTCGCATCTCTCATTAGAAGAGCAAAAATACAATTATATATGTTCTCCTACTTTATAGTTCTTAAATACTTGTGTTGAACAAAAGTATGGGATGCTCAGTTTATAATTTTAACTCCTATTGTACAGTAGATGTATCCCTTCTATACAATAAATCAACCTGTGCGATTTCTCCTTTCACCAGCATTATACTTTTGTAAACGGAGATGTTCTGTTAGCACCACAGCGTTGCGTATCTGCCCCTTACGTCATTTACCCCTCCCCAAGACTCCGGAGTAGCCATTACACGGAAAGAAATATTGCCTGAAACAGCAAGCAAACTAAATTAGAGGCCCCATATGGAGACGTGATTATGCTAATCAAAATTTAACCAAATAAATCAATAACACTTAAGTTAGGCCGCAAGGTGAATGCTAAAATAGGAGGAGATAAATCTGAAGCATTAAGCAAGTAATTATGAATGGTTATATCTAATAAATAGGAGGAAATAATATGTAATATTATACATCTTCCATTTTAATATAAAGGTGTTTGGAAATGCGAAGAGAGTTACTCGAGAACGAAAAGAGATTAGATAATAAATTTAATATTTTAAGTTTGGTATCTTCTAAGAGTACAAGATAATTATAATGAATATTCTGCTACAAAAACAATCCATCAAATGCAAAAATAAAGTATTCCTTTCACTTAGAAATACATTGTAATACAGTATTCTTCATTCTAAATACATAATAATCAGACCTTTCACTTGAAGCTTACTAACTGAATAAAGTAACTGTGTTTTTGTTTTAAAGAGAGTATTATTAAAATCTTAAGGACGGATCGTAAGAAATACAAGGGGCGTCCAGAAAGTAAGCTCTATTTCAATTTATCTCCGCTACAGCGCTGCAATCGCAGTTCCGCACATGTGCGGTAGACGCTCTGTAACAAGGAGAAGAAACGTGCGCCATTGTGAGATCGCTGCTAGCCACGTACGCTTTGTTGTGCTTGTTTACAATGTCGGTTGTGAAATCAGATCTGTGATTCGTTTTCTGAATGCTAGGAAAGTGAAACCAATTGAAATTTATCGGCAAATTTGCGATGTTTACGGACAAAATGCGATGAGTGATACAATGGTGAGAAAATGGGCCCGACAGTTCAATGAAGGACGTAGCGAAGTGCACGATGAAGAACGAAGTGGGCGTCCAGCTTTGGTTACAGAATAAGTGGTTCACGCTATTGATGACAAGTTCCAGGAAAACCCCAAGTTTACAATTAGTGCTCTGGCAATGGAATTTCCCCAAATCTCACGATCACTAGTTCATGAAATTGCTACCGAAAAACTGAAATTTCGTAAACTTTGCTCACTTTGGGTGCCAAAGATTCTTACTGAGCAACTCAAAACAAAACGAATGGGTAGTGCACTTAAGTTTTTGACCCGTTATCATGAAGGCGGCGAAGAATTTCTGACACAGATAGTCACAGGAGATGAAACTTGGGTTTCTTACGACACCCCTGAAAGTAAGCGTCAATCAATGGAATGAAGACACACCTCATCTCCAGCAAAGGTTAAACCGAAACAAATCTTGACACCTGGAAAAATGATGTGCACAGTGTTCTGGGACAGTTAAGTGCAGAGGATCTACCCAAAAGTCCAAAGAGCCTGGCCTCCTTCAACCCGGGAGCGATGCATAACTCAGAGGGTCTTTCCATAAGGTAATACCTGATTTCTTAAAGACCCCCCGTTGACAACAACGTCAAGACGGGATGGAAGTGGACACACCACTTAAGCGCGTCAACACCGCAGGGAAGGCTACCCAAAAACCTCTGTGTGGCCGCCTGGTGATCTAGCACACCTTCTACTAGCTCTGCAGGCTAATACCCGGGACTTATGAGGCAACCCTCTACCCCCTCCGGGCGGCCGTAGCCTGGTCGGAGGCACCAAAATTCCCGTGGACGTCGGGAACACACTGCCCACTCGACTCCAACCCAATCCGAACTTCCCGACTGGAGGGGCTCGGTAGTTCGGCCCGAGGTTCCTCTAGTAACGTCAGAGGTACCACGAGTACTAAGGGTCCGCAGCGCCCGCACCACGACAGCTGAAGGAGATGCATCCCCTCCCCTGCAGGAAGTGTTCTGGGACAGGAAAGGCATCTTACTCATTGATTTCTTACCGCTTGGTCAAACAAAAAAGCAGATATTTAATGCGAGACACTTAGGAAATTGCGCCGCGCAATACAGAATAAGCGCCGAGGAATGCTGTCAAAAATGTGTTTCTTCACGACAACGCACGACCACACACTGCAAATGCGACAAAAAACGTCACACAGGGATTTGGTTGGTACATGTTTGACCACCCCCCGTACAGCCCTGACCTCGCTCCTAGCGACTTTCATCTGTTTTTGCATCTCAAATCTTTCCTTGGCGGTCAACACTTCAACAATGACGAAGAGCTGAAAGAAAATGTTTCCAACTGGTTGAAGACACAGGCAGTAAACTTCTATGAAGAAGGTATACAAAACTTTGCCTCGCTATGACAAATGCCTGCAAAATTGCGGCAGCTATGTGGAAAAGTAGTTTAAGAGTTGTAAAATTTTGTACAATAAATAATTTTTCTGTATCTGTACACAATTTAATTTTATTACCAAACAGAACTTACTTTCTGGGTGTACCTCCTATTAGTCTGAAAAGTTTAATTGCTTAATGCGTTCATGTTAAATTGTTAATTGTTACTATTTTATTGTTGAATACAATAAGATCACGATCAGGTTCGTGTTACGACAAAATGAGAGCACTACTAGGCTGTGCTAAATGTATTTTAGTCATCAAAACAGATAGAACAGCGCTAACTTAGACTTTGCTCACTTTTATGAATGCCCAGAACAAACACAATTTCTAAGGAAGAAAAGAAACCCTGTAGTTCCGAAAAGTCGACCACGGGAAGCGAACATAACACCTCCAAATTTGGACCATACATACGCTAACTAGGAAAGTATGTCAAATAGCTTTAATTCATTCATTCTGAACTATTTTTAAATGTTGTAAAGGTCATTTCACAGGGAATGAATTGGGAGCAAATTTGAGTGCACTTATCTAAAAAGGTAAAATGTTAGAAACTAAAGTTTGTAGAAGGGAGCTTGTAAACTGTACGTCATTTACCAATGAAATCAAATGCAGAATTTATACAATTATTTTTAGCAAAAAAGCAGTAGCAATTCCTATAGAGCATCTACATGTTAATCAAAGGTTTATGGTTTAGTATCTTGCAATGACCTCAAAAGTAATGGAATTTGCCTTTCTTACTCTATTGATATATCTCTGACCTTAATTCAGAAGAAAATATGTTAGACCATACTGTCTGGGTTCGATTGCTGAGAGATAATATAGTGAACGTAGAATGTGCATTTTATCGCCTGTTGCATCAGTGATTACTTGAAACAAACTTAGTTGTTTGCCTTGGAAAGCCCAAATCACAGCTTTTTAGTGGACTGGTGAATCTGGGAACACGTCACGGCGACAGATGGTTAAGGCATTTCTGGCGAAGACTTTAGCCCCAGGTATAGCCGATGACCCAAAGTGTACATTGGGGCCAAGGGAGAGTTTTTGTGCTCTAATTGGAATGCCAGGTCAGTCCAGCAACATCGCAAAACAGCCAGAGGCAATGTAAACTACTGCGCACTTTGGCCCACAATCGACTTTTCTAGAAGCAAATTCTACATCACTTTGGAAGGATATTGTTGCAATTTATATTTCAAATATTTATACAGAAAACTTTAGACGACATTATTTTGTGTATGATAAATGGAGAAATTAAAGTATTGAACCTTAAATGTGATTTCAAGTTTTCACTGAAAGAGTTAGGGAGTACCTGTGTACGAATCTGTCAATAAGTTTGTCTATAAACGGAACGTCCGCCTTGGTAGTGTAGATGGTAACGTGTCTGCCTCACGTTCAAGAGGTCCCGAGCTCGAATCTCGGTCAGGGTGAGTTACTTAGATATGGTTTTTTCCCGGGGTTTCCCTTATTCTGAAAGACGAATGTCGGGAAACTCTAAGCTCTATGGACCCTGGGCTCATTTGAGCATCATTTCACCCATTCCATTCATCGTCCCATATGACTTAACGTTGGAGGACGTAAATTAAAACAACAAAATTTCCATAATTAGACCATTTTGGGTTCAGTCTATTTCCGATGAATCTTCATTTGAAGATGTAACATTATTTTATTTGCCACCTCAGGTAAGGAGCAGATCAAGTACTAAAATAAAAGATAGCGAATAAAATGGTTTTAACGCAGTTCACCCGTGACTCTCCTATTTGTCTGAAACAAAACTTAAGCTAAACACAAATGCATTTTAAGAAAGGTAACAGTGACTAAAGTGAAGCTAATTTAATGAAGTACCAATAGTCAAAATACTGTACATGGTCAGGGATGCAAAATCAGATCCTAGGGAGCGGATTAAATAAAGCATGCACAAAAATAATAGAATACCTACGAAGGAGCCATTGAGAGGAGCTTCTAAGTTAGAATAAGTAAGGGAAGGCGCCAGCATATAAAATTCTACATTATCTTTGTTAATTAATTGCCGTTAGAAATATTCATTATGAGGAACTGAATGCCAAAATACAAATTAAAGTTGCCATTATTTTCTCAGACGTAGCTGTACAAAAAAGGGAATTTTTCTTGAAGAAATTCTGTGTTATTTAAAGGTACATAGATTGTGAAATGGGCACCAATTTGGTGATCAAAGGGGAGACTCCTTTTCATAATATTTTTACAAAGTTCTACTAAAAAGAACTGATGACTTATGTAGTTACATACAGCAACAGATATTGATAGAAACTGAACAAGGCTCTTGTTCACAAGAAGAAAAAGCATATGCTTCCAAAAATGTTTACACTGAAGAACAGTACCTAACCTTATTTCACGGAACGGTCCCAGTGAGATGAATATAAAGAAGTGTTCAAAAACTTTATAAGGAGTTTAAATCTGATGTTACAAATGCGAGATTGATATTAACGGAATTGAAGCACTCAATATAACTGTGACATAATTAAATACAGGAAAAGTTTCCCTGTAATAAAATCACGGAAGGAATTAAACTGGCAATGAAAGAATTGCTTCTTCTTAAGAGGAGCTTGAGATCTCTTTTCTGTTGCTTTGAAGATAACAGTGATGGTACCATTGATGGTAAAGAACTAGTGTTAGACCCCCAAGGAAGTACTGAATGGAAGTGCTTTGTGATGGGCTTGAATCTGTTCTGTAATGATGATGATGTAGCACTTCAGATAGTGGATACTAATGATATGTGCAACAAAAAGACATTTCAAAAGGAATTTTGGCAAGGAAATGATTCAGGCTTTATGTTTAGGATAATTCCATGGCACTTGCCAGTTATAGGACTGAGGAAAGCGATGGTCCTGAGAGTATTTCAACCGTGGACTCCCTCACGAGTCCATATCTTAACAATTTCGGCCATCCGTGTCAGTGGTGATAACGATACTGTAAGTATTGGAAAAGAGGTGCCCTAAAGAAGTATGGTTTACTTCCTCACGAAGGAAAGTTGCTGCCAATAAAAGTACTACATATAAATGTAACATTGCGCTGCAGGTTAGGAACAAATGCAAGGGTATTCATTTCCCTGGTGTAACATTACACTCACATGGTAACTTTCTCTCGGTTGTTGTTAATAAGCATAGAACATAATACTAGAGTCCAAACCGATAGCTACACCTTCATTTTATTTTACAGCCGCTACATAATCATGAATTCAACAGATATCGTTTACACAACATGTGAAACGCCGGGGGAGTAAATGCGTCAATAAATTACGCTTGTGGATTGCCGACACAGGGCAAGATGTTTGCGAAACTCACTGTGGGCAGCAGTAATACTCGAAGGTTCACTCGGTTTTGGCAATCCTGTCTTATAAACATCCTTAATTTAAATCAGGTGCTACACAAAATCAACCTTTGAGCTTCTATAGATGCGATTAGATTTTCGCAATTGTGTTTCCATATCACGATTATCTCAGATGCTCAGACATTATTTTTGGCAGACCTACTTTTTAGGTCACCTTTGAGCATGACTGATATCACTTACTTTCTCGCTCTTTTTCTCCTATGGATTTGTCCACATAATGGTTCAAAAATCAGGAAGATAATTACTTTTGCTGCAGAAAAGGCAGAAGCAGCACAAGTTACTCGTGCTGCATTTAGACAGTATATCCGGATAGTTTTAATATAACAAAAAAGGGGGGCAAAAATGGGTCATATTTCATAAATTTATTTTAAGGTTTGCTGTATAAATAGCCCTCAAATCTAAAACATGTCAGAGCTTAAATGCTCATGTTCCTGGTTAGAATTTTTGTTTTGTTTCATTTATACCCCGCCTTTAACTGCAATGGTCATATCGGCAGCCGTTCACCATTAGAATATTTCTTATATACAATAAAGGAAGGAAGGCATCCGATGTTTCGAAACACTCTTTGCTTAATCTCACACGTATTATTGATATAAAAAGTAATCCGTTTATTTTTATGTTCATCACAATATATTTTAATAGAAACAATCCCAAACTAAGAAATATGGAGTTGGTGCCTGATAATACAGAAGACAAACACAATTGCACAACCTAAGCTCAGTTTTTCCTGCTAATCATCGAATAAAATGCTTTAAAGATGCAACAAGACTGTTCAAACTTGGAAAATTCAGAAATGTAACAGTGAATGTTTCGAAATTGCTTAATTCTACAAAAGTTATTTTACAAAAACTGTATATATCAATGAACTATACATCTTCCATGCACTATATGTCTCTTATGGTGCATAGACAAATTACATACCAATAATTCATTCAGAAGGTTTCACAATTTATTCGCAGAACATGCAGGAAATTTATCATGAAAATATTTTAAACATTTGCTATTAATCAAAATCGTTAGTCATGTTTTAAGAAAATGAAAAATAATGAGGAATATCAAATATAATATGTAGTATCCATCCGACTTTTCATTGTTCAGTTATTTTGGGCGCTCGGCTCTCTCTCTCACACACTCACATACCTTTACCTTTGGGAGGATTTCAGCTATATCTGATGAAATATTCATGCAAAACTTGGTTAGCATACAATACTTCCTGTAATTGTTGCAGGTTTATATTAGAGAAAATGCGAACCGCAAAATTTATGAACTTCACTTTTAAAAGGGTTATTTCGTATTGTGCAAAAATGATAGCAGTGTAGGTTAGGAAGTATATTTTAAAGCGGCCGACGTTCCATAACGACATGTAATGGAATTCCTTAAAAAGTAATCCTATATAAATTACGTAGTTAATCAAGGGTGATTCTCTTACATTACATCATGATACACTTTTCGCAGTACTTTGCAGTAATCTATGTTATGGGTCCCTATTGCAATCCGGCTTTGAGGAAAGCAGTCATAATATTTCCGAAGTTCTGTAAGTGAATGTGCATAATTGTCAATGACTTTACAAACTTCTAAAGAATAATATTTTGCTCAAACCTGATTAATGTTGCAGTCACGCATATGAGCAACAAGTTAAACGTGTTTGCAGATATCTGTGGTATTTTGATGTGGTGCTAGAATGTAGACGCAATATGAAATTAATCACTAGGCAGAGATACTTATATACAATGGTTAACTAATGGTGACATTAAATTCTCCAAATGACTAGTATTTTTCCCGGTAAACCACTAAGAGTTCTTATATGCAATGAGGTACGCACTTTGTGGCGACATGCGAGTACTATGTCGTGAGTACTTAAGTCCCAGGCTATATAGTTACTACTATTAGGGCAATTGTTTAATGTCATGCTGGCATGTTGGCCATGGTAGCTCAGTGGTTTAGAACAACAGGACCGAGACCGAGAGATGGTGGTTCAAATCCCGGGTATGGCATTGAATGTTTCAGTTTGATTGTACCTATCTTAGTCTACACACGGCTAGTGTGGAGGAATGATTCATTTCCAATAATAATGAATTGATGAGATGCTTTAAATGAACAAATGTGTTTGGGTGCGCTTGCATCTCTGCATTTTCTTCTACTTTGTTTTAATGCTTATATAAAAGAATGTTTCGCTTATTTTGTTATACTTTCCCAGTTTATAGCCCCAAGATCAGCTATAAGTATTACTGACATCTTATCCAAAGATGTTCTAAACATAGCATAGAGGATATGGTGTAATTACCAAACATCTATATGGTGTATTTTCAATATCGAATTGATTTGTGTTCTACAGGCTTTTTGATAGGTTAATGAAATAGTCTCGTATCAAAGAGGCCGACGTAGACGTAATATTAACAAATGGCGATAACCTTATCAAAGACATGAATATGGCGTTTCAAAAGGCTTTCTTTCACACCCATGACTTTCTAAACAATTATTTTTATAGCCACTTAGACGAAAAGAGAACGATAAGCTACGACTACCTATAACTATATATTGCAAAACACTGAACTAAATGGGTCTGTATTTGACAACATTCTTTACATTCCGGTAAATTAATGTTACATACCACTGAAATCTTATATACTTTCGCAAGTATAGTTGGAAATTAAACTATGTATTACGAACAGAGAATTGTATTACATTTTAAGCATTCCAAAGGCTGCATTCCCAAGAAAAAATGTTCATGCCCAAAACACAGCAGATGTCATGTTACCAATTTAAATCCTATAACAGAGACATTAATGAATAGGTTTACTGTTACGCTGCTGGAATTGGATATTCCAGGTTTGGGGCATCTTAATACCGGATTTGACCTAAGTTAGGAATGCAAATCCGACTTGCCGGCAACTCGAGAAAGGGAGTCCTGTCAAATGTAACTTTATACTCGAATAAATTAACACGGACCTGATCTGCATTTCTGCCAAACCATAGTCCAGTTACTGCCTTTTCTGGTCACCAAATTAAGCGTACGACCAAAGATTTCGACAGTGTGTTTCTTCAATACCATTCCAAAAACGAGGTTTCTTAGCTGTTATTTACTGAGCCAGAGGCTCAGAGGTTCATGTTAGAGGCTCACGTTTGATTACCACAGATCACCCTATCTGATCTTTAGTTTCTCCTGGTTTTGTCCTATTCGGTACCAACAGCTGGAATGGCTTCTCATTTATCAAGATTTCACTTCCACTGCTTCCCTTTAATTCCTTTTGCTTCTAATTTTAAGGTTGTCTGCAGATTTCGTGGTGCATGACGTTGCGAACGCCAGTCAAAGCTCCTATGTAGATTGGTTAATGACTTCATCAATAAAGTGTGTTTATCAGTAATCAGATGAATATTGGCTACCAATTTAGCGAAATACATTGTGGATTTTTCAAGCAGGTAAACTAAGCATAACGAAATTCGGTACATAAGTGCAGCGATCTATCTGCCCAAAGAATTTTGGGAGAATTGTGCTGATGCGCTGCCCAAAAGAAACCGGACTCCGAGGGCGCTGCTACTCGTAGACGTAGTGCAGGGTTCTCACGCTAGATGGTGTTATTAGAAACCTTCATGAAACAGCTGTGCAGACAGCGTCAGTGTAGAGCTGAATGTGCAAGTGTGGTATTGTTTTCTCTGACTGTTGGCGGGTTACCTTTGCGAAGTCGTTATGGCAGCTTTAAAAGAACAAAGAGTGTGTGTGAAATGTTGTTTCCTGCTTAAGAAAACTGCAACGGAGACACACCAAATGCTTCAGGAAGCTTTCCAGGAGGACGCTATGAGCCGCACACAGGTTTCCGAGTGGTTTGGGTGCTTTAAACTTGGTGAGATGTGTGTTGAAGACCAAGCTCCTTCTGGACGCCCTTCAACATCGCGAAATGAGAACACTGAAAAGGTCCACCAAAAGATCAAGGAGGATCGTCGGCAAACGATCGACCAAATTTCAGCATCGATAGGAATCAGTTGGATCTCGTGCTCGCTGATTTTGAGGGAGGATTTGCACATGAGACGTGTTGCTGCTAAATTTGTTCCTTATATACCTACGAGCACAAAACCATCTGCATGAATGTGTGTCAGGACTTGAAAACAGAGATTCCACGTGATCCAAACTTCTTGAACAAAGTCATTACAGGGGATGAGAGTTGGTGTTACGGGTATGACCCAGAAACCAACCAACGCGTCAAGCCAGTGGAGGACTCCCAACTCTCCCAGACCCCCCCCCCAAAAAAAAAGGCAAGACAAGTGAGGTCAAATATGAAGACGATGATCATTGTCTTTTTGATGTTCGTGGAATTGTGCTTCGGGAATTCGTACCCCCTGGCCAGACTGTTAACCAGCACTTTTACTTGGATGTTTTAAGGCGTCTGCGAGAAGATGTGAGGAGGAAACGTCCGGGACTTTGGCGATCAGGTGACTGGTTTCTGCAGCACGACAACGCTCCAACACACACGGCCTTACGAGTGACCCACTATTTGGCATCTCAGAGGTGGTCTGTCGTTCACCCCGCCCCGTATTTGCCGGAGCTAGCCCCGTGCGACTTTTTCCTATTTCCACGAATGAAAAAAACGCTAAAAGGGGAGGGTTATGACGATGTGGAGGCGGTAAAAGCAGCTTCGCAAAGGGCACTGGACAATATCAAACTTGAAGAGTTCCAAACATGCTTCCAACAGTGGGAAAAGAGACTTGACAAGTGCATCACATGTAATGGAGAGTATTTTCAAGCTGACTGAAGTATTTTTGTAAAAAGGTTCACCAATAAAGTTTTTATGGCAACAATCCGGTTTCTTTTGGGTCCCCCCTCGTATTGCATTACTACATCACTCCAGATGATTCCCGTTGATAGAAACAAAAACATTTTGCTCAGACTAAGGATCAGTATAGTTTCATACTGTCACGAAAGCTGCGAATGCCTACCTAAAGTGTATAAGCTCAGTCCACTCCCTTATTTGCCAAAGAGATGAGCAATAATGTAACATTCAAGGACAGCCGCTGGCTGACATCACGAGCCGAAAGTACATGCATCTTTATTGCAACGTGCTGATTTTTTCAGATCGTTCGGTTTTGGAAAATCTAGAAAAGAACTACTTCAATCCTTCAGTCTTCACCAGTCAATCCCAAAGTCTTCGGTTTCCAGAACTACCTTGCCCGGGAAGCGCTGAGACCAAGAGTAGTCAGATATCAGAGTTGGCAAGCAGTTACATTTAAAGTCTGCGAGCAATGAGCGTCGAGAAGCTACGAGCAAACAGTGGATTTGCTTTGTGTATTTATATTGGCTATATAAGCTAACGCTGTGATGTTTAGGTAACAAGTAAACTGAGTTTTTGTCATTTTGCCACAATACTAAATATTCTTCTCAGTTGTGCACAGTAGTTAACATCTTCCAGAGAGTACAAAATGACCCTCTCGAATACTCAAAGAAGTAAATGATAGTCATATTGAAGATATCTTTTCCTATATCTCTCTTGCTTTTTCTACTTCCCTCTATTAGGCCCAGAAGAGATATAAATATTTGATTATAAATGTTATAAAATATGCATTAAATGGCGAGTGTTATACTCAAAAAACGGAAATATAAAGTATTGAGCATATTCTGTGTTACTGAGGAATTACGAGAAGTGCCAAGTAGTCCTGCAGATCAGAAAGACGCGCTGAAGTCGACTTGGGTATTACAGACTAAGGGTAGCTTCCACTGAAACAACAATGCATTATACTACACGGTTTATCGGGATTAAAGCTTATCTACTTCTAAAATTATAATAACAAACTGCAGGTGAAGGATATTAAAGCATTTTCACTGAACTTTTATGATTATTCTGAAAAATCAAATTTAGTTTATAAAGATTTGAAATCAAAATTTGTGCTGCCGCGATAGAATAAGTCTACTACAGAGATTAAGAGATCCTTCAATTCATATTTCATTTTATCATTAGCAAAGACAAGAGCTATAATTTTTAAGTGAGGTGCCTGCTTTGAAACTTACTCATTTAGAGGACGTTGCAATATTTGGAATTCATCTACTGTGGGCTATAGACCAGTCTCAAAAACAGCCCATGAGAAAGATACGAGAATCGCTTTGAAGATCTTGTCCACATTTATACTTGTTATTTATATGTTATTAGCATTTCTTAATTGTTAAATTCGCCAAGAACTCTGGAAGATATAGGTAGTGCGATCCGTGACTGGCAGGTATTAAAAGGTCCTCATTGTCAATGACCATTGTGTGCATGTGAAACTGCGCAAGCCGTTATCACCAATTACCGGAACTAGTTAACATCGTGCAGCAACAAATTTAGTATTACATCTGTTGCATATTTCCTCTCATGGCGTGTCATCATGCGTAATACCAGCAGTGAATTTAAATGTGTGAGGTTTCTTGAGAGGAAATAGTAAAGAAAAGAGTTTGGATTGGATTGGATTATACTCCGGAGGGGATTTGGCACTGCAACCAGATTTGATCTATTGTATCTATGTCCAAAGTAAGGCATCCCCGGGAGGAAGGATGAGGCGAGAAGGAACAAAGGGTGGCAGGAGTCACGACAGTGCAGCAGGCAGGGTCCCTAGAATTCACTAGTTGGAAGTTCCCTGCAGACCAGTAAAATCGCTACCCACCGTGGTCCTGAAATGGACTACTATGCCAACATAGAGACTGAAGACCGTCCTACCGGAAGAGGAAATGTTTACCTGGAGCATACCATCCTGCCATGCAGCACCGAGACTCTCGCCGTATCAAACCCGAAAGAGACCAGTCGGTAAGAGATTATGTGAAATTTTAATGGATATGAAATGAATGTACAGGAAATTCGGGGGATGAAATTAATCTACCCACCTTTCACCTGGCAACCCGGAAAATCCCAGAAAAAACTCAAGGGTCAGGTAGGCCGGCCACGGTAATCGAATCCGGATCTTCAGAATGCGGGCCACAGATGAAACCGCCTGAGCCAACCAGCTTGGTTAAAGAAAAGAGTTACTTAATGTATCTAACACCAGCAAATCTTAGCACAATGTGTAATCAACGGAAAGTGATCAAGAGAATGGTGGAGGGTACACAAATCTATCATGCATAAGTGTGAGTGAGTGAGTGAATGAGTGAGGTTCGATATTCTATCTCTGATACTATTCTCGTATTTGATATAGGTGTTACTAAACCTATTAACATTTCTTAGGATACGGTTTCAAATCCCTCGCTTGACTGCACTTTGTTCTCCCAAGAGAGTTTTCAAGTTTTTCTCCCGTTTAAGTTTGAATAAAACTCTTTCTACAACACAAATACGGTAATGTGCGGAAAACAGCTTAAAACTGGCTGACTTATCACGAAATCTTTTTCTTTGTTTTCCTCAGTTATGCAAGACCAGTAGCTGTAACTTTAACTCACGTATTTCGCGGTCTGTACACTTGCTAACTAGATGTTCATATTTTCCTACATCGTTGAAACTTCATCACGCAACTCACTTACACACGCTAAAACAAGTAAAGGAATGAAAAAGAAAAGAGCAAACTCTTGAAGCCTGTGTTCAAGTGCAAATCATTTCCGCGGCTGGTTTGTAATGGTGTCTGGGGACGCAATGCTTTAGCTTCGTTCTGTTATCCCTTTACATATACTTAGAGTTCCAACTACTGAATAGGTATGCGCTGACAGCCGAACAGGTAATTACGTAGCTATTATTGCTTGAGGAAAACATGATTTCATCTCCTAAGCTTGTTTGATTTCAAGACATTTTTTGCTTACACATCAACACTGAAACACCTTCCTTTTCGTTAACAAACTAAATATCCATAAAAAATGAAAGATTGTGCCCCTAAATGAAAAAGTCAATAAATCAGGAATTACTTAATATTACGTATGTAAATCATCTTCTTATACTGCTCTCATTTTACGGGTGTGGATGATATCAAATGCCTAGTCAAATTTTCATAAAATGATACTTCTTCCATAGCATCTTGTGCTTGATTCCTCAACATCTAGTCTTGCGGACTGATCTAGCTCCAAAACTGATGATGGATTCAGCTACTAATATGATTTTTTTAGTCCACAGGTTTATTAGTGGTTTCCTCAATTCATAAAACTGGGCCTAATCTTAGTTATTGTCTTCACACAACTCAAGTGAAATTATAAACAAGTTGTTAAAATATCCTGTGATATGATTAGCTCTGTAACAGATCATTTCTCAATGCCCATTCCCTCCACAGTCATTTTATACACATCAAATTATTCCTTGGGTCCTTGTGAAACGTCGAGATAATTATTATTTTATTTTGCGACAATGCTTCAGAGTGTTTGTATTAATAAATTCACCTGACTTGGAAGTTTTAAACAACGCCTCACTCTGTAAAGGATGAACGCCTCACCAACCTTAGTGTAAAGTAGTTGTAGAAAATTAGACCTATACACTTGCCCTACACGTCTCCATTGATCAATGTCAACATTTTTGGCTGTTATCCCAATTTCTATTGCTTTCATTTTTTCTAATTAAAATGTAAATTTATTCAACGTTGTGATTTAAATACATGTTCCGGGACACGATAATTATTCTTAGAGTGTTTATATTATTAGTGTGATGAAGCTGTCACTAACAATTAGTTTTATCAGAGTCTATTGTAAGATGTAATACGCCATAATATTGTGCTGAAGAAGTTGGTACACCATAACACCTCGTAGTACATACATAGGTCGTTCAATGTTATACATACTTTTGTAAACATAAAACGAATCTAAAAAGCAATCGCAACGTAAGTAATATATTTTTATCATTTATTTGTTATCAACAAATGGCTGATTGAACAGTGATAGAAAGCGAGATTAACCTCAATGAGTTCCTTTGATAACACAACAATGTATAGAAAAAATTATTGCCCTCAAAAAATAATAGAACCACAAAGGTGCTAAGATTATTCGGACAATAGATTTCGTTAGAACGTCTTGAGGTAGTTTGGTTTGAAACTTGGTGGGAAGATCGATAGCCGAGATGAAATAGTACAATTGTATATTTTAGCTCGTGAGCCCTGCGAGGTGAGTTAGGATTAGGATTAGAATTTCACTACGGAAGGGATTCGGTACGTAGGCCACCATGTTGGACACACTATGGCTATACCACCAAGTAAGGCGCCCTCGGGAGAAAGGATGAGGCGAGAGAAGACAGAGGGTGGCCGATCCATGGAGCCATGACAGTGCAGAGGACAGGGTCCATATAGTTTACTAGAGACTTCCCCCGACAGGCCAGGACAACGGACACGCTCCCCTAATGCGGGACGGAAACGAGCCCAGCAGCCGAGCCCCATAGGTCACTGGCTGGCGGTTCCTAAATGCTCCCAGCAGAGGCACGGAGACCGATAATCGATCTACCGGAGGAAGAGAGCATATCATCCCTCCATACATCGCCGAGATACCCGCCGACACTTCTCCCTGAAAGAGACCACAGATGACAGGTGATGTGAAATGGAGGGTCAAGAAATTCGCGCCGTGAGTTACGGGCAGAGGGTAAACCATTCCCCAGCATGGTTTGAGCTCAACCTACATTCACGGAAAGCATAGAGGGAGCCACTTTGGTAATGCCAAGACAGCGGTTTCATCTGTAGCCGGTCTTGCATTGCAGTTTTAAAAAGAGGTACATATAATGAGAAAAAGGAAGTTTCTCCTTATCTGTCGGTTAGAGAGTATGTGCAGGATTATAAGCTCGTAGATCAATGCGTGTAAGTTAGCGCTGACAAATCTAGGTTTATTTGAGATAACTTGAAGTGTAGCTTCTATGGCTTGGACACCTTGATTATACAAGGAATCAACTGTTGAAAATGCTCTTTGTTATTATCTTGACACACCATTTCATTGACCTCAAAATAGCAAATAGTACATAAACTAAACTCTCTATTTGTAGAGCACGTAATTTTATATCGAACAACAGCAAATGCTTTAACAAAACACTTTATTCTGCACGCAGAACGTTTGCTTAAAAAACCAGAACTTTGAACCAAGCCTTTAAAATAGAAGTTATTTCCGCTGAAACACAGTTATAGTAATTACAAGTTTTCTTGTCCTGAATACGTGTCACAGTAATTATTGGTAAAAAGTGAGTGACTTGAAGTTTGAGATTTTATAATCACGTATTGATGGAATAGACGTAAACCGGATCAAAAGGCTTGTTTTTTTAATAGTCACAACCGGCTTCCAACAAGTGGTATGTAGTTTTCAGTACTGAAAGAGTTATGTGGATGTTCCTCAGCCTACCATTTGTGATCGCTAGGGAATGAATATTGCACGACATGTTCAACACAAGATGGAGATAAAATAAGAGGTTGCACTTCAATTAGAAACACCAGTTGTAGAAACCTTCTCACTAACAACGGAAGCATAAAATAAAAACAAAGACGGAGAGGAAAGGAAAAAGCTTGTAGAAAATCAATGGACGTTCCTTCATTTGATACAAATTTATTAATTAAATGTATTTTACTTATTTTCAACCAAGGTGGTGGCCAATACTATGCAGTTAGTTGGCAACCCGTGGTTCTCGAGCTGCAGTCACATATCGATAAATAAACATTAGTTTACTCCGGTTATATCCTGCGTGCATTATTACACATATGCTTATTTGTAGTCAAGGAGCATGTCATATAAGCCTGGTATTTGATCTTTCTCCTTTCTTCGTGCCATAAATTATAGCATGACAAAGTATGGTATACAAAACTTATTTTCAATGGGAAATTCATAGCAGGTGTTCATATTAACATTTTTTCTCCCTTTCTCGTCAATGCTGAGTTAGGAGGCGCTTGGGTTCCCTCAGAGCGAGGGAGCCGAAGCATCTGACCTGAGAGATGAAATCAGGGTTGAGGAGTCGACCCAACGCCTGAGATGAATGATGGATGGAGCAATTGTTTGAATGATGGTGGGGGAAGCCGGAGGACCCGGAGGAAACCCACCCAGCGCCATGTTGTCCACCAGAAATCCTACTTTGAGGTCACCTGGGATCGAACCCGGGCCATCTAGGTGAGAGCCAGCGGTCTGACCACGCGCCATGGCGCGGCCATTCATATTAACATAAATAATAAATACACAGCAAAGGCTAGGCTCTTCCCCCAAGAACATTCCTTTTTTATTCTTTTCTCTTTTTCGCCTTCCACCTCTTTTCCACATTTGAGCCATTTATCTCACTATTGTCTACCGTATGTCATATTTTTCTACGTTGAAATATTTTCCTCGTTTATGATTCATTTCATTACATTTCATAGTAAGCAGGTTCATCTCATTCTATGCCCCAGGTAAGCTCTTTTGCTTGGTCATTTAGTATTATTTATTCCACGCGCCTCTAATGTTTTCTGTTGTCACAGCTTTCATGTTTCGGCATTACAGTATTATATTCTGCACAGAACAACTTTTCCTTTCTTTTTCAAAGCTGCTGTCGCTTTTCCACAAGAGCTCATATACTGCTGATAGAAACAACATAGTATCTAAAGCTATCTACTGTTTTACTATGTCACAAGAATTATCAATGGTTTCTTCATGTAATTCTGTAATAGTCTTAGTATTTCTCTCTTTGCATTTAGATTCAAATGAATTATTTTGTTGATATTTTTTACAACATTTTCCTAACAATAATTTTAGATTAATTTACAATTTAAATTTTAATAATCTTCACTCCTCAACTTTTCCATTTGGTTACATTACCATGTTCATTAGGACATCTTCCTCCTTTACCACATCTCCCTTCTTCTGGAATCATTCTGCACTAAATTTTCTAGGTAAACATTAAATAGAGTTGATGATACGAGCGGGCAATACTGATGTATGCTTCTCCCTAATCCACTTCATTGTGACACAATCTTTGCTATGCTTATTACATAGGAAACCACTTTATTTCCAAAATACTGTATATCAGAAAATGTGCTACAAACACTCATTTAGGTCATTCACTCTTGCACACCAAATTACTCAAAGTGGCCCTACCATGTTTGGAATGTATTATAGGGTCGAACATAACCTACCAGAACCCTCAAACTCCAGGGGAGATAATGACTCCAGCAGGCATAACGTGATGCGGATTCCATGAGTTTGACAGATATTATGTAGATTTTGCTTCTTCAAAATCTAAAAGTAAACAACTATCCTAACGCACACCATGTGCTCTAATTTCATTTGAGGCCTATGGTCACGTACTATGGTCGTCCCGATATGAACCAGCTTCGTAGAAAATTCCCCCAAAATTGGATATCGAGATTTTCCGGAAGTACATAATTTAAAGTCTGCTGAAAAAAAGACGAAAATAATTTTAGAGAAAAATGTCATATATAGGTATGTTACTCTGTCTGTCTTTATATCTTTAAATAATATAACTAGTGTGGTCAAGATTGAAGTGGGCAATATGCTTCCGTACAAGAAACTATATGAAGTTTTATTCAGAAACCTTTCTCTACGAGTACAAAATGGTAGTGGAATTAAGAAGAACTCGACAAGGCTGTGGCTCCTAAAACGTTCAGTCCAAACAAATGAAAATGCTTCAAATCTGTGTGATATAAAACCATTTATTTATTTATTTATTTATTTATTTATTTATTTATTTATTTATTTATTTATTTATTTATTTATTTATTTATTTATTTATTTATTTATTTATTTATTTATTTATTTATTTATTTATTTATTTATTTATTTATTTATTTATTTATTTATTTATTTATTTATTTATTTATTTATTTATTTATTTATTTATTTATTTATTTATTTATTTATTTATTTATTTATTTATTTATTTATTTATTTATTTATTTATTTATTTATTTATTTATTTATTTATTTACTTACTTACTTACTCACTTACTCACTCACTCACTCACTCACTCACTCACTCACTCACTCACTCACTCACTCACTCACTCACTCACTCACACACTCACTCACTTACTCACTCACTCACTCACTCACTCACTCACTCACTCACTCACTCACTCACTCACTCACTCACACACTCACTCACTTACTTATTTATTTATTTATTTATTTATTTATTTAGTCATTTATTTATTTATTCATTAATTCATTCATTCATTTATTTAATTTATTTATTTATTTATTGTTATCTGAAAAGGTTCCAAGAGCCATAGCTCATGCTAGGGAACAGTACAAAAATATATAAAATGATGGCAAACAGCCCTTAGCAATACTTATATTACATTTTCATAGTAGGAATGAATTACCGTACAAGAATAACATATATGAAACATACAAAGATACAAACATTCACTATAATTCAAGAAATAATAGTAACAAAGAACTTAAGAGAAAAAAGAAGCTATATATTCTATGGGACATTAATCCATATTGATTTTTAAACAGTTCAGCTTTCTAACCAGCTATGAATGTGTAACACTTTATCAGCTATCAACATATGCCTTCAGTACATTTTCAGCAACTTTCCTTTTAAAACCTTTTATGTTCCTGCAGCCTTTCAGTTCCAGTGGCAGCGCATTATTTAAGTTGATAACGTGTGAGGTTAAGCTGTTCAGGCCATAAGTAGAAGTGTTCACTGTAGGTTTTGTTAAGTTTCCTTTATTTCTTGTATTATATATATGTGAGGAGCTTTCAAATGTTAGATTGGACTTTAGAAGATTATTTTTTATTTTGTGGAGATATATTATCAAGGACAACTCTATGTTTACTTGTAATGGTAAAATGTTAGTTACATGGTAGAGTGTTTTTGTGTTTGTTCTAAAGGGTAGATTGTAGATTATTTTCAAGGCACGATTTTGAAGTACTTCGTGGTCATGAATTAAATATTTAACAGAGTTACCCCATAACATGTTTAAGTAATCCAAATGAGATTGAATTAAAGCACGGTAGATACTTCGTAAATGATTTACACTGAATCCTTTGAATTTCAGCCTGTGAATTACAGCTAACACAGGAAGAATCTTATTTTTTTACATGCATGATATGGTCCTTCCATGTGAGCGTACTGTCTAGAATCAAACCTAGATATGTGATTTTTGTTAATCTTTCAATCACTGCGTTATCAACGTGTATCTTGTTATTTACTACTGGTACGTATGATCTTTTATGAAATAACATATATTTTGTTTTACAGATATTTAATGTTAACTTATTGCCCTTAAACCAGCTATTCAATGCATTGCTGTATGTCATATATCAGATGGTGCTCAGAGTTATCTATATATAACAAACATATATCATCAGCAAACATAGTCAATTTACCTTTTAGTATTAAACATCCTATGTCATTTATAAAAATTAGGAATAATATAGGACCTAATACAGAACCTTGTGGAACACCATGATGAATTACTGATAGAGAACTGGAAATGTTGTTCATATTTACAAATTGTTTCCTATTACTGAGATAATTCTGAAACCAGTTGAGAGGAAGTCTTCTTACACCAGCATACTCAAGTTTCTCTAGCAATAAAGTATGATCTACAGTGTCAAAAGCCTTTTTAAGTCAATAAATAAACCAGCAGCTAAACGATTTCTATCCAGAGCTCTTTGAAAAGGTACGATAATATCTAGCGTGGCAGCAAGAGTACTAGATTTATTAATAAATTCATACTGATGATTGTGAAAAAAGTTGTGTTTTTCTAGATGCTGTAACAACCTAACTTTTACTACTTTTTCCAGAATTTTGGCAAATACAGGAATAATACTTATTGGTCTGTAATTATCCATAATTACTCTATCACCTGTCTAATAAATTGGGACAACTCTTGTGATTTTACAACCATCAGGTACTGAACCTGAACTAAGTGATAAATTAATAAAGGTTACAATGTGTGGAACCAAACTGTACTTGCACTTTGTTAACAATTCATTTGATAAAATATTATCTGTTTTATTACCTTTGTCTTTTATTGTTGCTATCATTTTTAGAACCTCATTATTATCTGTTGGATATAGAAAAAGACTATTTGGTACTGAACTATAAGGTGGTGGAGTATATTGTGTAGCTATACATATCTTCACTAACTGATCAGCTATATTTACAAAGTATTGGTTAAAACACTCACATATTTCTAACAGATTTACTATCTTTTGATTTTATTATCTTTAATTTCCTCCTTTTATGGGAAATCAAGTTATCACCAATTACAAAAATGATATGTTTAGCAAACATAGGCAAATCGTCCCTTTTGTTATTCCTTTCATACCAGAATCAACATTCGTCATTTGTCTCCCTTAAGTATTAATATTTGTATGAGTGTAATACACTTCACTCATGCACTTAAGAGAATACCATTTGTTTTATTCGTTCATTTGGAGCCATGGTAATTACATAAGTGAAATTTCACAGGTTACCACGTCTCGTATCTGCAAAGGAAAACAAGAAGCAGTGTACTTTGCTTCCCTGTGACCATGTACCCATCCCATTCAGACGAGCGCTCTTCTTTCAATAATGCATTGGTTATGCTAATAATATTTAAATAAATTAAAATAATAATTTAATCTATATTTAAATAAAATTTTACCCAATCATAAACCTAATAATCTAACAAAAATTGGTATTATTTTCATAAAAGAAATTACCAAATTACCTGAATTCTGTTATATTATTTATAGCTCTCTGTAGGTCCCTCAGCAACAAACGAGCACAATAAAGGATGAATTGTGATTGGAATTCACTAGAAGAATTTGAATGTCTCAATTTGAGACAGTATTTTATAACCAGCTTAAGAATGCATCAGATACGAAGTGATACATATAATACATTAAAATCCTAGTACAATAAAAAGGATGTTTAAGAGATGGGTATGGAAGTTCGTGACTGTACTGAGACCAATAATAATGTATGGTTCAGAAAGTTGGGTGTTGACAACCAAAGAAGAATAGTGGTTATTTCGGTGGGAACGAAAGTTTTGAGAAATATATTTGGAGCGATAAGGGACTTAGGCTGATGGAGAATGCGGACTAATTTGGAGTTACAGTGCGTATTTGGACAACCAAATATATTAGTTAAAATTAAACAAGGAAGAATAAGGTGAATGGGCCATGTGCAGAGAATGCCGGAAACAAATATAGTTAAGAAGATATTTATAGGAAAGCTTGATGGCAGAAGGAGGAGAGGAAGACCCATGAAAAGTTTGGTAGATGGTGCAGAAGATGAATTGTGAAAGTTGGACATTAAACGCTGGAGAAAGAAGCAGAGGATCGAGTAGAATGGAAGAGGGTAGTTAGGGAGGCGAAGGGCCTACATGGCCTGTAGCGCCATCACCATCGTCATGGAAGTTCGTGGATCACATACGAAGTGATGCAGAGAGTACATTAAAATGCAGTGGTGCTTAAGAGGTAGGTGTGTAAATGTAGCATATTTATGTATGTATTTAACCAATTTGTCAAACTTAGACTGTGATCAGCGCACTTGATGGAATTTACTCTGGTGATGTTAGCGTTCAGTTTTTCCGTTTTCCTGCTAAAAACACAGTTTGCTCTGCGAAAGGTTGAGCGGTTTCTCTGCTATCACCGAACAAGTGAAAATAATTAACCTTAGTAGCATCCATTCATGCAAATTCAATATTACTCTCATGACGATAAGTTGCAATATGCCTATTTATTGATTTATATATAAACAGTTACCCTTCATACCTAACAGCACAAAGTAATGACAAAGTATTGCCACGTTTCGAAATACTTTACATCGCACTGTGCTATATAAGTAACGTGCCACCGTAACAATGCTATTTCAGTTGTGAACTCAACTTTGCTGAACGTCAAAGATCGTAGGATTCCCTTCGTAACTCTGCCATACTATATTCCTAAAATATAATATAATTATCAATTTCTCTTCCATTAATATAAATCAATATAGATTTTCCAGACTAACTCCTTAGACATCAATTCTGTAAAAGCTTTGGATTAAACAATGACTATGTGAATTTGTGTTTAAACATGGGTTCATGCTATGTTTCATTTATTACTATAATATTCTAAAACACACTTATATTTTTACTAAAGAGAAGAAGCTCTAATTTTTTTCATTTGGAGCTATGATTTAAGAAATCTACACATATCATATCTTTTTTGGACACATTAAAAGTATTTCTTCTCAAGATGTATGTTAATAGAGTAGGACTCGGATGCCTTCATGGAAGCATAAAATATTCGCGTGAACTCAAGTCATTATATATTTCTATCAAAAGAAAATTAAAAAATACTAACATTGATAAACAGCCTTGCCCTATGTAATTTAGCACCCGTATAGATATATAGGAAATACACTGTACGTGAAATATAACCTATGAACATCTTACATGGATTAAAATACAGAATTTTTTATTTAAATTTACAATTTAATTTACTGATTGATTCATCGACACTTTCAGGGAGTTGCAAGATAAAATTCGAGAGTACAGTCTTCTCACCAGTCTTTGTATTCTATATATTCTATCTTCCACTTTATGTTCTTCCATGTTCTTTCCGCGCTTTCTCTTCTAGACATTCTCATACTTCCATCTCAGTAGTAGATATTCAATTACACTCCACTGTGATTCCTGCTTCATTTGGTCTTCTTCTCCTTTTGGATTATTTTTGGTTCTCTTGTAGGAATTCCTTTTCAAGAGGCTAAAGCTGGAATAAGCAATTTTGGGTCTTGTCCCGCAGTGCTTTGTTAACATTCTTGTTTGGCGAATTAATCTTTTCTTCTCAGATGGCATTGCACCTGTGACGTCCGAAAAAAAAGAGAAAAAATGTCAAGTACAAATCCTACAAAAGAGAAAAATAGCAAGGCTTTTAAGGCGTGCTGCCTTTTTCTCAGAAGTAACGAATGTAGACAGATAAATGGAGACATTCCCAACTGAAGAGGAGTTTCCATGCTACATTGACCATAAAAATGTTACCATTTTCGAACTTTTAAGGGCAAAAACTCGACAGCTATTCTGACTCAGCATTTTCCTTTTAGAAATATAGCGTGTACAGGGCAACAACAGCACTTAGCTGTTGAATATGGAAAACATTACAATGGTGTTATCTAGACATTTAGTAATATAGTATCAACAACACCTCACCTTATAATTGGTACTCCCAGAAAAAGATCTTGTTTTGCTTTGTTTTGTTTTAGACAACTCAAGAAATCAGGACATCATAGATTCCAAACATGTAAATTATTTTAAAGTTTACAACACATGTTTTGAATTCATCTCCAATCTAAATATTTGAAAGCTATTTTCTCTGAACTGGAATTTTAAGATTTAATTTTGCGCTGAACTAACTATATGTTACCTATTAAATTGCAAAGTCTTGTTCTGATGCATTTCTGCTCTCTCCTAGGTTCTAGATTATTCCTTTTCTCCTGTGAGAAGAAACAGGTTCTTACATATTATCGACCTCTGAACTCTAATAACCATGGTTCGATGTCCTATCCACCCAAGTAGTGGGAGTTGAAAGTTATGGAGCAGGAAGAAGAAAATGAATTTGTCGTTGTTTCGTGCCGACATTCAATTACTTTTTTTTTCTGGAACCGGTCTATTATCACTAGGTTTCTGCTTGGCAGCTCTTTGGGAGGATTTATGAAATACATTAGCATGTATATTAGAGCTTTTTCCAGAAAGAATGTAAAAGAAAAACTGAACGTCTTGATAGGCATCTTGGAAAGTTCTCTTTTTTACTTTGTTGGCAACTGTCCCCATACCATTTAGCAATATGAAACTAAGAGTGGTCAAGATTATGGCTTCTCTATCTAGAGCTCCTAGAACTTGATTACCCGCTGGAACAGGAAACATTTCATTAATTAAAATCACTCCTCACCATGCTTACAGTCCGAAAGAATGAATCTCTCTATGTGTACAATTGCCAAAACACGTTATCTATTACAAAACCTACCCATAGAGGAAGAGAAACTAAAACTACTTTTGTGTGAATTTCTAGAACAGATAGGAAAATGTAATGGATACACAATTTATTTTCTTTTTCTAAAAAAAAGAACTGCTACATAGAACCTTGAAACCACATCATGAATGAATGAATGAATGAATGCATTTTCTGTCAACAGACTGGTACAGCTTCTGAGATTGTCAATTTGTCAACGTTTATATGCATATTTACAAAATGTATTTCAGCTTTAGAGATTTAAAGTTACTACAATTATCCATATATTAGACAGTCATTATGCATATTCTTAAACATATTTACAAATAAATTTGCATATAATTTTATGATATCCTCTAAGTTACAGTATCAAATACAAGCAATATTTACAAATCTAGATCACCTAAACGTCCGCTAATAAGAAAGGATTTTAATTTTATTTTAAATATGTTACCAGTTAGTTGCTTAAAGTAGTTAGTAATTTATTGAAGAGAAGTAGTCCTTCTATGTTTACATTTTTCTCTGTAATTTCCTTATTGAACCCTCTTCTAAAATAATCTGCATTATGTCTAGTGTAATGACAAAGGATGTTATTGTTTTTTTTCACTTCTATTTTCTATTTCAAATGTCTTAATTACAGTGAATATAGGGTTATTATGCAATTCTCAATGAATGCATGTTTAAATATCTCCATAGGTTTTAAATTATAAATTATACTCATGCATTTCTTTTGCAGAGTAAAGAGTCTTTTTTATGGGTTTTGTACGCAATTCCACATATTTCAATCCCATGTGCTAAATATGAATATATTAACCATAGTAATTTTTTTAAATAAAGCCACATTTTCTAAAGGTTTAAAATATCGCAATAAATAGACAGATTTACTGATTTTGTTATATACGTGGTCTCTATGAGCTGCTAATTAGAATACTACTCATAATTATTCCTAAAAAATTAATATTTTCATTTTTATATTGCTGAATGCATGAGTTTCTACGTTGTGTGACAGACTAATATTCATCACAGTGGTTTTCCCTATACCTATTACATTTAAGGTTAAGAAACTCAAACAATTTTATCAGGGTAGGTAATATTTTCCATATTAGAGTTAACCCTTTATTAGTTTTCCACGAACATATCACAATAGTATCATCTGCATAAGATACTATTTTTATAACTGGGAACTAGGACATGTTGTTTATGTAGATTATAAAAAGAAAAGGACCTAAGATAGTTCCTGGAAATATACCATATTTCACTTGCCTATACTTTGTCTGGAACAGATTAGTATAATTTTCCTTTCTATGGCATCTGTGTTGACTGATATCTACCTTCTATTTTTTTTTTTTTTTTTTTTTTTTTTTGTGATTGACGTCCTCCAACGTTACGTCATATCGGACGATGAATGAAATGAGTGAAATGATGCTCAAATGATCCCGGGGTTCATGGAGCTTAGAGTTACCCGACAATCATGTTTCAGGATAAGGGATAATCCCGGAAAAACCTTATCCAGGTAACTCACCCTGACCAAGATTCCAACTCGGGACCTCTTGAACGTGAGGCAGACACGCTACCATCTACGCTACCGAGGCGGGCTCTGCCTTCTGGGTATAAAGAAATTAATTTTCTAGAGAGTCCTCTAATTCCATATGACTAATATATTTAAAAGTATTTTATGTTCAATACAATAGAATGCTTTGGAAATATCTAAGAAAAGTGCGTTAAGTTTTTCATTATTTCCTACTTTATTGTAACTTCAACTATAAATTTAGAAGTTGAGAACGCTTTTCTAAAACTATATTTAAATTTTTTTATAACTTTGTGTTTTGTAGTAAATTCTGTTAGGCCATTTAATTGTATTTGTTTCATAAAGCTTTGCAATTACCGATGTCAGGAATATTGATCTATAATAATTAACTTTATTTACATCCGCCTTTTTAAATAATGGTCTGACAGTACTAAGTTTTAGTATGTCTGGGAAAATCTCATTTATTAAATTCTGTAGTGGTTTAGCGAGTACATGCCTGCGTTGTTTCAAAATTATTGAGGTAATTTCATCCTAGCCACTACTGGGAAAATCATTTTTAGGTTGATTGCTACAAATTATTTACGATACTTATGCAAACTGACTTATTATTATTTTCAGAATACCTTCAAAATCTAAACTTAAAAATCTGATTCTCGGCATTTGCAGGGGTATTGAAGGCGCCCTGTGCTTTGAGAAACCTTGACGTAACCCTTTTATTGGATGGCAGGTTTTCGCTTATGTTCTAACAGCTGTCTCGCCATTATTGCAATGCAGTGATTTAAGGAATACGAGAGGCTATTTCATTTCCTGTGCAAATGATGCTCGTAAATATTTTAATATAACCGGATCCTGAATATTTTTACACGCATAAAAGACTGGTATCTGAACACCGTCGAAGGAAAGGTAGTCGAATATCGATATGATGTTCATAACTTGAGCAATGGAAGTGCAAGAGAATCGTAGTAATCTAGACATGTTATCCATACTAGTGACAAAGTAACCTGTTGCAAGGTACATTCAAACACTGCAGTCAAATCTCAATAAAATTGTTATGAGTACACCTCGGATTTTTAAATCACTAAAAGCCAATTTTTAAGCGCCTTAATAGGCTCTAAACTTATGAATGTATTCATTAATGACAGTTTTGGGCACCTAAAATATACTTTTCAGAAACTTAGCATTTGATTTTATGTCTTGAAATTAAATTATTATTTCCATAAGTTTAAAAGTGCAATAGCGAGTATTAAAAATTACACAATAAGAAAGGCAGCATATTTGCTAAATTACTGTACCTAGAAACACTTTACCATTTGTCCTGCACTAAATTATGAATCATTGTGACTAATCATACTATGATTTTAGAGTGAAAGAAATACACTCTCAGAATATACTAAAAAGACTACATAAACCACTTCATATTTATTAGAATATCTAAACACTGTGGAGCTGATATTAGCCACCCTCTTACTAAGATATGCTTTGAAAAACACTGTTACGAAATTATGAGTGTCTTCAATAATCTAATCTAATCGAGAGCGAGTAAATTATAATAGTATAATATGATAAATTAATTTTTTCCCTCCCTTTCTCGTCAGTGCTGACGTTGGGGGGCGCTTGGGTTCCCTCAGAGCGAGGGAGCCGAAGCATCTGGCCTGAGATGAAATCAGGGTTTAGGGGTCGACCCAACGCCTGAGATGAATGATTCATGGAGTAATTGGTGGAATGATGGTGCGGGAAACCAAATGACCCAGAGGAAACCCATCCCAGCGCCATGTTGTCCACCACAAATCCCATTTTGCGGTCGCCTGGAACCGAACCCGGGCCGCCTAGGTGAGAGCCAAGTGGTCAAACCACTGAGCTATGGCGGGGCCTGATAAATTAATAAGGAATTGATAATGCGATTAAGAATTAGAATCCTGTAAATATTTAACATTAATGAATTTCTTGTGGAAAGGTTAGTGAGATTTGTTTATCTATATATGAGAATTATTGGGCAAGAAAATTAGATACGTAATTAACACATCGTTCACCCTATTCATTATTCATTCCGGAAAATTCTTGTAGAACCATTCTCGGTTCTCAGTGCGTGCGTAATGATGGGTTAAGTACTTATTGTGAAAGTGAAAGGAGCTCAAATTTCGGCAAATGGCTATCATGGGAAGTATACTCATGCACATAGACATGTAGGGCACTCGAGAGACATTATAATGTGAAGAATGGTGTTATTGGTCTGCTTATGTAAGTAACGTTGATGGGGAGTTTGGTTAAAAGAGTAAGTTTACGTTTCAATAATCAAAGCTTAGGCATGTATTTATATTTTGCTTTCGAATTCCATGCAGCAAATTATCATGAAAGGCAAAGCATGTTGCCCTAGCACTTCAAAAACTGTATGGTTAGGTGTTAGAAAATTCACCAAAAGCGAAGAATGCCTTGGAAATAATTAATATTGTGGTTTGTAAATGACCTGCATTTTTGTATGTACGACTTTATCAGTAATACGGAATGCTACAAACTTCATTTTGAATGATAAAGTCTTCAAGGTTATTCATTTATCATACTTCAATCAAAATTGTATACAGACATTTTTGAGAAAATAAAAAATACCAAATGGAAAAATTGTCCACTTAAAGAGTAGCTTCTATTTGGGAATTTTCTTGAAAGTCATTATCTTGCAAGTTTGGTCTTTGAGTTTTTGTTTTAAGTAGAGATGGGTCGATACTAGTTTTTCTCAGTACTCGAACCTCGATACAGATGCGCGATATTTTTCAAATTGCCCAATACTTCGACACTCGATACCATTATTTCAACTTCTGAACAAACAAAGTAGAAAATTGGGAGAACTGTGTAATAACAATAAAATTAAATATTTACACATATTTGAGCCAAAACTTAAAACCATCAGTTTCCTTATTTTTAAGCTCTGCACTGGACATTTAAAAACAAAACAGTCCACTTTTATAAGTTTTTGTTAAAAAATACTAGCATTCTCACTCTTTCGGTGTAAAGTCTACTTCTTTTTCTGTCACATGTCAGTCCTGCTATGCCAAATAGTCTTTCTGAGATTACTGTTGCAGTAGAATACACAAATATTTAGCGGCTAACTTTTTTTTTCTTTTTTTTTTTCTTTTTTTTTTAGTGATGGAAATTTTGAATTTGTCTTCCAGTAGTCCAGTGCACTAGAAAGACGAGGTAAGAAATCATCATTGAGATGTGCAACAGTTTCTTACTGAGCGTTGTTAACTGGAACTAATTTTGACATAACGTTACTTACTTGCATAATGTTACTGTGCAGGTGCCATATTCCTGGCAGTTCCTCGGGCTGTGCAATGTTCTACGAATTTTCTGAAGTATCGTTCGATATCATGCAAGTATCTGGGTATCGAGGTATCGCAAGTATCCAGAACCCATTCATAGGTTTAAGACATACTGTTCAAACAAACACACGCGTGCGTGCGCAAACTGAACATATCTGGAGCTTTTTTTTCTTCTTAAATCCGTTATTTCTGCTAGAATGGACATTAAAACGCGCGTTTTCAGTAAAATCTCGATATCAATTTTTGTTTTCTGAGAAAATGCGATTTTTGCTCTGTCCTCCATAGCAGGTGGCGGGAAAAGCAAAAGTCATCGTTTCTAATTAAACGCAATATATGCAAAAGCAACTTCTTTTCTTTTTCTAATTTTCGTCTGCTTTCTTAAGAGTTTGTAATAACTTCCTCGCGTAATACTCTCTCATCCAGAGAAGAAAATGGAATTAATAATTTGTATTCATGCACTGATCTCCGCCTCCATGAATAGCTTGCGGTTGACAGCCTAACAAATCATAAAAGCAGTATTCATGGGTTCAGTGAAATACTTGAATGACGTGTTTGTTCAATGAGTCAATGAAAGCTGTTCTGCAAGGGGCGTGGCGACTGGATCGTCTCATATTTCATGTGATACGTATCGTGACCCTGTGTCCATTCTTGTGAAATGATATGTCCTAGTTTAAGGCATTATGAGATAGGTACCTGGAATTCCGCTTGCTTTCGCACTCCAACACATTAGTCAAGTCGTTAACAGATTGAATGTACAAAACATTACCTAATCATTATCAACATTGAAATTCCCTTCAGTTTTCCCGTCTAGAATCTTTCTGCCATTACTTCAGAACGCCAGGAAAATTATGCAAGAACTTTCGAACAAGATTATTCAAGTCTGTATTTCCCACTTAATATCCAGGTAAATTTTGAATTTATTTCTAATGGACATGCACTTAATTTGGGACTCCGCTTGCGATGGAGCTATTGAGTCAAAGCCACACAAATAGAATACAATGTGAACAAATTTAATAGTTATTTATGGGATTTTCGAGGTAAGTTAATATTTATTAGCGAGTGAACAAATGTAACGCCCAAGGCGTTAGCGTCGAGGGCTTAACTTTAAAGAGCGTGATGAACATCAAACTTCGCTAGTCCTATACGTAATTTTATCCGTTACCTAGAAAAAATCGACTTGAATTATGAATAAATTATAAAAAATATTAAAAATTGTTTCACAAAAGATTTAGTATCCATGTTTTTTCTAGGTGTAAGATGGTATTGGATGCTTTGAATAACAACTGTACCGTTAATATTAAATACGAAATGAAACTACAATAATAAAATATATAAATATATATGACAATTGTAGATGTCGGATGTTTTTCTTGTTTTTCAGATAACTAAAGAAAAATTGAACTTCGGACTAAGCCATCTACGAGATGATCAAAGGGATTATAATATAGTCAGTAATATTAGAGTAGGCGCTCCTGAAGAATTATGTGTTTTTGTCTCGGAAAGTTTAACTTTATTCTTCTACTTAACATGCTATATTGACTCTGCAGAGATATTTCTACTTTTTGCAGTGATTATTCCTGTTTAGCAGTAAAAGGCCTACTTTTCAGTAACAACACTATCTCTTCATGATGTATGTTTCCTTAAGTTGGCGGATAAAAGTAGTTCGTCGCATTTTAGGCAAATTAAACTTTGTTTTAGTAGTACTAGTTTATACTAATTGTGATTATTGATACAGCAGCTGTTAATTTCGATCACCAAACTGATTTAATTCCCCACGTACGTCAATTAGCATACTATTAATAGTTCTAAACGGTGGTTCAATTCTTAGATACATGCTACTCAAAACTTTACCCTGGCTTTATCTTTGTTAGTAAAAACCTCTCAGATAACGCACTGATTACTCCTCATCTATCTGTCATTTGTGATTCCTGCGCCTTCCATTGGCTGAAGTGATGCGTTCAATGGTGATTAGCACTCGTCCGAGAAGCGCGCCAGTACCCCTCTCAACTTTTCCAAGAGTAATCAGAGCCTTATCTGGAGGTTTCTTTTAAAAAAGATAATGTCAGGTTAACCTTTTGAACAGCAGAATAATACCAATCATAAATACATATTCGCTGGAAATACCAAGGTTTGTCCTATGTGAAAGGAAGTACTACATAAAATCATGTTAGAATCTTCTAAAAGTGCTTTTGCGAGTTAATGACAAACAAAGAAGCTGAACGCTAACATTTGGTCTGCAGCTCTACTTAACTCTCTAACTTCAGAACCTGTTAAAATACATTTCTTCATCGTAAAAAGCACCGATGACCTTTACAACTCTCCCAAAATATTAATAACGAAAGAGCGTTACTCTCAGCTTTGTTGAAGTTTTATGAACAAAGCCTATATGAAGTAATTCAGATACGATGGTAAAAGTGAAAAAGAAACACCGATCGTTCTAGGCTAAGCATGAAAAGATGGACAAAACTTAAAAGCTGCAATGTCGCACCCTTGCGTTTTTGCGATGGTGCCAAGCATAAAACCCAGAAGGAAAAGCATAGCTCAAGAATTTCTAAGCGAGGCAGTAGACACATTTATCCATTTTATCACTATTTTTTTCAATGTATTTATTTATAGTCGCTTTAACAGCAAGGTTATATCGCGACTACATGATACAAAATATACAGTATATGCATAATGCATACACTATATGAAATGCAGTAACAGTACATAGAACACTGAAGTTACACACAGAAGACACAATATTGTGTTACAATTCCAAAACAAACTTTACCGAAATGCGGTGGAACAGTTACAATACACAATAGTGTCAATGAAACTATACATACATATGACAATATAAAAAATTAAAATTGTAAATTACTATATATTTGCATATTAATAGCATGTACACTAGATTTCCATATACTTTTTTGTGAAGAGCAGCACATGCTTGATATTTGATGGTTTGTTGAGTATAGAAAACAAGTCTCCAGCAATCTCATAAATCCGTCGTTATTTAGCATACTGTTTGCATTCCATGAAGAGCTGTTTAACCGTGAGCTGTGTATTGCAGACTTCACAGTAAGGTAGATTGGTTTTGGCGAGGATTCTGATTCCAGGTTTGCTTCCAATGTATTTTGAGTTGCCTGCTGAGGTGGTTTATGGAATCTTGGCGAGAAATCTCGTGTTGTGCTTCCATTTCTGTAAGTTGACTAGCTTCTTTGGCGGCTCTGTCTGCATCTGCATTGCCCTTGATTCCACAGTGTGAAGGAACCCACATAGAGATGATATGCTTGTTTTTATTGAAGGCCGATAGATACCGGCTATGGATATCCTGGAGTAGCTGCAGATCAGTTGAATGCTATCTAGTACTTTGAAGGGAGCTTACTACTTACTGCACAATCAGAAGTACTATTTTTCTTACTTTCCATAGCAGTAACGAGTTTTGCCTCTAACCTGGAACTTATATTTTTAATGCTGCGGTCTTCATAAAATGGATATAACGTCCTAATAGTGAGAACTAGAAGGTCATTTGTGTAGTCGTGAACAATGGGTATCACATCAGACTTTCCTACGGTGTTTTCAAATAAGCTTACTAGTTGTGTGAAACTGAGGGCAAAATCCCTAGGCTTTTTTTTCCATCAGTTGTTTCACAGGTGACATAAGTTTACTAATAGAGATATTTCTGTCACTGTTTTTGGGTTTCTTGGATGAATGTTTACGACTTAAGGGGGGGCTCTTCCCTTGTGTCACAGTCATCTTCTGATTGTGGATCTGGTTGTTCAGACGAGAAATCGGAGAGAGAATCTTTTTCGTCATTGTGTTGATTATTTGTACTGCTACTTGTGAAGGAGAGCGGTCGTTTAGCCCTAACTGGAGGTTGCTCTGCTACTGCAGTAGATGTAGTGGGTGTGTTCGTAGGGGCCTTATGTCTTCCTTGCTGTTTCCCTGAGGTATCTGTGCTTTGGTGTTGGTAGTGTGCTTACGTAGCTCAGGAAAATTCTCTACAGATATACCTGAAAGGTTGCATAGGTTGGCTGTATTTGTTGGTGTTTTGCACTCTTTAGCTAAGTGACCCTCTTTTTTGCATATGAAACACATTGAACAGTCAGATGATATAAACTCAGTAATTCGTGCCTTCATATAGGATCTTCATATTCTTTGGGAGTTTATCTTGATCGTTTGGTGATACATAAGCTGAAGCTTAACAGTGAGAAATCTCTGGCTCAGAAATCCCAGCACGTATATGTGTTATGGATGACATGACTTTAACACCCATCTGTGATAGCGCATCTATAAGTAATTGGTTATTATAAAACTTGAGATTCTTCCAGAATTCGAAGAAACAAATAATAGTTCAGTAACTATAACATGCAGTCAACAAAACCTTGATAAATAAATAATAAGTCTATTAATGTTATTTCTAGAATTTTAATTCGAAGATTGTTATTTATAACGTGATCATGGGTTCCCGCAATGACTTCCTTGAGAAGCTTGCACCCATAAAAAGATCGATCCTCTTGAAGTATTATAGACCTCTAATCATCATTTAGGCCCTAAAAGCTCCCTGATGCACTATTAAATCTGACATACATAAAGTTTACAGTGCATAGACACGTTAGACATAGTAGGATAAATCAAGTATAATATGTAAGAATAAACTATGTACTTTTGTTTAATTGCTCCCGTAAGAATTTTATTCGAATGACTGGTCTTATGGCGCAATTAGTGTTGCGACTGTTCTCCAAGGTCCAGGACAAGATAACTTTTTTCTTTGATGCGCAAAATGAAACATTTGTACTACTTTTTGGAGCAATTAAACGCCCTTTCAAAAATAAAGTGCGCACCCCTGTGATGGCTCAGTTCAAGAAGCTCCAATTTCGAATCTCGTTTAGATTGAATTACCTAAGACTTTTTCCGAGACTTCCCTTATCCTGAAATGTGAATGTCAGGAAATTCTTAGCTCCGTGAACCCCGGACTCATTTGAGCACCATTTAACCCATTGCGTTCATCGATCGATATTATTTGCTTGGTTAAAGGACGTTAAACCTCAAGAAAGTTTCAAAATAGGTAGGATAAGAAATAACAACTAGGATTGCACTCAAACATGGCAGTATCAGTAATACAAAATGAAAGAGACGTATATACCGTCAACGATATCTAAATATATAAATTAAAAGCAGTAATTAGAAGTAATTAAAAGTATAACTTGTTTTATAGCAAGTGGAAAATGTGTATACAAAAAGCGAATTAACCCTTACGATAAATACCATAAGTAAATACATTAAACCAGCTCTGACAAGAGGAAGTGGATCGACTGAGTTGGTTGCTGTGCGATGGTTGTCTTTGCAGTCAGATGTGGAATTTCTTGTTAAAATGTGACGAGTTTTAAAGGTGTATTATGTAGCAAATGGCGTGAAGGAAACATACCACCTAATTTGGAAACTTATTAACTCACAACAAGATTAAATAAACAAGTATTCACTAACACTACCAGAGTATTTCCTGTATTACTTGTTGTGTAAATACTAAAAGTTATTTTCCCTCTAAAGTAACAAAAATGTATTAATGCACTTATGCTAATTTAAAATTATGCAGAAAATAAAAATAATACGCCAAGTAAACTGAAATTAAACTAAATATTTAGGAGAAAGAATACCACCTAAAGAAGTTTTAATCTAGAAACCTAAGACAAATAGTCCTAGAGACCAAAGAATATAAAGTCAAGTAGCGGCGCCTGCTAAAGATGCAAAAAGCATCTGGGGCCTATCAGACACATAAACGAGCAACGGTAGAATGTTGTTGGGAATCAATTTAGAACATGACAAGAAAGTAATGATTGCTGTATAGTGCAGCAATGCGATGATTGCTCACATAAAACCTGCTGCTTACAACATACTTACCTTGCTCCTATTAAGTCTTTCCTGCTTTTCTTCAGCAGGGAATATGAATTCATGAAGCGGAACAAAGCTATGCAATATAGATTTTAATATTCCTGTGCAGCACACTCACGTACTTGGCGCTGCCCCAGTTAGTAGCCATATTATTTCATAGCGCGTGATAGAAAGGGTTGCAATGGGATGCATGCTGCATTTTCTTTCTGAATTGCACAACCACAAGAATGTGCTGCTATAACGCAGCAGCAGTAAGCCATAAGAGTTCGAGCAGCTACATCGTCAATGCATTGTAATCCTACATATCATCATTGTATGTACATATGTAACTCAAGCATCTCCTCAACATAACGCTCCAGCGTGTCACAAATTTAGCCCTAGCTTCGTGAATATTTGGCTCCATCCGCTTTCACCCAGTAATACTTTAAAGTTGGATATTCATTTATTTTCTTTTTTCCTCTTTTTCTATATTTTTGTGTTATTTACTTGATTTATCTGCACTTTTCTTACTTCAAAACGATATATTTGTGAAGAAATTAAGCTGGATTAACGATTCATCATTTGAAGGGAGAGAGAGCAAAAGATTCAATATAAACATAAAATTCATCATCTCGATAAAGAATTTGTTTCAGTGGTTTTCACTTAGTTTTGTTAACTTATATTCTTTACAGGCAGAAAACTCAATAGAACTTCAAATGAGAATAAAATGGTATATAATGTAGTTAGATTTAGTATTTTTTTTTTGTTTAACAAATGCCTAATTTTTTCCATATTATGGACATACACGCAAAAGCTAATTTAATTTGTCGTATCTATTCTTAATTACAGCCTTGTTTTATAAAAACATTAGACCTTTCGTTGGAAATCAGAAGCATTTGTTATACTAAATACTTATCCACCTTGCTTAACAAAAGTTAAATATGTATAATTACACGAAAACTCAAGAGTTAATGTTCTTAATTATACATTTGGATACCATGTTCTATTTGTTTACTTTTTAAATAAATATTGGATTTTCTTTTGACCGAATGAAAGATTGGTTTCAGAACTTAAACTTACAGAAAAAAGTTAACGAACAAAGTATTTAAGTTGTAAAAACTGGAAGGCTTTAATACAATTTAATTGCTTTCATTTATGGAATGAATCAATTTGAGAGCCAGAATATTTTCCAATACAAGGAAAGAATTCCCAGTATTAATTTAAGTTGTACTCAGGAATACGACTAAGAAATGAAACTAGTTCTGTGGCTATTAAAATAAACAATCACATCCAGTATTAGAAATCGATAAAAGTCTTAAAAGAATTATTTATTCTTAATGTAACAAGTTCACTTCATCAGGAAATTCAAAGGATTCAGTGCACAAACAAAATGAATAAGACTAGGTACAAACTTTGAATAATTTTATAAGATTTTTATAAATCTTCTTACGTATTTTGTGTACCTAAAGAAATGAATAACGTCCTTACAGTTTGATTAATTGTTCTAAGGAATAGTCATCAGAGAGAATTTGGCAACGCAAAATTAATTATTTAATGATCATTTCTAAGGACATGCCTTGCTCTTCAGCTATCATATTTTACAGCCATCTCAGCTCTAAGATCCGCTCGCTGACAAATAAAAGAGCACAGGTAAAAATCCTTGGCCCAAAGAGATATGGCCTATGAACCCAGGTCGAAGCAATTCCAGTGAGGGAAATGCTGTTAACTGCACAAATCTGCACGAACTTCTGTGAGCTTCATTTCAGCAGCAAAGGATATACTCAAGATAGCATCTGACTATTATTGAGCAAGTACAACGAAAGAAATACCCCGCCCATCATCCGCAATTGCCGCAGAGATTATACATTAGGATGAAGTCCAGCAAAATATCTTCTTGTACAGCAGTACGATCAATATCACATAGGCATTCCCCAGCCACATATTTAAGGTTCTTTAGAAATTTATTGTTTACTGCTGACTACAAGAATGCTACTTCACCATTAAATACGTTTTATTTTGGCATTTATGTACTAGATTCTTAATGTTTCATTGATAATCGTACTTTCAAACTATGTTACTGCTTTCTGCCTTGTTTTTATTTGATTAATCGTTCGTAGTAACAGTAATGTAACTAAACAAAGGCATACAACCTTTGTAAAATTCCGATGAATTACTCCATTGTTAATTTCTGAAGTGAAGTTGCTTGAACGCACTGAAATAGTCTTCTATTTCCTGCAAAATGTCCTTAAACACAAATGTGCATCCATAATTCAAATATATCTACTACAATATGTGTCATATAGTTGATTAAATAGCAACATGCCATCATTTTAAAACAAAAAATAAATAAATAAAAATAAGTCCCTGTAAGAGGCTGCATAACTCATTGTAAGCAAAACATGGACGAGTAGTGTTTAAAGACCTATTTCCTTAATAACTTTAATAAAGAGCGTATCCCATTACAATGTAATACTATGTAATGTTGAATATTAAATAAAAGTATAAATCACTAAATGAGATGACAAAGTATTAATTACTACGTACTTGATCAATTGATATATATTAAACCTGTAAGTGAATCTAATATTTAGTAGTTCTTTATATAATTTAAATTCGTAAAATACGTTAATTAAGAGTCTTATTTGCTACCTAATTCTATTTACAATTTTTCAGCAAATAGTTACCAATAGATTTACCAATATAAGAAGGTAATATTTAACAGTCTTAACAAATTAATAAATCTAATAAAGTAATATTCAACAGTCATGATTGTTATCTTCTTTACTATTTGCAATGGCATGGATCTATCAATCATTCAATCGAAG
This sequence comes from Mantis religiosa, assembly GCA_030765055.1. Taxonomy (NCBI): domain Eukaryota; kingdom Metazoa; phylum Arthropoda; class Insecta; order Mantodea; family Mantidae; genus Mantis; species Mantis religiosa. The sequence continues at coordinate 103,276,600 of CM060949.1, forward strand.
ATTGATTTTAGGAAAGTATCATGACCGAAAAGCGATAATCGTTATACATTTCCGCATAACGTCATATGTTTCCGTTTTAAAAAGTTTCAAATTAAATTGGAGCTTTAAATTTAGGTCAAATGCAGTACCTTTAACTAGTTTATGTTGGAAAGCAACTTTTATTCCATTTAATTTAAAATTTAAACTTTTGTTTTGAGTTAAGTCTGTGGTTAGACATTATTTCACAATTCAGTAGCTGGTATCAATGGCGGTTTGCTAAGTTATTTTTAAAACGAATGTACACAGAAATTACTTTTGTTGTGTATATTTTATAACGCCAACATTTCCATGTAAGTTTTAAGCACCAAGAAAGCTTAATTAAAATATTTTGGTATATTTCTTATAGTAATTCAAGTTTTATGATTGAATGTATGACATCTTCACAAATTATATCTATTTAATAACAATATCACAAACTGAATTTAAATCTTTGATCAGAAGAGTCACAGTAGTCACAGGATTTTACAACCGAGTTATATAAAATGTTATTTTTGTATTTGCTACTTGTTAATTAAATACATATGTGAATAGAAATGTTTTCAATAAGGTAATATGATATGAATTCTCATTTATTTTATTTTATTGTAATTTTTAATTGCAAGGTTTATCTCTATTAAAATATAGACTTTAATGACGTTAAACATCAACTTAAATAGCTTTTGATTCAAACTATATATGCAATCTAAATATACCTATTCTGAGCTTTAAATTGCAGATTACTCATACAAGAGTTATCAATAAATAGGAGGCTTATCTTGAATTGCCCATAAGGCGGCCTGCGAGTGTTAGTCGCAGAAGATGCAGGATTGAATCACCTTACCCCGGAGTAGCCTAGCAGCATAAGATATGACACTTGAAGTTCAATCTAACGTTATTTGGAACACTGCATAGTGAGAATAACGTACGTAAAGTTGTTTACTGTGTGCAGCGAGATAGCGTGTCATTGCTTATTGGGTTAAGTTTTAATAGAAATCAGTCACACTGGACATTCAGCTTGATTTCACACACAGACGTCCTTATATCACGAGTTCTAGCAAATTTAGACGTTGTTAGAAACATTTAAACGGTGTGCGTATCAAATAGAAGTAAAATCAGACAGCCAACAATTTTCACTGATGAAGATTTGAAAGATGTTGTGCCTCTGAGGAAAGAAATGATAAAATAGCTGTTTTGCTTAGCACTTCGGAAATTATACTTAAGGCCTCATAAACTAAAGGTTATGGCTAGGAAGCCTCCGCAGATTGGATTTATGTTGGCCATCCTGAACATTTCTTTTATGTTTCTCTATGTTCTTTCTTTTATGTTGTTACCGCTTATGTTTTGTTTCTTTATAAAATAACTTCAAATAAAACAGATTTGATAATTACACAAATCGCTAGTTGAACACATCAACATCAACCCAAATAACCATAAGATAATGCAAAAACTGAAGATGTGGCTTCTGCAGTCTCTCGGTATCAATTTATGTATGTATTGGGAAGAATATTGGAATAAGCAGCACTAAATGTCGCTCCGGGCATTTTAAAACAATATAAACGTATTTGTTTCTTTCCCGCCACAATACATAACACATTATGGTAACTGTATGAGACAGTACCAGGGTTTAACTGACTTGGAATAGTGGGCAACCAAGGCCAGCGGAAGGTAACACACCTGCTGCTGCAACAGATTAGGTATGTACCTATTCATCATGATGTCAAATGTAAAATATAAGTACGCCCTTGCATTTTTCGGGAACACTCGAAATTGCGTTGACGCTGTGTGTGTTGAAATTCGCGGCTTTGCGTGCTTCTAATTGCCTGTGAACGTTCCTGTGATGATTACTTTCGTTGTAACCCCGGACAGGTGCTAGCGTAATGAAGCTACCACAGAAACTTACATCACTTAGGACTACTGTGGACCACAGTAGCTATCTGCATTTGAAGACTTCTGAACCTTACACTGTTGTAGTTTGGTGATGTTTTAATCTAAGGAAAATAGACTTTGATCTTCCCAGGGAGAAAACTACAATATGTATGGTTTAAGTGTTGTTTTATACGCAAAACTGTCACTTTAAAAAGATCAGAATTTCTTAAACCATCACCATAATCTTCGTCCTCGTCGTTTTTTTTAAATGAGTCAATGTAGGACTACGCAAAGCACTCAGAGACGTTTTCTAGCAGCCCTAGCTCTTCTGTGAATCCAAAGTTCTCTCATTCTTTGGCTCTGGCCTTTCTTTCGTCTGCCCACGTTGTTCCAATCTTATTCTTCAGTTTGTCATCTTGGTCAACTTGTCACTTATGTACCTTCATTCTAAAGACGTCCCTATCTATGATACTGTCTTGAGCGATTCCTGCCAATTTTAAATTATTATTGTTATTAATTATTGATGAAGACTGATTCAGAAAGATAGGTCCTTTCTAGCAGGTAGTTGCTTGGACTTTTTCACGTTTTGTTGAGATAAAGTTTATAAGGTCCGAGCACCATATGTTAGAAAAATGTCTTATTATGTTTGAACATATAATAGTATCAATGAAGTTAATACGTTTGGTTCACATAGCGATGTTTTATTTTCTTATTTGTTTCCTTCTTCACAGTTCCTCCTTACTACAAGGAAATATTCATATAACTACTGCTTTTTATTTTCTTTAACGCTTGGGTATAAAAGGTAGCACTCATAAAATACTTAATATTGAGATTTCACCGGAAATTTGGAAATATCTCTGAATAAGAAACTCAAGAAGTAAATAAATAAATAAATAAATAAATAAAGATCAATAAATATAAAGCTTGGATTTAAGACCAGCGGCTTTCAAGGATGCGAAAGTAGGATTTTCACGTAATTCCCACGTACATTTAAAACTACCCTTTATATGAAAAAATCATATTTTATTTTATTAAAAAGTAAATGTATTAAAGTGTCATATTTTTCATATACTGATGTGAGGAACAAACTTTCTATCCTGAATTTTTGTGAAGTCACGTAAGTTCCGGTTCATTCTCATCTAATGTTGTTTAATTAGGAAACCTGTGTGCGAGAGAGAGGAGGGAATGGAAAGAGAGAGACTGAAAGAGAATGACTGAGAGGGAAAGGTTTATTTGAGAAAAAAATTAGAACTCAATAAACATGCAGTATTTTGTAGCGTTAGCGGTTTTGGAAATATGCATCTGAAATTGCATAATACATGTTTCAAAATGTACTGCAACCTGACGTAACATGCTTGAATCTTTCCGATACTTTTTCCGTTTCCCTTTGACCATGGAGAAGTGATTTATTCCTTCGTGACTACGACTTAATTTATTCCATCTAGTTCAACATAAACCTTTAGAGGTTGTTTTCTCAAAATACCCACTGCTTAATTTGAAATACTTTATAACATGTGTATACATGCATATTGAAAGCCATATCGTGTGAACAAGAACATCATTTTAACGCTGGATATGTAGATGTTCTATTTGCAATGTTTAGAAAAAGGTATTTAACTGTACCATATCGGAGAATTTATCACCTACCTCGTTTGCTTACTCATTTAATAGTCTGAATAGAATGCAGTAAGTACTGCAAAAAAGCATTCAAGGAAGGAAACAGTGCATTAAGAAACATAGCAGTGATACAAGAAGACTATGTGTGAACACTAACTGGACGTATTGATTCATTCAAGGATACCAATTATTTTAAATGAAAATATATTTGACATTCTGAATTATTTTGCCTGCGACAACTGACGTGGCTTAAGGATGACGCACAACCGCGGCATTCTGTCTCTATATTAAAATTTGACTAACACCTTAATTAAAAACCTGCAGAGCTTGTAATGGCTGGAGTAGCCTTCATCTATCCTTCTTCCATCAGTAGGAATCGATTCATCGTTTAGAGAAATCAGCATATCTTCTCCACGTGGAGCAAATCAGGCGAAAGGAGCTGGTTTAGCTTTACTGCTATAAATACTTAATTTTACTTTAGTTACAATATTAGTATAAGTTTAAAATGCACTATAGATACCTATAAAGGACTTCTTGGGCAGAAGGTCTGTAGTGAGCGGACCATGGTTCGCTAAAAAATCGATAGTTCTTAATTAACTAAACCTCAGTAGAGGTGAACGATCATCCAAGATGATCAGCAATGGAAAGATGTCAGCATCACGTTTTCTCTAGATAGACTGTTAGTTCCCTTTACTTACAGAACATTGCAATTGTAGTTTCTAAAATTCATCGTGATACTGAGTAGATACCTATCCTATATACGGGGTGAAACATCCGCGAAACTATGGGTGGTCTTGACCCCACATGTACCTCACTCCCTCACCCAATACGCCATACGATAACCTTAATTTTGGAAACCGCAAATTTATGAAGCTAATTCCAAGCAAGCCACATTTTAAGAGATGCTTACAAGATGCTTTATAAAATGAAGACACATTTTTCATTTTATAGCAAATGAAGGAACATTATGTTTTGCACTACACAGCACATTATTGTTCAGGTATACATGAAGAAATGAGATTCTTCTTTTGAGAAGTGCTTTTTCATGTGTTCATTTTTGCTGTTAGTTTTTAGAAATCTGGATGATAATTGGTAAGCGCAATTCGCACAAATTATACGGCGATTCCCAGAAATAAGTAATCCCAAAGATTGAAATAAATCTCTTAGCACATTCTTTTGTTTTGGATACTTTTCTTCTGTAACATTCTCCCAAAACTTTATGACAGAAACTCCACTTCGAGTCCTTTTAGTCCTTCGTTCCCTTGCAATTCTGGTAGCTCCAACTTTACAGCTGCTGTATTTTTTGTTATTGATGACGAAAGAGGACACTCATAGCCCACAACATCAACAGCAAAATGATTTTCCAGGAATGAAGATGAAGGTTTAAGTGATCTCAAATCATTAAATCTGTCATTGGTATCTTCAGCAAGGCCCGACATGTTATTCAAGTAATCTTCATTTTCCACCTGAACGTCAGGACGACTTTCAATAATTTTCTTCAAACATTTGAAGTGGGCAAATGTTTAAATCTGATTTTTTTTTAATTTACGTCCTCCAACGTTAAGTATATCGGACGATGAATGGAATGTGTGAAATGATGCTCAAATGAGTCCAGGGTCCATAGAGCTTAGAGTTACCCGACATTCGTCTTTCAGGATAAGTGAAACCCCCGGAAAAAGCCTTATCCAGATAACTCACCCTGACCGAGATTCGAACTCGGAACCTCTTGAACGTGAAGCAGACATGCAACCATCTACGCTACCGAAGCGGGCATCTGAAGCTTTAACTTGCTGTGAAAGCTAAATACAGTCTGGACCAAATTCTCTTCCTTATAATGATATGTTCAACGATTTTCAATGCTGGACCACATCTGAAAAAAAAAAAAAGATATCAACAAATATGGGGGTCGTTAAGCTCAGGATTTTTTCTCGCAGACCTCAAGATATTGTTGGTTTCCAATAATAACATTAATTAATCTTACTGTAAGCTTGCTGTCAAGAGTAAGACGAGATTGACTCAAGAGCCGCATGCGGCTCGCGAACTTCTTTGTAGCCACCGCTGCAGTAATTCTGAAATTGGCTCATTTTAACCACTACCAATCTGCATTAGGCTGTTCAGTCTGCAGAACATTGAGGGAGAGTTATATCTTATTTCTTTGTACTCATTGAACCACAATTACAGAAAATGATTACAGAAATGCAGACAAAACGTCATTAATGTAAGATTGAATAGAGGGACAGGAGCAGTGACCTAGTTGCCTAAACACGTGAAATCAGTCAAGTGTTGTGGCCAAGGTCGTCGCGTCAGTAAGGTCCGGCCGTAAGGAAACCTGCTATTATACTTACACATCGAATGCCGTCACACACAACCTCCTGGTTGGTGTAACACTTGAAGAGACGTGTTGCAAGCTAGACTCTGCACGTAAATCACACACCTGCGTTGCGCTGTCTCGCTGACTAACGCTCCTAACAAACATCTTCTAGTTCCCCGACGGTCGCGATTTGGAGAGCAGCTTTAAGATAGACTCACATATCTCCGGTTTATTTGACAGCAGAATGAGCATTTTCGTACCGACAATCGGAGTTTGGTGCTAGTTTTAAACGCACGTTTAAATTTAAACCTGATAGAGAGGATAAATTAATAATTTGGAATCTGCAAAAATGAGTGGCTGTCAAACTTGTGGATGTTTTGAATGTTTTATCTAAATTATTCTTTCTTCTCTCCACTCTTCGTTTATTCAGTACTTCGATCTACTTACGATTTGCAGAACTAGTGAATGGAAAGACTCAAATGATGCCCAAACTCAGTGTACCAATCTGCGAACTACAAAACAGTTGTTTTATGAGAATGAAGGAAAACTCCAAAGAAACTTTTATCAGACAACTGGGCCTAAACGCAGACACATTGCTCGTTCCCGAGGAACTAACTTACAGGTTCTGTATCAGTGACCTATCTATGAAGTATTCGTACTCTATCCAGTTATTCTAATCAATGGGTTTTAACATATATTTTTAATGGTCACGCCGTCGTCGAACGGTTAGACCACTTGGCTCTCACCGTGGGTTCGATCCCAAGTGCCCGCAAAGTGAGATTTGTGGTGGATAATACAGCACTGGGGCGTTTTTTCTCCGGAACCTTAAGTTCCCCCCGCCTTCATTTACTCCATTGTTCCATTGCTCTATCGCCCTCATTCCGTTCACCTACTTCCATCACTCTCATTCTGGGGGCCATCCCTGAATTTCTTTCTCTCTCTCTCTGATCCATAGTTGTGGCTCCCTCACCAGATGCCTAAAATGGCATAAAGGGTACAGGACCATACATGAACAGGACTGTGTTCTATAGCAAGAGAAGAAGAAGAATTATTTTAAGAAGAAAGTCAACTTGCATGTTTGTATTTAGGTTGGTCTTTCATTGGTGGCGATACGAACGTTTTTTTTTTTTTTTTGGAAACATCCAACCCTCTAAACTATCATTTGTATAGAAAGAAATAATTATTTTTGAATTTCCCAAAAACATTTCCTAATGATTTTGATTAGACATATTTAGGATATTTATTTGGCAAATAAAATATATGTCTTGAATTTTTCCTTTGCAGGCCTCTTCATTCTGAACACATTTTCTATAATTGTCTATAATAATTGGTAAACAATAAGGGACAAAAAATGTACAGAGCAAACAATTTTAAGATCTGTGGAATGCAGATGAAGTAAATTAATCGTTTCGTCGTTTTGATAATATTTGTTCTCACATCTTTCAGTTTTTCGAAGTTAAAATGCTCAAAGGTGCCAATAAAATATCTTATGCGATTCTTTTTTCTTCTGTCCCCGCGTGGTTTCATAATACAAGTGACTTATATTTTGGTATTGTACACACAACTAGTGTATTTGGCTTAATTTGTGATCATTTTAGTTAAAATAATTGTTGTCAACGTAACCTGAATAGAAGACTCGCTTGTTTGATCATCATCACTATCATCATCAACGTCATCAAGGATTAGATAGTATTATAGCAGAAGTTCTTAAATGGCATGACTGTGCTCCATGACGATTTTTTCGAGACTTGCTAATAATTCGTAAATACTGGGGAGGTACCTTAAACTTAAACTTTGCACAATTATCATTTAATTTCACATATATCCAGTTTTGCTGGCTGTGGTGCCATATGTAGCACTAATGGGAGTTACGCTGCTTAAAATCATAAAATATTATTGCCACAAGTGGAATATTGTAAAGCCCGAGAAATTGCCAAGGACTTTGTACCTGCACAGTAACACTATGCAAGAAAATAATTGTTAAATTCAGTTCCTAAGAAGAAATCACCGCATATCTCAAGGAGGATTTCTGCCTCCTCTTTCTAATGCACTGGGTTATTGGAAAACAAATTCAAAATTTACAGAACTTAAAAAAGCCACTAAATATTTGTGTGTTTCACCACTCTGAAAGACTATTTAGCACAACAGGACTCATGTAAGACAGAAAAAGAAAGACACTTGACACCGAAATAGTGAAAATGCTAGTATTTTTAACAATACTTATAAAAGTAGACTGTTTTGCTTTCAAATGTCTAAGATAGAGTTTAAAAATAAGAACACTGATAGTTTTAAGTTTTGTCTCATTAAATATGTGCACCTATTTAATTTTATAAGCATTACACAGCTCTGCCAACATTCTATTTTGTATTGAAACCAGAGGGCATCGAGTATCGAAGAATCGGATATCGTGGAAAATACGTGTATTGGTATCGAGTATCGAGAAAATCTGTTATTGACCCATCCCTAATACCTTCCTGGGATATCTTAGTTTTGAAAAAGATGCATTGAAACAATATTAAACACTATTAAAATAAAATTCAAGGATTAGGTTCTGAACTTGTTGCGCAAATTCATAAGTGGAATCCATCTTTTGCGGTATCAGCCAGCAACTTTCTCTCCTCTCGAACTACATAGGATATTAGTATTCTTTCACTCATTTTAATTATGTATTCTGTCCATTTATTTTCGAGTTGTCTACAATCTTAAATAATGGATTGGCCCAAAGTCCTGACGTTTACTTTTAATTGAAAGTTTAGCCTACAAAATAAAATGTTGGCAGTATGTTTTATGTTACTCGATAGAGAATTATGTATTCTACAAAATATTCTGTTTAATTTTGTATGCTTATACTTTTCAGGTCAGAGTGTCAAGTAGACAACAAAGAGGAAATTCGACAACTGCTTTCTGCGTTTAATCGAGATGTCAGTGTTACAGAAGCTGAAAGAACTGCTTATCCTCTGCTTTACACTCTACATTATTCATCTGAAAACAAAACAAAACAAAAAGTAAAGTATACAAAAAATAAGCATAGTAGCTGCAGAGCACATAATCCTCTATGAAGAATTCTTCTGTCTCTATTTTGGTTATGTCATTTGATTTGACTATCCATGTTTCCACTCCCACATAGTAATGAGGGGGAGCCGTTATGTGCACCGTTTCAGGTGTGTTCTTTTCCTTTTTCCGACCAAAATTCGTTTACTGGCTCCACATATATGAATATCCTGCGCCAGGCGTAGTGGGCTAAGGTATCATGCCTTGTTTCCCTGCCACGGAATGCGACCCGGGTTCAATCCCGCCCATGGGGGTGCTGATTTTAAGTTCCGGGTATAGGACCGGTGCCCGCTCAGCATCGTGAGGAAATTGGGGAGTTTACGATAGGTGAGCGGCCCTGGTCACGGAAACCAACAATTCCGGCTGGGGGTGCCGAGATACTGACCACAACTGCTCCCCGTATCGGGTGGATGATCGCTCACTTCTACATTGCGTATGTTGGCGTGAGGCCGGCAATCTGTTTTTCAGGTCGTGGTCCGATATGGACTGTAGTGCCAAGGGTTTAACTTTTAACATATATAAATATATTTTGAATTTTTGATAATTTATTTTCAGTATTCTGAATTTAGAATAACTTATTCTCATTCCAAACATGGCAACTAATACTTATTCTATTGTTTTGTTTTCTAAGACAATTTTAGAAAATTATAAGTGATTTTGGGAAGTTGTGATACTTAAAGGCCTGGGAATTAGGGTTAGTGTGAGAGTCTCCAGCTTCAAATAAAGTACCGCAGCAGGTTAGAGTAAGCCCTTTGTGCTTGCAACTCGATCCCTGACAGGGCTGATCCAAGGAAGGATAGTTTCCATAACGGTTCCCAAATAACACCAACCCTGACCCTGGCAAGATTCCATATTAAACTACCTTCAACCTGAGGGTCCAGAAATCAAGCGAACCGCTCGTAGTACGTGGCTCCAGCGGCAAGAAGGAAATCTTTATGAATGCAAAACCTACCGTCTCGCCACAAGGCACCAATCATCGTCACATGGTCCTACAGTCTTGAAATACATGCTTCACAGCATATTATGAAGACGAAGCAGTTGAAGTATTTGAAGCGAAGTAATGCAGGAGAATCAGAAGAATGGTAGTGCAACATACCTGCATTTTCACATTGACGTGGAGAAATCACATAAGGAAAGAGAGAATAAGGTTAGAGTATAGTAGTATGCAAAATTTCAAGGACGGGGCCCTCGAAAATGTCAGAATTGCATGATCTCGCAAAACCAACTCGCTTGATGAAGTATACAAGCGTGTTACATTGATTTTTCTCGAAAGTCTTTTCCTTAAGCGTATCCCTATTTTATGTTCTCAACCTTCTAAGTCTGTTAGTGGGGAAACTTCATACGCTCTGCCTCTATTAGTTTCCAACTCCTATCGCCTCAGCAAATAAATTAGCATGCAAGCACAGCGACGTCATCTTCGCTTACGGCTGCTGTATCATCCTTGAAATAACACAACTCGGAAGCAGTTGTGGACTCCATAGGTGGCCAATACTCGAAACAAGTAGGTGTGTGTATTTCAACAACAGGTAGCCGTGGTATTGCCCTCCCTTTCACAACTTATATAGGGCACTTCGCAATACCACCACCTTGAGAGCACGTGCACACGTCACAGAGTCACGCATTACAATAATCCAGATAAATGATCTCCATTTATGATACGCCTGCTACATTAAAATGTGATTCAGAGAATAACGTTGACTACAAGTAGAACCAATAATGTGGGTCACTCTTTTCTGTAACCTTATCCTACTTTCAGCACCATCTTTTATCATTTACTATTGAAATCAAGCAAGGACTACGCCAAAGAACATGTTTTCGTGATTTCTCAGCATAAAGTAACAACCAGTTAGGCACTCAAAAGTTTAAAAATAGGACAAGCAAAGGATTCGAGAGAGAATGTGCCCTCACTTATCTTGCCGGTCTAATATTATGTGTTAGTTGATCAGCTATAATTTGCATCTTATTCCAAGTGTTTGCGTTTTTGTTACCATTTCTTCATAAAATGATTGATGGCTGTCTACGGTATTTTCTAAAACTCATTAATCACAATATTTTGTACATTATTTATCTCAAAATATAATATCATATTCACCTTTAACTCAGTCACGCTAAACACTTTCCTTAAAAGGATTCAAGTTAGGCAATAAGATTTTCGTTAACTGAAAGAAGAAACTTTTAAAAGTTTTATCATAATTAAGAGTAGAGTGGACAAAGTAATATTTTATAAACAATTTGTGCTTTGAGTATGAAAAAAAATTATACAGTTGACAAAATCGTAGGTATGTTATAAATTAGACTGATTAAATACATTATGTACGCTTAAACAGTAAAAATACCATCAAAAATATAAAACAAATACGAAACAATCATGGAAAGACTTCACGAAAAAGAATATATTTCATCCCTTTTGTCCTCAAGCTCATTTACCATGGAATTATTTATTCCACTTCTATTGTATGCATATTAAGTGTAGTAGTGTTTTCGTTACAGCCCCTATATTTATTTTGACTCAGTGACAAGGAATAGCATTGTCTGAAATGCGGCAATGACTAATTTTCATTTTTGCAGGTGAAGGGATAAAAGGAAAAGGAATACTATAGTATAGAATATGATGTAATTGAATACATATTCTAACAACTAAAAAGTTGGCAGCGAGTAGTAATTTGAATCTAATTTGATAGTTACCATTGGCCATTTTGCTTCTAAATATTTAATGTTCCCCGTATTTGATTATCCAGTGCATGGCATTGATTTATAATCTGCTAGTAGTAATATCACTTTGTAAGAAACATAAAAATATTGTGAAACTCCTGTTAAGTAATTGTGTTTTTTGTATTAATTTAGCATACATTTCAGCACGCCGGGGAACTCAATTTTCTCGCATTCATTTCACTCTACTTAATTGTAATTTGACAGTCTACAGGTATTCAGGAGTGGGCTATCAATTTTTATATTATTATAGATACACTTTTGAAAGGAAGATACTGAGAAGAATGTAAGGCCCAATTAAAGAGAAAGGGGAATGGCGAATCAGGCAAAATGATGAATTATATAAAGTATACAAACATCCCAATCTCGTAAAATCAATTGAAATATCAAGGCTGAGATGGGCAGGGCATGTGAAAAGACGGAATGGGGAGGACATAATTCGGAGAGTACTGGATTGTAAACTGTATGGTGTAAGTAGAGTAGGGAGACCAAATCTAAGATGGACGAATGAACGATGTGAAAAGTCTGGGAATAAAAACCTATTGGATGGTGGCCAGAAGAAGGGTTGTCTTGTGAAAGATTCTGCGGGAAGCCGAGGATCGCTCTGAGCTGTAGCGATAGAGTGATGATTATTATAAATATCAAATATAGTCATATTTTAATTATATTTTTAGAGTTTAGTCTTCCCAATTCCTAAATTTGTGTTTTTATTTCTTAATATAACTACATGTACAATATGTTTTCATATTAGCATACCAGACGAAACTAGCCCAATTACCTACATCTCACTAACCAACGTTTGAATATGGCATGTGCTTAATTGTAACTTGATTTTAATTCATTAGAAAAGAAGGAAATACATTCTATTTGGCATGCATCTATTCAACTCAAAAATATTTCACAATGATAGTAATTTCTCAAGGTTTTTTCTAATACCTTTAAGGCTAAAGTAACCGATGACAATGAACTTCCGTTGCTGTATATCTTATTTAGCTGAAATAAAATTGGTTATGAAATAGGCATCCATTTGCAGTGTGATTAAGATTGCTACTAACACGCCACGTTTGTCTTCAATTTGAACATGAACAGCTAAATACTATATAGTCCGTACCAACCCGCCCCCCCCCCCCGCCGGCTCAAAAATGTATAGATTCTTTGTCAGGGTGTATGAGGACACTGACATTGTCAATTGATTTGAATTACGAGTAGAGTGTATTATTGTCTTTCGCTCGGCAGATGTCGGCACTTAAATCACATAGTTCTCTTTCACCTTGACGATAGTGAGTAAAGAAATGGCTTGAGCATGCTTGACAGCGAACAGGGAAAATGCATTCTAATCAGGTTTGATAATGCCGTTGAAATGCAGCGTCAGTGGAAGCGAGTGTTTGCAATAAAATCCCCAAACCGTCTAACATTTAAACGCATTATTGACAGGTTTGTGGCACATGGAACGATTTGTAATATTACAAAGGAAAATAGGTACATCTTGCTTCATTGGCCCACGTATTAGCAACATTTTTTAATGTTCCACAGATGTACTTCTTGCGATTAATGAAGATGATCCTGATCTGGAATACAATTTTGCGAATGGTAACAGCAATTGTAACTGAAAATGAATAATTTGTAGCGAGATCCAGTTTAAACTGAACAGAACAGTGAATATGCGTAAGTGCATCTACTGAGTAGTGTATTTTGTTATGTTGGTAGCATCCATCCTTACAGTACCAGATTTAGAGCTTTGATCAATAATAGATTACAACATCTCAAGAGTTATAACACATTTTAATAAACTTCCAGTAACCATGTAGCACTAAACTTAAGCAGTATTAAAGTTGTATCAATTTTTGCGTGAACAATTGGAAAAGACCAAAGACTAATAATCATTGTCATAAAACTTAGGAAGATTATCACAATGTAAAATTGTTTGCATGGCCAAGCTACTCGTTTTCTATATGGAAAACAACAAATAAAGGGGGAAGATGCTACAAATCCCGAGTTAATTGATAGAAGTAAACTCACTTACACTAATAAAGTGCTCTTATGTAGCTATAATGCTTTTGTCCTATGAATGCTGTGTCACTCTATAAACTCCGCCCCTTGGACGCTGCCTTTCACTTGTCAAACTACAAGTAAATGGTTGCTTAGCTAAGTCGAGGTTTGAACGTTTGTAAATACGTATAAGTGCCTACTTCCAACTGTCGCTTAAGGGTTTTAAGTTACAGCTCCGTATATGTGCCTTACACTTATTCTCACAGTCTTTTCTTCATCATCTTTGTATCTCTCTGCGACGTGTGTATGTGTGTGTATGTGTGTGTATGTGTGTGTGGTGTGTGTGTGTGTGTGTGTGTGTGTGTGTGTGTGTGTGTGTGTGTGTGTGTGTGTGTGTGTAAACGCTTGCGCACTGTTTTTTGTTTTTGTAACAGTATGATAGTTCAATGTAAATATTGTCGGCGACTCGCATAAAAGGTTCGGCGCAGATAGATAACAGACCGATAGTGTATCACGGAGATAAAGAGCTTGCATAAGCAGATAAACATAGCGCGGAGATGAAAGGCATGAAACAGATAAAGTTAGAACATTCTGGTAACATCTTGATTGATGGAGAGCGTTCGGTGTCTTGATTGTTCTGGAACAGTCTGGAATTATCAGTGAAGATATTTAAGGAAGCGACGACTCACCAAGAGTGAGTCGTAAACAGATGTTGTAACAGGAGTGTTGTAAACAGTGGAAGTTGAGTAAGCACTTTGTTTTGGTCATCGACCTTGGTAGATTGTGATTGTGTATGTGACTTAATTCTGTTACGCAAGGATTGAACAGAGCATATTTCTACGGAAATAAAGAACATTTTGAATTTCTGCAAATTGGACATTTAATTCTACGAACCCACAAAGTCACAATACACTATACAAAATTTCAATAAGCTAGATGTATTTATTCTTAATTAATCTCTTGGACCTTAAGGAATTCACACTGAACTTTTATTATTAAAATTCCCTCTCCATTACTTAGTAAAAAATGCTGGATTACTACAAAAATTCCAGATGTTTATTACCTAATATATCATGAATATTTAAAAAAAAAGATAATGGAATGACACATAAAACTATAAGGGAGATAAATATACTGAATTCAACATGTAAGTTATAGGCAAGAATATAGAACAAAAGATTGAAGCAGATTGGAGAAACGTTGCTGTAGGAAGAGCAGAGTGGGTTCAGAAATGATAGATCATGTGCTGACATATTTACCATAAGGCTTTTGATAGAGAAAAGAAGAGACATGCGTTTATCGGTCTGGAGAAAGGCATTGATAAAGCTGACAGGGAAGAACTGTGAGAAATAATAGAACGGTATGGATACTCTACCTACTTAATAACATTTATTAAAGTATGTATAATGGCGCTTGTTTTAAACTCAACTCCACTAGTTATTCTGGTGGAAATACAGTGTAAGACAAGGGTGCATATTAGCACCCCGGCTTTTTAACACTTATTTGGACGATATCTTAATAGATGGAAAGCAAAAGCACCATCTTGTATTTGTATTAGAAGAACGGAAATTAAAATTTGAGCATATGCAGACGATTATCGAATTATACAAGATTCAAAGAAAAAACTTCAAGACCCAGTTTGTTTATTATATCAAATTGTAAAGGAATGCTATTTTAAAATCTAAAACAAAAATCATGGCATTCCAGGGTAAATATAAGGAGATAAGACCAAAAATCATATTAAAGAGAAATGCATTGAACAAGTACAAAATTTTAATTATTTAGACTGCGAAATTATATATCATATTGATGAATATATTGCAAATAAATTAAACAGATATTAAATTATGTGTGGAACAATTGAAATAACATTACAAACAACTTGAATAGACACTATGATGAACTTCTATAAAGTAATGGCAGTACCCCCTGGCATATGGCAGTGAATCCTGGACATTGAAGGAAAAGATTATGGAATGGGAGAATATATATATATATATATATATATATATATATATATATATATATATATATATATATATATATATATATATAATGATCATAATTTTTACGGTCATAATTTTTCGCACTAAAATTCAATCTTATTATATTCTATTAGCTTTATGTGAAACAAGCACCCCCTATTAGTTTCATTGTTGGTACTCCTGGTTCCCGCCTGTGAGGACCAGGCAAGTTCAGACATGTTCAGTATCGCCTACCGCTGCAATGGAGGTAACATGCAGTTAAAGTTGATATTAGAGGAAGATCCGCAGTTTCTTTCAAATGTAATCACTGCTGATGAAACTTGGCTACATCATTTTGATCCTGAGAGCAAACCGCAAAGCTCAGTGTGGAAATCTGCTTCATCACCAACCCCCTTAAAAAGCAAAAGTGGTTGCTTCTGCTGGGAAAGTTATGGTCATCTCATTCTTTAATATTCATGGAATGGTTTATCAGCATGTTGTACCTGCACACATATCAGTAACTGGACAATACTACAGGGATGTCTTGAAAACATTGCAAGTCCATATCAGGCGCAAAAGATCACATTTCCATGAAGCAGGCTGGATGCTGCACCACTTTAATGCGCGGCCGCATATTGTCGAATAGTTGCTGAATATCTTGCAAAAGTCAACATGAAGTGCATCCCTCACCCTCCCTATAGTCCTGATTTAGCACCATGTGACATTTTTCTATTCCCTAACTTGAAGAAACGCCTTCGTGGGAGGCATTATCCATCATCAGAAGCAGTGGCGAAGGCTGCGGGGCGATTTTGAAGGATCTCTAAAAAATGGTTTCCAGCATGTCTTTGAAGACTGGCAGAAACGCTGGCACAAGTGCATCGCATTCAGGGGAGACTATTTTGAGAAGGACCATCAAAATTATGAGCATGAGTAAAGGTACATTTTTAAAAAAAAGTTGTGATCATTCTTTATTGAACAGCCCTCGTATATGTGTGTGTATGAAATTTGTGGCAACATGATTGCCAAATCGTTATACAGGCCTTGGGATACGTATAAAATCATATTATTTTAAGGTGGTTTTGTACATTTTCTAAACCTTTAAGCAACACTTCTTGTGCTGTGTATTAGATGTATCGTGACATTAATGGAAATTGAAGTAATTTAGCCATACAGTACATACTCTAGACCTGCGTTAAGTAAATATAAAAAGGCAAATTCCCATTAAATTATTATGCTCCAAAATACCATTAATTGAGCAAATATAACTTACGCTTGTTCTAGCTAGATTATAATCACAATCATTATGCTTACATTTTAAAACTAATTCTGTAAGAGTTTGTAATATAACAAGGAGAAAGTTAGAAGTTAAAGGAGTAGAAAGGGCGTCCAGATTTGAAAGCGAGAAATTATAGTAGGACGCTCCTAATCTTCCAGATTGTGCACACCGGCAGAGCGTTCCTTCAGTTATACCGGACTCTCGTGAGTTCTTCATGTTCCTGAGGAAAGGTGATAAGATGATTCAACATTTAGCAACTTAGAAGACTAAATTAACTAATGTTCACATTTAATTTATATTGTTGCAGAGAACGAAAATGACGAAAACTTATTAAATAATATTTTCATCACAGTTAATGTTACAGAGTTTTAGATATCCAGGTTGCTATTGCACTGGGTAACAGATGTATTTTTCTCTAATACTAGCCTGTAACAAGTAAAAAGGCATTACGTTCCACTAAAACATTCGACTCGATTCATCGTTCATTGGCTAAAATATAGTTCTGTGCTTCCCCGGTACCACTCAACAGGAATCGATTCGTATCTAACTTTTCAATATTCAGGTATACCAGAATATATTCCTCACGTGTAGTAAATCATATGTTAGGAGCTGGTTTTGCTTTATTGTTGTAAACACCTTAGCTGCGATGTCAGTCTAATTATAAAATGGACCACACTACGTACGATGTACAGACAAGTCTTTGATCTGAAAGAGCTTCTGTGAAGATTTACGAACAATAGGAAGGTAATTGGTAACTAACCATTTAGACAGGCTTCACTTCTAAGACATGGTGAACCAGTTTACCCATCTTCACTTGCATTCCTCTTCAGACCTACAAAGCTTGAAATTGAAAAGTAATGGCAGGTTAGCCACCGCGTACAAAATCTTCCTTTTTCTGTTTTCAACATCACGACGTTAAGTGCTCTGCCAGCCTGAGTTGATGAATGCTACATGTGTTGCACAATGAGGCACGCACGCAACAAAATAATACTCACAAACTCAAATGAATAGTCACAAAGGTTTATTGTTACTTTCATATGTATAGCACAATAGACTTCAAGATATTTGGCTCGTATGCTCTCCGTAATGGTTTTGCTCGTATAGAAACAACTTTTGATTTTAGTTGGAATAACAGGACATACGCTGTCTGTTATGTTTGTAAATTGACGTTTGCTCTATTGGTTACGGTTTATTTAGCAATTTAAAATGAGTAGGTGACCAACAGAAAACTGACACATCGTGTCACTGACTTTATGCTATTTATCCTAGGTGGAAAAATATAAATCGTCACGAAAAAACTGTTTCCAAAACGCTACTCTAGTCTTAAAATGAACATCATTTAATAAAATGTAATTAGGAAATAGAAAATTAAACACAATTGATTCTCTCTTTTTGCCATTCTTTTCTTACGTTTAGTTACTGCAAAATTATCTTCGGTGGGTAATCAAATTTTTTTGAATCCGCATATTTACATGCTATATCGCAGTGAATTTCGTCGTTTTTCTGGTCACGTTATAGACCTCTGATTCCCCTGAAGTTCATTGCCATTTTATTCAGTAGCTACCATAAAAAGTTTAGTCTTTATGTCTTCACTTATTGAGCTTTTATTCTCTCTATGCTTATTTATAAATAGTATCTGAGGTATTGAACTCAAAGTCAAAATTCAATGCCAGGAATTTGCTTAAAATGTATATACGAATATTTTGAGACTCTATGAATAAAATAATCGAAAGAAAGGAAGAAAGGATAGATTTTGTGCGCATGTGTGTACAACACAAGAAAAGGATGAAGTATGGTATTTAAGCTCAGCTTCTTCCAAGATGTGACTTGATCATTTTCAAGAAAATACCATTACCCCAAACTGCAGTTTACTTGGAAACATTTTAGTAGGTTTTATTTTCTCAAATGTGGCTCATATGGATTATAATGAAATTCCATATGTTTAAGTCATCTGTATGGCAAAGACTATGAGAATATCTTGAATTTTTTTTTTTTTTTTTGGTGGACAGTCTGTGAAGTCCTCTTCAATTTGAATTAGCTGTTAGACAGAGAGAGAGAGAGAGAGAGAGAGAGAGAGAGAGAGAGAGAACCTTACCTCCCCCCCAAAAAGAAACATACATCTCGTCAAAGACTGCGTTTTTTTGTTTTTATGTTGTGTTAACTATTCGTAGAATAAATAAGTACTTGAATTTTCAAATACCTATACATTTATCAAATCTCTATTCCTTTTATTCCTCTCCTGATGGTGCCAAGAATGTAGCATTTCAAAACCATCACATACTGACAAGTTCTTTACTATTTGACTACAACCATTTCTGTCGTATCCTACGAGAAAATATGCAAATGTGTAATGAAGGTTCATTTAGATTACTTATAATAGCACGTTTTGATGAATAGCTAGTAGAAAAAGTCCTGTGTATTTAACACATTGATGATTTTCTTCCTTCCTCTCAAGACTGCGTTGAGATAACGCAGATGCAGTTTACATTTAATTGTTTAATGCCTCTATAAATAGCCCATTGTAGGATACCATGCAGAGCATTATAATTTCTTCTCCCCAAGCCTCACTTACGTATTTCATCTGAAAAATTCTCCGCATGTAAATTTGCTACATAATTCATTAAAAGTGATCCTTCAAATATTGCTTTATTTCCGACACATGTTTTAGGAATAATTTGAAACTAACCAACAGTTGCTTAATTATACAGAAAGGAGTAACAGCTGTTTGTATTTGCTTTTGTTAAAGGTGCAGGAATTGACTCCGAAGTCATTGAACTGATTCTTTGTGATGAAAGGAAAATAGGAAGAATTTAAAGCTTTCAAACACCTTCCCTCTGACATTTGAATACGAGTTCTAAGTTTCAACCGCAGTAAGGTTTTGTGCAGCTTCTATGATTCTCCAGTTATAAAACGAAAAGTACTTTACAGCTTATTCACGGAGACCAAGATATACAAACAAAACTCATGTTGTATGTGCGGGTTCAAAGGAGATTAAAAACCTGCTTATATGATTTTTTGTATGCAATAGTGCACTTCCTTGTGATTAATTCGAAATTTCAAAGGAAAATCATCTTTTAGAATTATACCCTCATTTTCTCAAAAATCGCCGTTAAGAAAGGCGTTAGCAGATGTGTGTTCGTGTGTATATTGGTCTGGGAGACAGAGATAAACAGAGAAAAAGAAATAAAGAAATAAATGAAAAAGATAAAGAAGAGAGAGAAAGCAATAGCCAAAGCACAGGAATGAAATCTCTGACAAATTTCACCTTAGTTCATTACCTGTAAAGGATAAACTTGAAGAACTCAAAATATATAAAGATCTTCATATTCGATTTTCGCAAAACGATTCCAATAGTTTTAATTAAAATATCTTAGGTTAAGAGGCCTTGAAAAACATGTAACTTAAATTTAAAACTGCCTTGGTTGAAAATGTAATAAAAGAAAACATAAGTGTTAATATATCACCGTGTCAGTTTTTGTTAATGGAAGTAAAATGAGAATCAAATAAGATGCTTTACAGATGTAGTATTATAATCTAACATGAGGGCTTTTAAAAAGCACTGTTATATTTAACCTAATTTTGTGTTATAATCCGTTAAGCTGTCTTTACATTGTTTTTAGCATTTTCAGTTATGTCAGAGAACGAACATGCTTTTATTCCTGCCCTTCCTTACTTGTGAATGTTTTATAAATATAAGACTGTGAAACAATGTACATGGAATATTTGTGACATGAAAAATTATAAATTTCTGCTGACACTAACCAACCTAGCATCAACTGGAAGTAAGCCGCATTAAATATTTCAGGTATAAACTTACAACAGGAGATGAAATAATGTCCTAAAACGGCCAATTGGTTACCAATACAAAACAACATGCACATTTCACCAGTGAATTAAGTACAGGCCAAACATGAACCAATAAAAGAACATGGAAATGAAATGAAATATAGAGAAACCAGCTTCATTGAACATAAAGATAAAATTTTATTCTTCATCAAACTATGCAATATAAAATTCTGGTGATGTTTTGCTATAATAACTTATACTAAGTGATTTCTAAGCTAGCAAAATATACATATAAATGTACATGGCCCACATATTGTAAACATATAAATATACTTTAAATAAACGTTACAAATAGCAAGTTTAGCTATTTTGGAAATAATAGCTATAAAATCCCTCAGGTAGGAACTACGACAAACTTAAAACACACGAATGTACAAAATAATGCGCCCATCTCAAGGGACTGAGGATGGAGTTATTTGTCCCATATTCTGAGATCCGAAATTGATTAATCAATGGTTTAAAGGTCTTTAGGAAAAGCACCAATGAGTAATAATAAAATGACATAATTTTCACAATTTATAGTATGCGAAAGGCTCATATTTTGCTTAAAAGCATATGAATTGTAAAGGGTGTCTCGAATGAGTCTCCGCAGTGTACTCGGCCGGTCTCTACCTTCCAACAGGTAGAGTTCTACATTCTTACTTCCTCCTACCGCTTGGATACCACAGTGAGAAGGGTATTTTTGTAATGTGAAGTTATAATAATATCGTGTTGTGTTTGTGAAGCGAAATCCATAGTTGACCATTGCCAACCTGTCGTGAGCAAGCGTGTTAGCGCATTCCCCTCAGTGCGATAATTTGAGACACCCTTAAGTTGTTTCCTTGCTAATATAAAAGGCACAAATGAACGGAAGGGCCCCCATAACCGAGATAGAGCACCGCAAGTAGGTTTCATGATCCTTTGTTTCTACTTTTGAATCCTGGAATGAAGGGATAAAGAGAGAAGCTTAGAGGGCAATTAGTTATAGAGAACGACGAGGGAATGCATGACCGAAGCACCTAACGTTTGCAGTTCGAACGCATTCGACACCACACGAACGTCTGTCCATGGTCCCCAGCGGTCCCTCAAGGAGGGACATACTTGAAAATGGGTCCTAAACGATGTCAAGGAAGAAACCTCTCTATCCACCATCCAGAGGTAAATCGCCGTTAAACATGTAAATGAATACTTAAGTGATTTTGTTTTGCAAAAGCTACAAAATGTTTACAAACTGAAAGAAACTAAATTTAACGAGCACATTTTTTGGGAGTGGAAGCGTAAAAGTTGTTGGTATAAATCGAAAAAAAGAACGTTGTCCGAATAATGTTATATAGTTTTATGTTACGGAAGGATAACCGCTATTAACGAAGAATTGCAGAAATTAAAACTTACTTGCGCAAAAAATGTCATTCTATCTAATTGTGTTGAATGAAAAATCAAAAGAAAATAAATGACCTTTAGAAAACAAAATGTAAATAAATAAGGACAGGATTACTATAAGCCCAAATTATTTGTATCCAATTTCTCTAAAATGACTCAATAAGTATATGAACACAACGTGCGTTTGGTTACTGCAGGAACAATGCTTTCAAAACACGATTTGTTAGGAAATACTCCAGAGGTTATAATCCCGAATTCAACCCCCTCCCGACTATAGGTACTTAAAATTTGTAAAAAGGGAGTATCCGCCCAGATTTTTTAATCATACGTAATGTGTAGCTCGTGGCAAACATTGTTTCTAAGGCGGGGTTTAAAGCCTCACCCTTGAGTAAAAGAAGCAAATTACTGGGGAGTGGAGAGAGCATGCACCTTCCACCCAGATGCTATCACATTGTGTTATCCTTCACCCATTTTTCAGCTGTCCACCTACACAATACCGAGAACAAGCCCTAGATGAAATAATTATCATTATTTTATTCTTTTGGCACCGATAAAAGAGGTTCAGTACTTTTGAAACCAGCTTTCCTGTTCATGTCTGTACACGGAATTGCCTCGTTTTCTTGGCCTAGAAAGATTTTATCTATTTTATTTCGCAACAAACTCAACATTTGTTTTATTGACTTTTCTGTCCTTGTGTTCCTTCAATATTTAAATATTAGTATGTGACGTGTTACGATAACAGCGTATTTATAGCTAAATGTAAAAATGTGTTGATTCTGGGAAACAAATATGTAAATTATGATTGCGTTCGCTATTTGGAAGTGTAGTAACCACAAATAATAGTGATAAACAGTCCAGTGGCATAGAGATATTAGGTTTATCATTATTATTAAATCGTAAGTATGATTTATAAGACTGGTATGGTAGAAGAATTAAGTGCATAAGAATTGATAATAAAACAAAATAATTCTAAGAAGCTTTTCAGTGTACTTAATTTACAGCAGCAAGGAGTACTGGGTGAAAAGAAAAAAAGAGAGAAAGAAGGAAGAAAGAAAGAGAGAAAGAAAAGAAAGCGAAAGAAAGAGAGAAAGAAAGAAAGTAAGTAAGTAAGAAAGAAAGAAAATAGAGATTTTAATAAACAGAAAGGCATTTTCAATTCCCCTGAAGATGCAATGAAGAACAGTGCCTTCTGTTGTACGTTTCGCTACGATTGCGAAAATATTATGGTTGAATTTATTTTGTGAACTGAATTATCCTGGATATATAATGCAAGTATTTATTATTCTCTACCTGCATGTGTAAATAACTGGTAATAAATAAATAATTGTTATTACAATGTAGGGGTTCCAAACTCTTTTCTGTTATAAAACAATTCAATTGAAGTGCTCATGGCGCCGGATTCTAATAATATGTAGTATAATACTCTATTTATTGGTTTAAGTAGCCAACTAACAGCCGAATTGAATCATCAGCTTTTATTTAAGGAAGCATTTTATTTTGCATCCCGTGACCTTTACCGCTTTCATACAAACCTTGGTTTTCGTGCTTCAGATCTATTACAAGTATTTAAAGCTATCTCAAAAACAGAACCATTTATTCTTTTATGAATATCACCCATTCGGTTGCAATTCTATGTATAAAGAAATATCGAAGTTTTTCACAGTTTAGTACACTACATCGGAAGCTTAAAGAGTTCTCTATCCACAGTAAAAGACAACAAAATTCCGCTGAGCAGGGGAAAGCAGCTACTAGAAGACCACTCACAATAATCTGGAAATCCACATATATAAATTCCGAAGTTGCAGCGCATACCAAACAATTTTTGTCCTTTTCTCACAGACTCCTTACAGCTCTGGCCAAACTACATACTAACACGGCATTATCTCTTGACGGAATGCACACTGTTTACCAGAAAAGGACCAGCAGTCCGAGGCTTCATCAACACCAGTTACTCAGATACCACATCAATGCAGTCAAAGTCGCCAGCTTCGTAATCATCTTCTAAGAATTCAACAAATTACATGTTTGTACTCGTACTTCATGCACATGTATCTCATGTTTGTATTTTTAATCATTTGTAATCAAACTGTGAATATCCATGGTATACCTAAAGGTAAAATACGGGTTGAAATAAGACAAAAAACAATAAAAAAATGAACAAGTGTCTATTGTAGTTGGTTTGGTCATTTCATGTTTTGTCATTTTTAAGTACTTTTACCAATTGTTTCTTGCTCGCATAGTTATGAACGAAATGTGTAACAAAACTGCTTCAGTAAACGGTTAATGAAGTATATAAGAATGTGATGTGCTGCATTCATAACACTTTCTCAGCTAACGATTCTACAAATTATTCCTACAAATCTTTTTATGCAACCTATTCCTTATTATTGATAAACTGAACCTTTTATTTCATCTTTACGCGTTTCGTTATATGTAAAAGAAGAAAATAAAAGGCTAAAGCGCTGGTCAGGTATTTAAAAAGAAAGCGCTCTCTGCTGACTTTTAAATTTCTATGCAAATTAAATGCAAATTTAAGTTTCAAACCAGTGGTTTTTTACCATAACGAGATTCACACTTTTCGTGCAATAAGATTTGCTCAATTTCTTGCAGTATACCATCAACACAAAAGCAATTCAGAAGAAAGTGGACTTCATAGCTTATTCCCAGAAAAAATTAATTTTATTTTCATGCAAATATCGTTAATATATGGTAGTTTAATCAAACTTTATAAACAAGTTTTGATAAATTCAAAAATATACTTAAAACAGTTCCATATAAAGAGTAGCTTGGGATTCGGGAGCCCTCAATTCGTGTTTCTGGTGAAATGTTGACATTGAAATTTTGGACGAAATACATTACTTCCGTTTAACACTAGGTGACACAGAAGTAAAAATAAAATAAATAAAGCTATATAAAATTAAGTGATAAGGTTACAGCACAGTGGTTTCAAATGGACTAGAAAACTTTTTGCATATGCATAGTTACCATGAGCTCCTTTGGAGTGATAGAGAAGAACAGATGTTTAATCTCACCAGAAATAAATTAATAAGAAAAAGAATAAATAGCAAAAGGTTTATCTAAGTATAAGTTAGCCATTTTGTATTATTTTTATGCATTCGTGCCAGTTAACGAATTCTACTCTTAATTAACTTCGGCTTGCATTCTTTCAAATGCAGACAAATGGTTTGACTGGTACCACAAGTAGAAATATTCCTAAACGATAAATCAGTTGATAGGTGTCATTTATCAACCTGGCAGTACGAAACAGGATAACTACTTTGGTATTCATCAAACTCGAGTGCATGCATCTGAAATGCAAACAAGTGACCCCTGCTAAGGAACAGTAAGATTGTTAATGCTATAGAAACATACGGAATTATATTTAAACATTAAAATATTCTGTGCACAAGAAGATACATATGGGATCATGATGAAGATGATAGAAACTAAGATATGTGACGTGAAGTCTAGAGTTTGAAATAGGAGTTCCGTCCAGTTGGTATCGATCAAATCATCCTTAAATACCAAACACAGGAATTATGCTGCTGAATAGTTTCTGTTTTATGTTGCGATGTTTTGCGGGAGAGGACTGTGCTGTAATGTAGGATAATTCATAGACATGTTGGTTACATTAACACAAATTTATATTGAGCAATAAAAGAAATACTTGCATTTAATGCACGTGATTTTCATACGCATACGACAATAACATTGAACACCTGCCTGATTTGTTTCTTTTTTTTTTTAACAGCGTTTAAGTGACTAGGGCATAGTACAAAATCGTGAGGTGTTTTAACACAGTAGACCTACCAGAACGAGTTAACTATGGCCTCCCTACGTGCACCGAATAACAATAAAGAAGTGGGAGTGGCCTGTTTAGGACATTGCACCGAATGAATTTAAAGAAACGGGTTCACGAATGGCTATGGTTGCGTAACGAATCCAGTGATATAGTTTCTTTTCAGTTCGATTCTTAAAGCAGAAAGTGGAGGTCCTGAAACTGATGTAATCAATCCGGTTAAAATCTCGCCTAGCACCTACGCTAATTCCACCTTTCCAATCATATGTAAGAAATTAAGTGGAGTGGGAGAATCAGTATGCCAAATATAGTAATGCTCATAATATAATATAGCGGTTTAACGGGAGGATTCTAAGGACACTTCCAGTATTTGCGTATGCTCATAAATATACGAAAATAAAGGGAGAAAATACACATATGTGTAGGTGTATGTTTATGTGCATCATTCAGCTCATTTACATAACTTCTTTCACTTGAAAAGTCGTTTTTCCAAACGGATAAACTCTATGAAGCGTTTTCAAATCATATAAAACTGGGCGGGGGAGATTTGGAAGGAGTTGTTTATTTATAATAGTCAATTTCAATTATGATGAATAATTATACACCCTAAGGGATATTTTTGCAGTTTATTAAGATTATCGCAGACTTAGAGATTCAGCTCAAAGTGATGGATACACGAAGTCTTAACATCTTTTAAAATTGGATTATTAGAGCGGATTTTCTTTCATGGTATTCATGTCAACAAATTTCGCTGTGATTTCGGTGAATTCTGTTATCTTAGGTAAATCATAGTTTTTACATGATTTTGGCAAAAATACGTACTGCTGAGTTTTATAGCCTGAAAACAATTATAAGATACACATGAAGCAGAAACCATAGATTTCCGAGAGGAGTTTGTAAGAAAGGGATGATAAAACCATATAAATTATTAATAAGCAATTGGGAATAAATGATATATTAAATAAAGTCAAAAAGAAATATTGTAATAGGAATAACGTGCAAAAAAGATAAATATAAGGAAAAAGTTGCCTTAAACTAGAACGGGCAGACGAGGCCCGATACGTAAACAACAGGACAATAGAAGCCCAAAATTCCAGCGCCATCACGGAGCCAAACACAATAATGAGCTTTAAGGAAAATATGTAGAGGCAGGATGCGGTACCGTTATGACGATAAGGGGTCATACAACTTTGGGGGTGGACCCCTGACTGCTACCCAGTTAAAAATGAATGGAAATGGTCAATAAGGTAAAATCGTAGAAATAAACTCTCCCAATAAAATGTAGCGGAAACCACGTGATAGGCGTGAAATAGAGAACAAATAGAAAAAGGGTGGAGATAGACAAATAAGTCTAGGAAGAAGTGAGAAGCGTCACTCGGTTGGTTACAACGAAAGAGAGAAGACGCGTTAGTTTAATATGTGATGAGGTAATAGTGGAGTTAGATTTCAAACGTGGTGGGATTAAATATCCTCAAACAGATAAGGCAACGCAACGAGAGTGAGAGCAAGTGAGAAAAGCCGAGCAGTCAGAAAAATAAGATCTGTGGGAATAAACAATCCACAGGATTTTACTCTTGCTCACCGACACGTAATCCTTAACCATCCTGACATACCACACCAAAAGACCACCCCAAGAGAAATCCCATACCACACAACATTCAAAAACTTCCACTATCTTTGTCTTTAATCCCAACATACAAAGCAGACTGCGAGTATTTAAACAAGTCTCCCACTTATTAGAAGGACCTAATGAAAACTCTCTGAAACTACTACCCACTGTATTTTCGGCCCTTCGTAACAAATATAGCTTGTTTAAATATCTGAGGAAAATACCTGTCCAACAGACACACGTTTTAACATATAGTATGTGCATATTAGTTATACTGGATTATTTGTGCTAATGATAGGACAGTACTTGCAGATGAGGAAAATATTCTAGGATGCTACAATGTTTTCTTAACAAGCAGTACAACAATGTGCCTATGATAATGAATCAAAATGACCCGGACTCGCTTAATATTTAAGGAGCAGAAGCTGATTTCAAAGCAGTGGTTAGAATTTGAAAATGTCACTGAAAATCTATTTCACTGAAAATCCGTACGTTTGCAACTTGCCGTTTTGTGACACATAGTAAAGACAATTTGCGGTGTTCACAAGGAACATCCGGAAGGTCTCGTGCCACTGGGTTCTGCCTTCTTTGGTTATGGCGTTAAAAGATGTGCAATGTCACCAATGGTTTGTTACACAATGCACTCGTAACCACTGAGAGTATACTCGTGTTCTGAACCGTTAATTGGAAATTCTAGTTACTAGGATTATTGTTGTACTAATTAGATGATCGCCGAGTATAATTTCATTCGTGAGTTGAGCTTATGGTTAGTGATAATGAAGCGTTTTGTGACGAAGATTGGTGGTTCGTTGAGACCAAATTGAACGAAAGAGTGAATGGTCATAATTGTGTTTACTGGGAAATAGAATTACAGGTTCATGTCGGCAAGGTAATTAAACTACCTGGGCTGAATATCAGATCATATCTTATGAAACTGTTCTTCGAAGACACAGCTACTAGAACCAGGAATACGGAAATGCTAAGCACACATTAAGCATGCATTTTATTGTACCAGGAGCTCCTCTGTTAACAGGAACAGAGCACTGTCGCCGAGGTAGGGAGTCCTTCCTAGACGAGTATCTACAGGGACACAGCATAGAACAAAGAAGTGTATTTGAGTTCCCTGCACGTTCACCACATTTAACGAATCCGGATTTTTATTTTTAGGTTACCTTTAAGAACGCTATGTATCACAGGAAACCATCTCCGTCAGGGGCCATTGTTCAAGAAATAATAGCAACATAGACAGAAATCTTCTTGGATACATCGACCAACGTTGTTCAAGCAACCATTCACCGTTATATGTCTGGCTTCTAATGGCAAATATTTTGGGGGCCGAGGTATCTATGTAGCTATAGGAGCTCGTGTTAAGCCTACATATACAACTGAAATAAATGTGATAGAAAATAAACAGTTTTGTTGATTAAAACGTATATACACATTTGAGTGTGTGTATTGTGGATTTCATTGATTGTGATAGACTAATAATATAAGCTGATGATATGTCTATGGTTTTATCTACAAGTACTATAGATAAATTTCGTAAACGTATTAAAGATGTCACTTATGCTTTTAAAAATTGTGTGATGAAAATATATTAATGATAAATATGGAGAAAACTAATATTCTTCGTTTCATAATACTTTGCCCCTTAGGAAATACTCAAAATGCGTCTATTGTACAATTTTTGGGTATATTCCTAGATTAAAAGCTTAATTTTGGTGCACATTTGGAGGATATATGTAATACTCGTAGATTAAACAAAGTATATTTTGCTCTTAGATGTCTGAAACAATCTTTGGATTTAGATAATTCATTAAATATTTATTTTTCTCTTAGTCATTATGTTTTAACATATAATGCGATCCTCTGAGGTAATGCATGCAATATTGATACGGGTTTCCTTATCTAGAAACGGAAGTTGAGAATTGTTCTTAATTTAAGACTTACGGATTCTCTTAGAAATATTTTTAGAAATGTTGCAATTTTGTCTCTTACAGCTATTTTTATTTATAAGTCTGTTATATATTACGTGAATAGTCGTGAAATATTTATTCTAAATAAATACGTACGTAATTATGACTCTAGAATTAGAAATGACATACATACAGCTCGGTATAGCACATATAAATGTATAACGTCAACAATTTTCTATAAGTTAAGTAGTAAATAATCTGCCTAAAGAAAATGCGTATTAAGTGTTTAAGAAAAATGAAAAGTTGTTTAAAGAATCATCTTACAAAACAATGATTTCACTCTCTTCAAGAATTTTATAATTAAAAGACTGTGCAACAGTCCATCCCACGTTTTAAAGAAATGGAGATATTGTACTGTAGATTTGACAGCAGCAAGTTACTATAATTTGAGAGCAAGAAATGAAATTGCTACCAATGCTCAAAAAATAAATTTCTTTCAGCATATATCGATTGTAATAGATAGTTCAAGGTTAATGGCAACAAATGGCAGGGTCAAATTTAACTCGACATTGGAGAGGGTTAGACCACTGTTGCACTCAACCTTTCAATTGTTAATCATTTTGTACATTTGACGTTGTCTAACTGTACTTGTACGGCAGCTGACTAAATAAATTACTTATATTATAACTAATTAAACTACCCAAATCTTGCTTTTAGCCATGTACTGCTACAAATATAGTAACAATATAGTTAACTTTATTTTCAATCACGTGTAGACAAAATTACGTTGCTTGCTTAGTCAGGGAAAATATACACTTGGATTATGGGACTTTGAGAAAATTATAGGTTATTTCAAATCTTCAAACTACTACTCTTACACATACTTCCGTCCCCTTCCGTAATAAAAAAATCATCTGGTTGTTATGGATAGTTGATTCCCTAAAAATTTGAACAATTAGTTCCACCTGAAGAAAACTATGGACATTTGGACTTAGGAACGAGTGTAAAATTGTAAGTTAGTAGAGACTTTCTATTACTATCCCATATCCATATTTAGTCGCAGGTTCAAATCGGGCCCAAATCGATAGTTTTTAAGTGCTCTTATAATCGAAACCCCATGTCAGCGAATTTACTTGCATGTAAAAGAACGCCTGAAGGACGAGATTTCGGCACACCGGTGGCGTTGACATGATTCTGGCAATTGAAAGCGTCGTTAACAAAGTATTTGTTTTTATTTTTATCCATATTTTTTATTCCCTATACAGTCTGTGTTATGCTGCATAAGACAACCAGTACGATGTATGATACAGGTTTTGCTATCGCATAACAAAACCCATAAGGAATAGTTATAGGAATTAGCTAAGTTGTGTATGAAATAATTCTGGTTGGGTTGAGAAGATAAATAACAATAGCTGACACCAACCAGACAGAGGTCAAATCCAAAAGGGGAAAACCTTGAGACATGATATATACTCAGTTTTCATTTTATCTTCTCCATTTGAAGGAAAATTTGAAACGACATTGTAATTTGCATATATTTTCTTAAAGTAAAACTGATAGATATAACATAATAACGATGGTTACATCTATGGCGTGTTCCAATCCTGCAGGATTCATATGCGGGTTGTTTTCCAAATGTTGACAGCTATAACAACCAAGTCTATTAATCACTGTATGACTGAATGAATTTTATTGCTGTAAATTCAGAATTTTTGTAGTTGTTCAGTACTGTAATCTCACATTTGCCGCTTTTTAATCTTACACTATGATCAGAAAAACGGTGAATGATTTACCGACACTAATTGGTTATACGCGGCAAAAATCATGCAATAATAAGGCCCATATGGGTTAGTTTTTTTAAAAAGAAGAAGAAGAAGAAGAAGAAGAAGAAGAAGAAGAAGAAGAAGAAGAAGAAGAAGAAGAAGAAGAAGAAGAAGAGTAATACCCATGTTGCAGTTTCCCTGTCCTTTAAGATGTTTTGGATTACACAAACGGGCCCTAAAATAATGCAAGTGTTTACATCTTTACTAATTTTTGTTACCATTGTAGAAATACCATCATTATGAAGCTATAGTTATGATACCTATGATGGAAATATAATTTTTCTCTTAATAACGTTTTAGATGTGAGCTGGAAACTTAATTTAGGGACTATTAGGCTTTCGTGGCGGAGTTTAAAGAAGTGTCCAAAAGAACAAAACATTTCCATGTCCATTTTGAAGATAACTGGCTAAGTCAGTTTACGATTGGTAGCCAAATGAAAATCAGTTTGATTCAACAATAATAGTACCGAAGTTTTCATGAAAATATGTCATTATGAAGGTGTTAAACCTACTGTTTTCTCCTATACTATTACGTACAGAGCTGAATTGTTACCATACTGTAATCCAAATTTAGATTATTACTAAGTATAGCCTTTGCAGTGGATGTTTTTACTGTGAACAGTCAGGTACCCTCAAAATAAAATAAAGAGCACTAACTATGGAGAAAAATAAAAGGCTTATAAGATGCTTGCTTTATCTTTCCCAGAAGGAAGGCGTATCTAGAAATGTATTTGGGCACTACTGCATTTTAGGTGTTATGTATGTAGGATTCCAATTTTGTCAAGACATGTTCACCAGTTTACTTACATCATCACACTATATGTTACATTACAAAATGAATTCTAACTCTGGAATCACATGTTGACTAAGAGAATCTACATCTGAAATTTGCAGGTGCAGACTAATCAAACGAGGTTTGTCAATTTGAACAGCTTTTATCGTTTAATGATTAGTGTAATGCCTGTTTTAGGGTTTTGGGGTTTTTGCTGCTGCGATGCGGGCGTGTCCATGCAACGTTATCGTTTCTGAAGATCCATTGGTTCAGCACCTAGCTGCGATTCTTTTTACTCTCTCGAACTGGGTTAGATTGGATGAGGCGCACAGACATAAATAAACAACTAATACGAAGGTTTCAGGAGATACCTTTGAGTTTCCGAAAACAAGTGCCGATATCAGTGTGGCTCTGTCGGATTGAGTCACGTCTATGAGTAGTGTCGCAGGTCTCGATAGGAGAAACTGTGAGAAAATCTCTCTGAACCCATCAAGAAGGTATTTCTTTCAATAGAGGCCTTAATTATTCTAAGCTGACTAACCATAAATAAGTAGTGACACTTACCGACTGAACCCCAGTCCGGATGTGCGAGATTGTTGAACCATCCATCGTATCGCTGCTTCTCCGTGAAGCTGTACTGCCGCTCTGAAAAAGTAAAATAAAACTTTTAATCTAGTCATTAGTATTGACATCCTAACCATAAATCTTCCCCTCACACAAATAAATTATTGGTATGCTTCAAGTGATGTTTAAAGCAAAAAGTGGTGGTCACTGATGTGCCTCCTTTCACACTATGATCATTACGGCTACAATACTCTCTACCCACCACAAGAAGGTAAGCGAGGCTTGAGGCTTGAACTGTTTAACTGCTCTAGTATTTGATCTGTTTGCAGCGATGGGTGTATGAGAGTGCATGTGAGTCACTTATGCTGCCAGATTTAATGCTCGTTTCAGTAACTGCAGTGATAGGTATTATGCATGGGTGAGTTATGTGACTACACTGTGTATTTTAGATGAACCTAGCATCCTTGTCATATCCTGAAGGCGAGACAGCAAAAGTGATTACGTTACACATTCCTCTGCCTTGCCTTCTTGTATTGGGAGGATAGCACTGTTGGTGGTTTAGATTATGTTTAGATTGTTTTCGTTGTTTACCAAGATTAAAAGTTTAATACAATGTTCAAAACACGAAAATTAGTTGATTTCAACGTAGACTTACACATTATGCTGGCGGTGAGTGAGTCAGTGTGTGTATGTGTGTGTTTGTGTGTGTGTGTGTGCGTGTGTGTATGTGTGTGTTGGGGAAAAAATAAAAGTATCAATAATGATGAAGATGTGTTCTGGAAGATCTCACTGAAATATCAATACACTTGTTGCTATAAACGACAGTACAATTCATGTTGTAGTTATTAGAGCTACGAAAAGGGAGCTCTTATAAAAAGCCGAGCGCTCAAAAGCTTAAACAAATTTCAGAGAGAAATACAAGCTGTCTGATAGATTAGAGACCTTATTGCACAATTTCTTCCTGCTGTTTTTGTTGTTAGTGTAGTGGCAACTATATATTTTGTAATAAAAATCTATGTGTTCTGTTGCCACTGTTTCCAATACAGGGTTTGTTTTTATCAGCTGCAACAAAGACAGGATCCAAATGAAATCTTGTAACTTAATAGCTTTCTGCTATTATACTGGTCATATTAAGATGTATTTGTTCATTTATTTCAGTTTGAAATGCCTTCACTGTCATTTATAAAATGAAAATTGCATTATTTCCGTATTTGTAAGTCAAGGCACAAAGTATTGTAAGAATTAGAAAGGTTTTAAGCTTAATGAATGTGATTGCTTGTTAGTGTTCATTTGTTATGTCTGTCACTTTCGTCCTCTTAATTCTTTTTCTTAGAGAAAATAAGCAGAATTTTGTGATTTCTTCCCATACTGCTTTACTGTAACTTTATTACATTTAAATTAGCCTCCTCTGAGTATCTGTTTAGATAATTAAATATGAATAAAGAGAAACTCCTATAGTGAGTAGAATGATAATGATGATAACGTTAATGGTGAATGTTCTGTATGTGGTATTTATTCTATGGACCAATTTAATTATATATAAACCTAAGTCTAGACTGTATGGCGTAGAGGTGATGTAGATGGGCTTCAACGCTTACACATTTATAGGCTCACATACAATACCTAGCTTACAAATATTCAATAGCTGCACTTACAACCATTTTCGTTTCAATATTCTAGTAGTTTCAGAGACAGTATAACTTAAAATAGCAGCAATCAACCAAATTTAATGACCAGTCATGACTTCATAAAGCGATGGAATTGATTAGGAAATATATTTCTTAACACAGTGGTTTAGAAGTGAAGTAAACATGCCAAGTTTCTAGAAAAACCACACATAAATATTTCAACAGACTAATACCACAAGAATTGAATTTGCTTAGGTCCAATGCGTGATTTGTGAGCGAATGTTGTAATCAAATGACATTTGCGATGTAGCCAGAATTCTAAGAGAGGAACTTTGTGACATCCTACTTATGTAACTTAATTACCAAATCGAGAAAATCAGTACGTCACTTGAACAATCAGTGTCCAGGATGAACACCGGGCATTTTGTTACGCGTGGTTTCTCTGTACAATTCTTTGTTGCTGAAATGCTAAGCCAAAATTGGATATATTGTAGCTTTTTCTAAAGCTTGGCTATGTTATAGGAGAAACTAAATACCCATTGTAAACCGCCACAAAAATACGCACTACCTTTGGAGGTCCCCTGATTGGAACAAGTAAAGCGAGCTTGATGTCAGCATGGCTCAGCAACCGAAAACCAAACTTGACTAAACTCAGGGTTTTCTTTAAGGTTTCCATCCTCTCTAAGAGAACACTTTATATGAATAAATGATCAATTCTTAGCATTAAAAATTACACTTAAAGATGCTGAATATATCTAAAGTCTGTTCTTTCTGAATACTGTCTTCCTACGAGAAAATCTGAAATAATCAAAAGTCACAAGAAGAAATCTAATTTCATTGAAATAAACACTTACAACAATTCAAACATATTTTTCTTTTGTTAAAGTTTTTACTAGTTTATATAGTACAATTTCAAAAACTAAACGGGCGTTATTCTGTTTTACATCAGCTTACGCAAAGTACAAGTAGATAGGCACATGGAAAATTGTTGGTTGTAGTTCTGGGATCATGTAGTAATATGGCAATTAAGGAGTTTTCTTTGCATATATTTATATGCATTTTTATTAGAGTAAATAAAAACACAACCTTATGACAAATAATTGCTGACACAAGTATTACACTTTTCAGAATAATAAAGAAATTAAAGCATAAAAAGTGTAGAAGAGCATATAGATGCCACGTATCGCAGTTTTCAATATCACAATGATAGCTCTAAGAAGTTTATGAAACTAGCATTACTCAATTTGATACACAAATCTGAGAAATGTGAAAAAAGTGAATTAACGTTATGGAATGTCCAGAAGCTTATGTCAGAAATAAGTTATTTAAGATACAAGAGACACTGAGAAAGACAATTTTGTTTGTGTTTGAGAGAGAGAGAGAGAGAGAGAGAGAGAGAGAGAGAGAGAGAGAGAGAGAGAGAGAGAGAGAGAGAGAGAGAGAAGCGGAGAACAGAGTGAGTGAATAAATTTTAGAAGCTAGAAAAACTGTATGATGACCTTAAATGTATGATGACTTTTATATTTTGGATACTTTTTCATGAAAATATTTGGAGTCCGAGTCCAAAAGGAAATAAATTTTAAAATTTACATTTTAGTAAACAGCTTTTATGTTTCTGCCTTTACTGGTTCCATGGTTGCATAAGTTTCATTCTCAAAAATGCGTTCTTCACCGCGCACTTACAGAAAATTCATCATTCATATTTTATTTATCTCATTAGTCAAATAATTTAACAAAATAGAGCCACTTTTGAGGAAAATAAAAGTAAACAGAATAGTGAGAGGTTAGTATAAGAGAGATAAATGAATTAGAAAAAAACTTGGTTTGAAGTCTTGAAAGCTTTTACTTTTTGCTTTTGGTTTTGGATTTAAAAATATGCACACATTTTTCTAAAAGTACGTATTTTTTTATTCAGGAGATCTCAAGAAGTACCTCCCTGGTGAAATGGTAAAATTGAATTTTGGGATGGGATCCAATATACCTATTCTAATTTTAGATGGCAGAGAAACAAAAGAAAGCTTGCGAAATAAGGTGATACTTCTTAAAGGCACACCAAAATTAATTACTCAAGCTTTGAAAGATAGTTGTTGCTGGAGTCACAAGATTGATTATTGTCTCACCCATATTGCGTAACTAACGGGCTAAATCAATTTTGCTATTACACAGTTTCCGACACTTCGGTATGGAATCACAACTTTGCATGTGTTAACATATTTTAAACATCAGAACACAGATTACTATCACTTGGACAGATTTAAATCTCGAGAGATAAGTAGGATTATCTTGTTTGATGTAGCTTCCAGACGTTCGCTATATTGCCACAGACTCACCATGTACATGTTTTTAAGAAACCTCCATGGGAAGTCAATGATTCAAAATGGATTTAACATGCCAAAAGTCGTAAGTGGAAATAAGTGGATGTTCATCTGTTGGTTACACATTTTACACCTTCATCTTGAAAGGCTTGTCAACGAGTGTTAACCACCATTTGTTTTATTTCCAAAGATATGTAAAGTACTTGGGCATCCACATCGGCTCACTCGGTTATGAAAATGTAGAAATGTTCGTGTAGTTAATTAAATATATAGTATATAAATAATATTATATGATATATAATTACTTTAATTATATATAATATATAATAATATATAAGCGAATGAATAAATAAGTAAATAAAAATAAATGTAGAAATGGAATTTCCTTTCTCTTAGACAAAGCATCGAGGGTACTAAAGGATCGCACAGGTAGTCCACGACTTTACATGGTGATATCTTGCCACCCGCTAAGTGTATCTTCTTGTACTTGCTCTGAATTTTTACTCTCTTTTTTGTGTGGCTCGTCACGAAATAAAATTTAAAAAATCCGTATCACTGGACCAGTTATGTAAATGAGCAGGTAAGAGAATCGTGCTTAAATTTACAATATGCGTACATTTTGAAAATACGAGTAAAGAAACAGAGCTGTAGACCTTTTTATGATGACACTCTAGGACTCTAATGTGAATTGTACACTAATTTGTATATTTGTCTAAACATAATTGGGAACGTTGTAGTTGTGTGTAAGGAGGAAGTCACTGACCTCATTTAAATACAGAAAGAGCTCTCGAAAGCTGAACTTAAAACTCACTATCATGTGATGACTGATAAAACAGTTCAATCAGTTAGTTTCCACATTCACAAGCATCAGAGGTTAGTCCTTGTATAAAATGAAACTTACGTACTCATGTGTTTAAATTATGCCATTAATGATTATGAATATAGCAGTAAAACATTATTCCTCATTAGTCTTCCATGATCTCCAAATTTAAGCAAGTGTGAACTTCCACCTGTTAAAGCGAATAATTGGCTTAGGTGTACCAAATGTATCAGTTATATACAGTACACGAATTATAGCCAACGTTAAAGCACGGTAAAACTAGCATATCAAAAGTTTTATCTTTGGGTATGCACTTCCAAAAATAAATCATCGTCTCCGAGTATGTTTGCAAAATGTTCATTCGTACTAATAAGGTATTCATCGGAAAATATGCAAGAATACGACATATCACGAGCCCAAGGGGGACTGCAAGTGCATGCTATGTGCCGGTCCTTGCCCTAAATGTCACCTAATGACATGTAAAAGCAGAACATGTTCGCTTACCACAGCAAAAGACCGATGAAAGCAAAACTACATCCAGTAAGATTGTGCTCAATATATAATTTAAAAAATAAGGCATTCATAAGGATATCTACACTACAATCTTAAAAATGTTTCATATGTATCAACAGCTTAATGTCTAGCTCTTCTGGAACGAGTCCATGTGGTGCAGTACAATCCTACTACGTGAAGGTTGTTTGTGTCCATAGAAAGCCCTACTTCTATACAGTGCCAGCACTATTAAAAGGAGTGTTTTTTTTTCTTTCTTTACACATATATTTATTTCTACAACAAAATCACCAAATTAACAACAAAGTACTTTACACTATTTCATTAAATATCCCCTGAATGAAATACTGAACTTTATTACTCATTTTTAAAATATTTACTAAATTCTTAAAGCACAATCATAAACATGGAATGAATAATGTAAAAAAACTTACAGTTCTTTTTAAAGTAGCTTAACTTTCTAAGTTTTAAACACAATTATCTACAGTACAGTTGGCATAACCAATTGCAATCTCACTAGTTCCAACACCTCATATCTGTATAATACAGGTCATTGGGCCATTTCTTGAAAAAAAAAAATAATATAGCATAACATTTTTCTTGCAATCCAGCTTACATTTATTTCATAGCAGCACGATAGTTCATATGAAGCTTCGGTTTGATGGCAAACATAAGCTCCAGAATTTGTTTCACCACTTCTTCTTTATGTTGTGCCACGGCCCTGTTCATCTCGTCTACTTTTATTTTAGTATCTACCTCTATTTTTGCTGCTACATCTTCTCTTCACACATTTACTTAGCTTCAATTCTTTGAACTGACGTTCTTGTTCCTGTCTGTACCTCTCAATTTCGCCTTGAACCTCTTCTTTCGCTTGTTTAAGACGAGGTGCTTTTCATTTTCGAGCTTCCGAAACTTTCTCTGCTGATCGCTTCTCTGCAGCCAATAATTACTGAATTCCTTATGTTTGACTTGCCATTCCTGTAAACCTAACTGGAATTAACTGCTTTTATATGTTCATTCTTTTGTTATCATTCTTTTAGTTGCTGTTATTTTCAGCTTATGGCAATCCTGCTGTTATAAGTATGGGTATATTTGAAGCTTATTGAGTTAACAGATGTTCTCAGAGATACATATATCCGAAAGGATTCTTAAAATATATAACTGAAACTGAATTATTTCGTAGAGGACTTGGCACAGGTTCAAACTTGGTCTGTTGTACCTATTCCCCTACGTGGGACATTCCCGGGGAGGAAGCATGAGGCGAAAGGAGACAGGTGGCCGTCCCAAGGAGTCATGGCTTGTGCAGAAGGCAGAGCTCTACATTTTACTTAGTAGGAAACCTCCCCCGATAGGCCAGGACAACGAACATCCCATCTTGCAGAGGTTCGGAGGACATCCCAACACGAGACCTGGGTTCGGAGACCGACAACCGTCCTACGGGAGGAGGAATTAGTTTATTCATAGCATATCATCCTACCATGTACTGCCGACACTTCTATCCTGAAAGAGACCACCAGATGAAAAATGATACGAAATGATAATGGAGATGAAATGGAGGGACAGGAAATTCGGGTGATGTAATTAACTTACCGAGGATTCGACTGGCAACTCGGGATACCATCGAAAAATCCATGGGTCAGGTAGGTTGGCCGCGGGAATCAAACCCGAGCAACAGATGAAACCACCTGAGCCATTCCGCTCAGTAAAATATGTTAATTGTCTAAAGTATCCAATCCGATACAAGCAATACGGTTCGATAAACTATCAATATTACCGCATATGCGGGTATCACTTGTATGTGAGGCGGGGACAAAGTAAAATTTATCAGTGTGCGGATAATCATATGTTATCTCTGACTTTTACAAATGTTCACTGAAATACTAATTTCCTTCAAACGGGTGATATATACATGGGTTTCCTGTTTATTAACCAAAGTCTGAGAAGGACTATTCTACACAATTAATAGCTGTGCCCCTCGTACCCTCTGGCCGCGCCGTGGCCCAGTGGTTAGACCGCTTGGCTCTCATCAAGGCGGCCCGGGTTCGATCCCAGGCGACCGCATAGTGAGATTTGTGGTGGACAACACGGTGCTGGGCGGGTTTTCTCCGGGACCTCCGGTTTCCCCCGCCATCTCATTCCACCGGTGCTCCATCTTCATCTCATGTATCATCAGTGTCACCGCCTGTGATGCCGTATGTAGTAAAAGCGGGCGTTAAACACTACACATTTCATTTTTTTCTCGTACCCTCTCATTTCATTCGTTCTTCATCTCTCAGGATTGTAATGCGCGGCATATGGCGGTGGACGCGGCCCGAGAAAAGCATTTGCCTGGCATTTGGCAGGGAACCCTACACCTATTAATGGGTGAAGAAGATACACTCTGCTCGAGCCTACAGATAGGTGAGGCAATGACGAGAGGGCTACATCTGGAAATATTAGGGACCCTGGTTGCGTTGTAACTGATGTCATTAGATTTGATCGCACTTTATTCCTTCACCTCAAACTTCTCCAATCCGAACGGGGCTGATGACTTTAATATGTGTTTAAAAGCGACAGCTCTATGTCAGTAGACTTACTGGCATTTAAAACAACTCCGGCACTGATCCTGATAGCATTGTTAAAAATATATATCATGACCTAAGTTTCACCTTCTGGGAGTTATGTAAGCACAATCAACCAAGTAATTGACAAGAGTAACGAAAACGTCTTGCGTCTCCAAACTATCACTACTACTGCCATTACTCCTTTTATTCCTGCTCCTACTACTACATTACTTGTGTAGTGGTGGTAACAGTAGCAACATCGTATTTCTCGAGAAGTTTTATAGTTATTCTGCTTCTCTTGGAATCTACTGTTTTCTTGATTCGCGGTTAGTGGTTCTTGGATGTTGCTAATGGTTAGAAATTTACTTTAAATAAACATAAATTTACAATAATAAAGCCTGCCTGGTTTAGAAAGTGTAATAATAATAATAATAATAATAATAATAATAATAATAATAATAATAATAATAATAATAATAATAATAATAATAATAATAATAATAATAATAATAATAATAATAATAATAATAATAATAATAATAATAATAATAATAATAATAATAATAATAATAATAATAATAATAATAATAATAATAATAATAATAATAATAATAATAATAATAATAATAATAATAATAATAATAATAATAATAATAATAATAATAATAATAATAATAATAATAATAATAATAATAATAATAATAATTAGTAGTAGTAGTAGTAGTAGTAGTAGTAGTAGTAGTAGTAGTAGTAGTAGTAGTAGTAGTAGTAGTAGTAGTAGCAGTAGTAAAATGATGGCCGAAGCAGCCCGAAATGATTTGTTACTAAGACTGTGGCCATATATAAGGCCGTTACTGTCGTTCTTACATTCCTTTTTAGTTTGTTCGGAAGTTAATACCGGTCCTGAGAGGATGAGGTAAGCTGTGTGAGCCACTGGACACGCTGTTTTCGTTAAACCCATATCGCCTACCCATCAGCTTCCAGCGAGAGTCAATGTGCGGCGACTGGCTCGGAAGTGGGATCAAGCCCGATGAAAAACTTTGTCCTTCATGGAAACAATGGTGCCATAGTGTGCTTTGTAGTAAGAAATGATCTGCAATAATTGCACATCGAAAAGAACTGCACATCAACTTCACAATTATTCACTCATATTGCACTTGTGCATCCAACAGATACCTATTAGTAGGAAAATTTCTGTTGGGGATACGAAGTGAACAAAAGATAACTATTTTAAATAATGTAATGGTATAATTATAACATATTAGTATGTACATATGCAGTTCATGCACCATATGATCGGGTTAAATACTGCAAGTTTTAAATCTTTTTACTTTCTCTACCACGTGCATAAGGATATTTGCATTTCATCCAAAACTTGGATACTGAGATTTACTGCAAATACACGTTTTGAGGTACCCTGAAACCAAACAATTTAAAAAAGATGTATGTGCTTATTTAAACAGTAAAAGAAAATTAAAACACTTAAGTTCAACATCTTACAAGAATCCGACACCGCGTGTTTCAAGAAAATCCCCCTACCTCGAACTAGCTTTACATGAACAATTTTTAAAAATGTTTTTCTCAAAAATGGCTCCAATTCGTTTAAGATACTTTAAGAAATTTTGATGATAAATGGAAATCGTGTCTTTAATTTTATGGAATGTCCTCAGAATCTCTCTTCTTTAAGGATGATTTTTGAATAACAGGTAAATTATAAGAGCAAAATCTTACTACACAAAATATGAGATTTCTTAAAGAACACTATTTTGTCAAATACATATTTTCTTGGATACTTCTTTCGGTCTCAATTTTCAAATATGATTTTATCAGATAGAAAATCAATTTTTTATGTTCTGGCCATGCAAATACAATGGAATTTCAAAACCATCACAAATAGACGAGCTGTCTTCTGGAAAGACTTAACTATCAATTAAATAATTATATTCTGTTATTCCCGTTGTACCTATAAGGAAATATATAGCATAACCACTTTAACAACTATTTATCCTCGATTAGCATGAAATAGAAGCATAAGCGTCTTTAAAATTTTCTTTACAAAATGAGCAGAGAAGATCATGTGAGACATTAAATAATATTTTCTTCCTCTCCTTTTTGCATAGGGATTTAGTGCTGACTTTCTATGAAGTTTTATCTACCCTTGAGGCCGATAATAATTCAACATGTTGAAAAGCGACAAATATACTAATAGATCTACATTAGCATTAGACTTGTGCGCATACAACATACACACCAATGAGCTGATGTGGTCCTATGTAGTTAAATAAATTTAATTATTGTAAGGTTTGCAGCTGCCATTATTGAAATACGTGTCGATATTTTTAAGTGAGGAGCTTCAATTTTCTGTGGCACAATTAACATTTCTAAAATTTGTTTTCTAAAACTTCCACATGTTTCACCTATGAATGAATTTTATTAAATTTACGAGGTACGTCCAGAAAGTAAGCTCTGTTTGGTAATAAAATTAAATTGTGTACAGATACGGAAAAATTATTTATTGCAAAAAATTCTACAACTCTTAAACTACTTTTCCGCATAGCTGCCGAAATTCTGCAGGCATTTGTCATAGAGAGGCACCAGTTTTTGTATACCTTCTTCATAGAAGTTTGCCGCCTGTGTCTTCAACCAGTTGGAAACATTTACTTTCAGCTCTTCGTCATTATTGAAGTGTTGACCGCCAAGGAAAGATTTGAGATGCAAAAACAGATGAAGGTTGCTAGCAGCGAGTTCAGGGCTGTACGGGGTGTGGTCAAACACGTCCCAGCCAAATCCCTGTAGGATGTTTTTCGTCGCATTTGCAGTGTGTGGTCGTGCGTTGTCGTGAAGAAACACAACACCTTTTGACAGTATTGCTCGGCGCTTATTCTGTAATTGTGTGGCGCAATTTCCTAAGTGTCTCGCAATAAATATCGTTTTTTTTTTATTTTTTTTTTATTTTTTTTTTTTTTTACTACTCGGTAAGAAATCAATGAGTAAGATGCCTTTCCTCTCCCAGTACACTGTGTACATCATTTTTCGAGATGTCACGATTTGTTTCGGCTTAACCTTTGTTGGGGATGTGGTGTGCCTCAACTCCATTGATTGACGCTTACTTTCAGGGGCGTCGTAAGAAACCCAAGTTTCATCCCCTGTGACTATCTGTGTCAGAAATTCTTCACTGCCTTCATCATAACGGGTGAAAAACTGAAGTGCATTTACCCAACCGTTTGGTTTTGAGTTGCTCAGTAAAAATCTTTGCCACCCAACGTGAGCAAAGTTTACGAAATCTCAGTTTTTCGGTAACAATTTCATGAATTAATGATCGTGAGATTTGGGGAAATTCCATAGCGAGAGCACTAATTGTCAACTTGCGGTTTTCTTGGATCTTGTCATCAATCGCGTGAACCAGTTCTTCTGTAACCAAAGATGGACGCCCACTTCGTTCTTCATTGTGCACT
Source organism: Mantis religiosa (assembly GCA_030765055.1). Taxonomy (NCBI): domain Eukaryota; kingdom Metazoa; phylum Arthropoda; class Insecta; order Mantodea; family Mantidae; genus Mantis; species Mantis religiosa. Next base: position 103,320,359 of record CM060949.1, read on the forward strand.
TCACTACGTCCTTCATTGAACTATCGGACCCATCTTCTCACCATTGTATCACTCGTCGCACTTTGTCCGTAAACATCTTAAATTTGCCGATAAATTTCAATTGGTTTCACTTTCCTAGCATTCAGAAAACGAATCACAGATCTGATTTCACAAGAGGCGGGATTGTCAATCAACACCGGCATTGTAAATAAGCACAACAAAGCGTACGTGGCTGACAGCGATCTCACAATGGCGCACGTTTCTTCTCCTTGGTACAGAGCGTCTACCGCGCATGTGCGGAACTGCGATCGCAGCGCTGCAGCGGAGATGAATTGAAATAAAGCTTACTTTCTGGACGCCCCTTGTATATTGTATGAGAGATTTGCATTTTGTTGCATATTTATGTTTACAAAGAAAATAAATAAGTACATTAATCTGTTGAAGCTTTCAATGCGTTTACTAAGGTTTACAATGGAGCTACTGAAGCAGAATTACTCAATGATGTTTGGTACGGTAAAAACGACTAACTGGAGTTCAAATAAAGTATGAAATATAAACATTGTCTGGTTTCCATAAATGTAACAATTAAGTTTCAGTACACTGAAAATGTATACCAAAATAAGTCGCACTAGTCAAAGCATTGTAGCCCTAAAGATTTTCTCTCAGCGAGTACAACGATCTGGTTAGTTTATTTTTGATATTTTGTTTGATATTTATTTATTTGTACAGTATCCATTACAAATTCAGTACAATAAAATTTAACATAGAACATGCTGTATTATACCTTCTGTACAAATACATGAAATTGCTGACCTAAGATTTACTTGCTGAATCAGGTCCCCTGGCTATAAGCCTTTGGTTTCCCTGAGCAGTTTGGTGTCATTTCTTCTTGAACTTTTCTTCTTTTATCGTAATCCACTTTTCTCTTATCCTATATAAGAAGTCTCCTATACATCTATTTTTCTTTTCTGCCATCCCCGTTAGCATGTGTACCGCCAATATCTCTTTACTTATACTGTCCCATTTCTTATGTCATATTTTTCTCTTGTAATTTGTTAGCTCCTTACATTCCATCAGATAATGAACAGTGCTTTCTTCATCTCCACAAAATTCACATATTCCTGCCTCATTGCTTCTCAACTCTTTTAAGTATAATATTCCTACTCTCCTCCATGCTATACCTTCTCTTCCAGTTTTGTCACATTGATCTATATATTTTTCCCTACCCCATTCTGTCCTTAATTACTTATAAAATTTCAAAGATTTCTTTTCTTCTAGTTCTCACTTCCTTCCAAAAACCGCTATAATTTGTCTCCCTGTTCTCCATAGATCTCCCATGCCTATCTTTAATATCATTCTTTCCATTCCGACCACCAACTAATCTGGTCAGTTAATATTAGGAAGATAAGGATTTCCAACTATATTAAGCAAGGAATATAAAATAAAAATTGCAGTGTCGCAATCCAAAAGAACTGATGTGATGATATACACCATATATGTGTATACCTTACTCATCATTTTATTAATTAAGATGTGCTTATATCTATAATTACTTCTTAGTGTTATTAAATTCGTATAAATAGTCTGCCATGGAAACTGTAAACATGTAACACGAGTACTAAAAATGATCATAATAGAAGATATCAGAAAACCAACAATTATACTGGGTTATATTTATTTGCGGATCCGACCTAATAAGGTTGGATTTGTAGGAACTTTACAAATCCATATACTGTGCACATTTACTGTAGTAATACTTCGTTTAATTCTTGTGGTTTCCCATTCAAGCAAAAACAAACATAATTTAAATAAGAGAGTAACACAAGCTATTCACAGAAAATGAAAGATATACGAATCGTTTAATTGGTCACATCAATATTAAAATATGTTCTCTTTTAGTTAGATACACCAAAGCCAATTTAAAAAAGTAAGTAGAACTCCTTCATATGAAGGGAAATAGAGTTCAGATGGCAATTAATTGTTCTTCCACACTAGACTTGTGTAGGGCAAAGTTTCACCCAGACTGAAAAATTAAATGCCATAGACAGTATTTGAACCACTGATTTTCGGATCTCCATGCCGTTGCTCTTAACTTGAGCTATCATGACCACTTGGCAGCTTGACACTAAATTCTCCAACTGACTCGTATTTTCCCGGTAAACCACAGAGAACAGAAGACCCGTGCTTCAAATCTCGGTTTTGGCATTGAATTTTTAAGCTGGCTCTACCTTTCGAGAGTTCAGAAGGGTTTTCTTGCAAAACTTCATCTGATTGTTTGATTCAAATAGGAAATTCAGCACTCCTCAGAATTTCAGTTTTTCAGTTATGCTGATGACAGACACACATGCGGATCTTTTTCTATAAATGTGCCTTTTATGGACATGGAAATCTGAAAACGTACATCCTATCTCCAGCAAAATATCTAAATGTATTTTAGATGGAACATAATAACTCCTCTAGAAGATGGAAGAAAAGCAGCAGTAATGTGCAAAAAGGAAATAAGTTTCATTTATGTAATACCTCCCACAGGATGTACCATGTTTTAAAAATATCACTCACGCTTTTAAACAAAATTATTCAGTGAGTTTTGTTTTAGGGAGCTGTTACAAATAGAAAAAAATGTGATGAACTCCCATATTTGATATTAATTTGTGGTTTTCCTCTTCATTTAAAACCGTAAATTTAGACCGTATCATAACTTCCCTCATTCTTCAGTTTTGCTCTTTTAACATTAAATCAAGTTCCGCCTTTCATGTGCTACAACAATATTTGCAATTAGAGTTTTACAACATGCAATGGTCGTGTCGGTAACTTCAACAGCCATTTACATAAAGGCGGAAAACTAAATCAAAGGCTGTTACATGCACGCCTCGTTAATGTGGAGGCAGTAAAACTGTCCAGAGCCAGCTTGATTAATTATTCTTGTCAGCAACATTATGAGGACGTCGACTTTAGCAGCTTGTTCTAGTTTTGCCTGCTTTAAAAGCAGTTGTATGTTTACACAGGTAACAGACCATATTGTTGGGCTCCGTTAGTTTTTGTTCATTCTACTACTTATTTAAAGTAGAAGTACGGCATTCCACCCAAAAATTTAGTACCGGGAGATCATCAGAAAAAACGTTTTTAAGACTTCCTGAAATATTTCAGATTCTGTGTGTATGTGTGAAGAATGTAACTCAAAAATAAAAGTCGGCTTAATGCCTCACTTTGTATTAAAGTTATTCAGTATCTTCAGATTGCGACATATATATTCCCCCACCCCACCAAACTATTCTTTGCATGAAAGCTGTTGCATTGCTTTTGATAAGGAGTTTGAGATTTTTGTGCCCAACTACAATGTATATATTCAATTTTCCCGGAATAATATCTGAAGTCTGTTTCATTTTGAATAACTCTTGTACAACTTGTAAACTCTAAAAGAAAAACACAACTTTGCCCCCAAAAATATAGTTGTCAGTTTAAGTGAATTTTGGCTCTTTAAATCTGATCATCTAGGAACGTTTTGTGCATTTTTTGCATTGAAGCAAAAAACAAAAGGAAGACTTCATAGAAGACTGAAGTAGAACGTTATGTTGAATAGCTTGTTGAGAAATGTACTTAGGTATACAGTCATCTTCATTCTATTTTATTACTGTTTCTTTTGCAGGTTTTGAATGTGGTACTGAATAACAAGATCCTAGATTTACCTCTATCTGCGAAAAACCATGAATAGGCTCCATTTAGATTGGCTGGTATAATGATTTTGAGCAAGTGAACTCATAACTAAGGAGCGGATTTATAGGCACTAAAATTTGTCAAATTGGCAGGCAAAGAGGCACTAAAAATGAGCAAAATAGTTACTTAAATGGGCACTAAAAATTTGCTAAGTAAACACTTAGAAATACACAATTTTAGTAAAAAGGCTCTTAAAATGCACTATAAATGCATTTTAACAAAATGACAATCATCGCAACATATGCTGCAACAAATTTGCTAAACACATACTATTTTGCGGTTCCCTAGGCGAAATAGTTCTACATTTATTCCAAATTTCATAAATGATTCCACAGCAAGTTAAAATAACAGATATTGTCGTATTGTCCACTTCACTAAGTAAGAACCATAATGTGCAGAAAGGTGTGGAGTAATTAACTATGTCAAAAAAGAAAAACATGGGCTGGGGGGGGGGGGGTTAAGGCCGAAAATTGAAATATCTGAATATTTTGTCAAATTTATGTTATTTATTTTTTTGATTGATCAAGAATGGAATAATACCAAGTTTTAGCTTTCTAGTTACAATAGTTTATGGGGTATTAACAGTTTATGTCTAAACTACAGGCGATTTTCAAAATGTCCCACATATTGTAATTTTAAAACTTAATGCTTGGGGTATAAGTTTCTGCACCCATTTTAACCTATTAATGTCCTGTACCTGCGTGAAATATGTGTCTTCGCCATATCAACGAAGGGAAAAAAATAATCATACCTATTTAACAATTTTTATTTTCCTAATCGTTTTCAGTAAGAAGCAAGCATTATAATACTTTTCAATACAAATATAAAAAACACAACAAATGTAAATGGGTACACTTAATATGCAGTTTCCCTTAGAAGCGTGTTTAGAATTTAATACACAGTAATAGAAAACTGCATCCTTTGGAACATTTTGAAGCTAGGAAAGTATAGAAAATATGGAATCTGAGGTTAAAATTATGTAACAGCAGCTACAATAGAGGTGTAGGGTTATTTAAATAGTCATGTGACGTTTTCTGTAGTACGGTTAGGAAAAAAAAACTTATTTTATGAAATATATCTATATTAACTGTAAGACAAAAAATAAATTTGGTATTGTAAGTTTTGGGTCAATTTTTACAGATGTGTCTCCTTAATAAACCCCTTTGTACATCCAATGTGCAGCAGTATGAAATTTCTCTTCCCCGAAAACTTCACGTTGAAACCAACAAATGCAAAAGCTGTTGTCACAAATTACAAGCAGAATAAATTGGTTAAAAAGGCAGTTTTAGGCTCAAATAAGCAGAGTAGGCCAAAAAGTATGAAATAGGCATTTATAGTCACTATAAAACTAAGAAATTAGGCTAATAATTGTAGGAAACGTGATTATAACTTAAAAGCTTACGTTTCTGAACAAAGGAATAAAATAGGCAAATAGGGCAAAATCCGCCCCTAATCACAACTGAGAATCAAGGATACAGTGATCTGAGACATCGCTTTCAGCTCACTTGTTTTCAACAGGTATTGTTGTGCTCTAGAGAAGTCTCATTATTGCCCAGTTGTACTACTAGCAGTAATGAACAATGGGACATTTAGGCTCTCTTAACTCAGCAACATGGCTTTTATCAGTTACCCAAGCCGAGTAAGTATGTGCATACTTATGCCAATTTTTAGAAGGCGCGTGTAGTTTATTGGTTACACAAAATGTAAGACAGTAATAGTAATTTTTAAAAACAAAACAATATATGGTAAGATAGAATCAGATTGAAAACTGTAACGCTATAGCCAGGATTTGAGCTACGCATTTTCGGCTTTTTGCTATTTCGTCATCACTTCATTTATTTCTCAATTAACGTCGTCCAACGTAAATCATATCGCTCAGTCACTTTATTAAAAGAGTGCAAAGTTGTATATGAGGTAAACACACTCCACGGTATCTTTTTTGTGTAATTTACATCCTCCAACGTTAAGTCATATCGGACGATGAATAAAATGGGTCAAATGAGCATGGAGCTTAGAGTTAACTCACATTCGTCTATCAGGATAAGGAAAAAACCCGGGAAAATCCCCTAGTAACTCATCCAACCGAGATTCGAACTAGGTACTTCTTGAACGTGAGGCACCACGGTATCTTAAATTTATTTTACATCCTTATTATAGCTTTATGCTCAGGAACTATGAGTAGCACAAATTTATTCTCTTGAGAAACTGGGTTTATGCATCGAAATGTTGCACTTTGAGCTTTATATTACCAATACGATGCTTCTAAAACGATTTTGCTTTAATTTGTGCCCGGATTCATCAACTTGAGAACGTATTGTATTTGACGAGTGTTCGAAATCAATATTTCGTGCTGCAAAGCTCTCTTATACTGTATATCCTGGGAAGATAAACGTGTGTGTGAAAAACGAGAGAACGGCATTACTGAAAAGTTGGTTTCGGTATATAACTAAAGTCATGCGTAAGTTGGGCATCTTGATGAATGCATGATAATCATCAGTTCTAGTACTTTGTGTGGATTTTTTTACAAGAAGTTTTCTTCATTCGAAATACCGGATATCCTTGCGCATATACTTCTGGAATGTTCAAGAGGCGGGGAGAAAGAACATTCTAGAGCAACCTCATTATTTCTCTATAAGGTTTCTGGCATTTGAGCTGAGCGTGAACGTTAACCTGTGTGTTTATCTCTTCCGACTATTCGTCGATGGATAGATCGATGGGCTCCTTGCCGATAGACTCCGCTCATAGTCACTGTGTCACACCTTGACTGCGTCTTTTGTATTTCAAACTTCCTCTTCCACCTATCTTATGTATAGGCAGCATGTATCACAAAATTTGATATCGAAACTTGACCGAAAATATGTGTATTTGAATAACTAAAGGAAAATAGGAATAGTAAAATGAATACGAAATTTGTAATTTAGTCACACAAGGCAGAGTTTTTGTGGAAATATTCCACGCCAAACCTTCCGATGGCTAAACTTTCTTACTTTATTATTTTTTTAAAGATCTATGATGATTTTAATAAGATGTTTTATATTTTAATACTGAAATAATCATTAAAGAACATGTTTTGACTTTTCAGTGAATAGTCAAAGCTGAGAGGCTATAAGGGAAAAATCTCTGAATAGTAAGATTTAAGATTTCATTATGCATAACCTTTTTGTGTCAATAGCTATTTCCATTGTGTGTCTAAACATATCTAGGTTTAACTCTTCTTCGGTAGACTATCCTATATTAGTTTTCTTTCATTTTTGTTATTTTTCTTTTCTATTTCGTAGTTTTACAGTGAAGAATTTTAAACCATAGCTAATCAAAATAGTTTTTTATATTAGGTATATATATGTATATATATAAAATACAGACTTTTGTGTAGACTAATAATTAAAAAACTTGTTGCAATGAAGAGAAGTGTGTGTACGTAAGGGAATATATTTAATCCTTGATTGTTAACACAATACTTCAGATATCCTTAATGCAATAAATGAATAGATATGAAACAAATATGTGGAATAACCGAAAAATGTATAGGTAATAGAAACTCACAATTACTACGGCCGGGATAGAGCTTAGGTCACTTCATATCGGCATTTCTATCAAGGCAAGGAAAGTCTTTGCAAATTAATTTAATCCACACTTGCATAACTAAAGACAGAAAACTGAAACTAAATTAACTTTATAACCATTTTATTCTGATCTATGAGTGACGGTTCTATTAATCAGTGTTATGAAAATTAGAGCTAACAAAATGAACTACTGAGCTTCCTTTGTGCTGAAGGTTTCATTTTCTACATTTACTTTTATGAGAATGAATAGGTATCGCAACAGTTCAAAAGCAATTAGCTTGACACATACCTAGCTTGAAAATGAGTGAACCGTTATTATTTGGCTATGTTTAATTACTTTGATTTTTAAAAACAAGTGGTTCACAATAGCATAAGAAATAAACGCAAGAATAAACTAGAAGGAAAGCGACAATTCTAATACAATTTTACAGTTTTTCTCATATCTTGATATATCTTTGCGAAGATGTCCTTGAGCACTAAGAAAACACTATCAATGGTACATTTTAGTTGTTTAGCTGTGCACTAATGTATGAAGCTGTCGTTTCTTGCATTACGAATCTTCCATTTATTTGGCACTATTTCAAAAAGTGCAATTTGCATTTTCTGAATATGGAGTGATGCATTATTCAAGATTTGTGTTGTCGCCGACAAAGAGTGGTGCTGTCGCATTTGCATTGAGTAATTCTATTTCCATAGCAACAAAATTCTTGCCAAACAAATGAGAGTAGCTCTGTGTACAGCTTTAAACAGACTGAAAAGAACATCTAGTTCTTGCCTTACATAGACATGCACGTTGCAAGAGCGAAGTGTCGACTGGCTCTGTTCTCCAAGCGTCACACTGTTTTACACGATTCAGACAACGCTCTTGAACAGGTCTGGCATTCTGTTACTTCTCTTAATGTACCCTAGCTAGACGAGACCTAACTATGAACTTCTAAGCTCCACCGTCTATTTTATGAAAAACTCAAGTGTAACACTCATATCCAACTTTGCCTATCCATTATTTATTTTCGTACATGTCCCAAAATTAACTCACACAAATACGGTCTTCGATCTCTTTCTTTCGATCGTGGCACAATTTAAGCGGTTTCATATATGCAATACTGAAATAATACAAAGGTTGTGGAGACGATGCTGAAATAATGGTCAGCTGTTTATAATATTCAGATACATATACATACCAGCAATCATTGTGCGTGTAAAATAAAATTAGGGTCATTAAATATTACGAAATACAGTGCTTAAAATGTATATTGGAAACTATTATATTCAATGACCATAAGTACGATATACATGGTCGTGAGTTTATATAAATAGAAACCGAGGAAGATGGTTCCATAGTAACTTTGATGCTACTTGTTTCGGTTCCTGGGACCGGTCACTCTCGCCAAGAACGTCTCGTTTTCCCCGACTAATAAGTCCAATTCTGACACTTTTTGCTCTATCACGAATCTACCTAACCTAATTTCTTATTAGGGTTGTGATTGTCAATGGTGTAGGACGTTGGAGCAAAATTTTACTCGTTTAGCAAGTCCTGACATATGGCAGCCTTCTCTGAGTAGCCTCAGATGAGTCAAGTTCTCACCGGTTCCATTAGAAGGAAGCCTTTTCTGAGCAGCCCACCAGTGTGATCAGGTCATCATTCTAAAATTCTAAAGACCTTTGTGCTTTCATGTCACCGATCCTGAAGAAGGCCATGGAGTTTACAATGGCCGAAAGCTCAACGTTTATTAATTTGACACGGCTGATCACCCGCGAAGCCTTGATTAGTAATGCTCGCCGTGAAAGCTTCAAGTCTTACAACACAACAAATGTAAATGGGTACACTTAATATGCAGTTGCCCTTACAAGCATCTTCAGAATTTCATACAGAGTAATAGAAAACTGCATCCTGTAGAACATTTTGAAGCTAGGAAAATATAGAAAATATGGAATTTGAGAAATCTGTGGTTAAAATTACGTAATAGCAGCTACGATACAGGTGTAGGGTTATTTAAATAGTCATGTGATGTTTTCTATAGTACTGCTAGGAAAAAAACTTACTTATTGAAGTGTGTCTATATTAATTTTAAGACAAAAAACTAAATTTGGTATTGTAAGTTTTGGGCCAATTTGCACAGATGTGTCTCCTTAATAAACCCCTTTTTGTACATCCAATGTGTGGCAGTGAGAAGTTTCTCTTCCCCGAAAACTTCACGTTGAAACCAACAAATGCAAAAGCTGTTGTCACAAATTACAAGCAGAAGAAATTGGTTAAAAATGCCGTTTTATGCACTAATAACAGAATAGGGCACAAACGTGTGAAATAGGCATTTATAGGCACTATAAAACTAAGAAATTAGGCTAATAATTGTAGGAAATGTGATTATAATTTAAAAGCCTACGTTTCTGAACAAAGGAATAAACTAGACAAATAGGGCAAAATCCGCCCCCTAATAATAACTGCACACACATACACAAGGAACCATAAACTAAGCATTAGTTTTCGTGGTTTTTAAATGCATGTAGATAAACTCGCTTGATGTATTCCAATTAAGTAGGTACATTGTTTACATGGGTATATCAATAGCGGAGTAGCAATTAACTTAGTGAAGAAATGCGCTGAAGGTATACTAATTGCCTTATTCAAAACAAAAGCTTTTATGAGCATGTATGCATTTGGCACCTATTTTATCCAGCAAGAACAAAGAGCTTTTGTTTTGTAAAGTATGAGTTGCATGAAACATTAACCGAACACGTAAACCTAATGGTGAAAGGAGTTATATGAGTCTACAGGCTTCTCTTAAGTCCAACACTCTGTAATTACCTAATGCGTCAATTAATTAAGTCTAAGTGCAAAAGAACAATAAGCTGCTTTTAACCTACAGAATAATGCTATAAGTAATAGAAAATGCATTCTAACCGAATAAGGTGCACAAAATCTACTGCAAAAGCTCGCTCATATAAAACAAATGTAGGTACTTTATCAAAATTTCGTAATAATATGTATGAACACTTTTTGTGATTGTATACCAACTCAATTATAATATAGTCATCGTTATGAGAATATAAACCTACTACTTCGTTCTAGTATATCCCTATCTCTACTGTTGGAGGAATGTGTAACGTAATCAGTTTTGCTATTGCATGATATTTATGCTCGCCTTTCGGATATGATAAGGATGCTAGGTTCATGTAAAATACACAGTGATGTCACATAACTCACCCAAGCATAATACCTATCACTGAAGTTACTGCCCGCCTCGGTTTAGAGGCCATTCGTCGTACAATGGCTCCATCGAGAGCACGTTATTGCAGGCGCAAGCGTCCTATTCAAACAACGCACCCAATTGTCAATGATATCCAATCAGACAGATACCACGCCATAAAGCTATGGGAAGCAAGTCAAGCTGGAACCCTTCTAGGATGGAAACTTCATTTTGACTTCAAAAGCACTTCAATGAAAGGAGCAATCAATCATTGCTACAATATATATGCAAAACTAGAAGAACTCTTGAAGAAAATCAAATTCAAGTAATTCAAGAAATTGAAGACAACATTATTGGAATGCATCAGATGGCAGCGTGTCTGCCTCACGTTCAAGAGGTCCCGAGTTCGAATCTCGGTCAGGTTGAGTTACCTGGATGAGGTTTCTCCGGGATTTACCCTTAACCTGAAAGACGAATGTAAGGTAACTCTAAGCTCCATGGACCCTTGGCTCATTTGAGCATAATTGAACCCATTCCATTATATCTTAACTTCGGAGGACGTAACTAAAAAAAATGAAGTCACTATGTAAAACAAGCATTAGATCTGGCAGCATGGGTGACATATGCATTCTCATACACTCATTTTGTAGTAAACAGATCGACTATCAAAAAAGATAAACAGTACAAACTCCTCTCCCTCTTCATGCCCCGCTTGCCTTCTTGTGGTGGGCAGACAGTACAGTTGACTTCTTCACCTTTGTGCTACTCGTAGTTTCATCTCGAGACCTGAAATCTAGTGCTAAGAACGGTCGGAGTCAACAATGCCTGTGCTTTAGCAAAGTAACAACTGAGCATCTTTCTCTTGTTCCAGCGTGACCACTTGTGCATGTCACTGTATCAAGTTACCTTTGTTGCTGTCCCCTTGGCCTTAACATATCGGTATACCTTTGTGTTTAGTCAAACCAAACAATAATTTCAAGTTCCAAATGGCGAAGCAGATTGTCAGCATCAACATAATCTCACAATACATTCTTTGTTTTAGCCTTTGGCTATGCTAGAAAAACTAGTGTGGAAACTACAACCTATAGCTTTATATGATATAATTTAAGTAACTATTGCGCAATAGAGATGAAAAGTCCTCTGCCTTGAGCAATTCCTTCTGAGATTCCAAGATAAAGTGTGTCAGTTTGATATTTCTTTATTAGTGGAGTGGATTTTATTGTATTTGGTTCTGTCCCATTAAAACTACTCATAAATTATGTTCCTTCTTTCAAAAAGAATGAAAAGGTATTTGGAGCAACACACATTAACACATGGCTGTACATTAAATTAGGAAAAAATAAGTATGAAGTTGACAGCCAAAAATATTAAACCAGACAAAAAGAACATATTAACAGACCTTAAAGCCACAACTGGGAAATTCTTTAATGTGAATTCATATTTCCTGCCTCCGTAGCGTAGATGGTAGCATGTCTGCCTCACGTTCAAGAGGTCCCGAGTTCGAATCTAGCCAGGGTGAGTTACCTGGATAAGGTTTTTCCGGGGGTTTGCCTTATCCTAAGAAGACGAATGTCGGGTAAATCTTAAGCTCCATGGACCCTGGGCCCATCTGAGCATAATTTAACTCATTAAATTTATCGTCCAATATGACTTAAAAAGTTGAAGGACGTAAATTACAAAAAAAAAACAACAGTTTATTTATACAATTTGTGTACCAAACAGCTCTTTTTTATTATTTTGTTTAGCTACTAAATTTTGAGATTAATGTTTTACATTCAATAAGAGGGTCCTATATTGCTACAGCCCGCAAAGATACTGGACCTGCCAACCCATTGCCCACTTTGGTATGGCAGAGGTAGTCGATCATCCAACCAATAATAATAGGAGCATCACGTACCTCCCACATGGAAAATTGGCTCGCGAAGCCAGGCAACATATTATATGGTAAGCTTAATTTATAAATTTAACTTTCAATTATATTTATAGGTTATCTTTTGTGCAGTGATAGAGGACTTAGTAAGTCCCCGAGTGTTAGCAAATCAATAAATAAAATGGTGAAAGGTAAAAAACTTATAGAAGTAAATCGGGGGAAAAAAGAAGGGAGTCATTGTGGATTATGTCATTGCTTATATGGTGCTAAATGAAGAGCCAAATTCGAATCTTTATAAAATCCCAAAATATTTATATTAGGTTTTAATGTTATGAGAAGTTAAAATTTTACATAGTAAGGTTAATCAAATATTAATTATAGGATATGTCTTTTGAAGCAAGACAGGATTATGAAGCTTAAATGCCCATGACTGTGTTCATACCTGAGCATGTTCTGCTCTGCTTGCATTATGTTCTCAAAACGAAGTATAGATGACTTGCTATATCCTACTTTGACAAAAGCTCAGCTGTACTAAAATTAATGTTTACTGTTACAACATTAATCACTTGATATATTTTATTGTTACCAAACTGTATAGTTGAGGCGAAGTATGCCCTATATACTCATTTTTATTCATATGACCTGCACATTATTCCATAGAACTGATCTAGTAAACAACAAAGAATACGAAAATACATTGGCAAGGTATAAAGAAAATCTAGGCTAACCTCACTTTTAATACTGGGGGTCGCATTCGGGAAGGAATTGTGTTTGAAGTCCTCATTCCTACCAAACTAAGTACTTAAGAGTTTCCCAATCCATGTAACCTAGTATATTTATGTACTAGCAATTGTTACATATATTATAAGTGAAACTATGTTACAGCACCGATCCTGAATTAGGCACTCTCTTTCTTGTTATATACAATCTCCAATTAACATGTTGCAATTGAAAGATTTTAAGACCATCTGTCTGGCATGAAAAGCTACTAATATATTTTAAGAAGCTATAAAAGCTTTTTAATAACTTTTTCTTAGATATTTCTTTATCTAAATGATTATCAGGTAATTTAAATCATAATGGTTATTTGGCATATGTATTATGATTTAACCTTCGAGAAGAAAATAAATTATGAGTAAGGAAACTAAGGAATAGATTACAGGAAATAAATTCTAAATTGACCATACCTTAATTTGTGGCTTACAGCTAAACACTCAAATATAAGTCACAGATTACGAAACTAATATCAAAAGATTGTTTTCTTTTTACATTGAGCATAAGCTAGTTAAAAATAACATATTTAGAAATAAAGATATTTCCAAAAAAGACATTATGGGATACTGAAGAGTAAATCATTGAGATATATGTTAGTACGACTTAGGTTCAAAGATTAGGATGAGACAACCCCGAGTAATAAAAAGTGTGTTTTTACCCTTATCATTGAACATTACCTACTCATTTACGATACTATATCAAGTTACATTTCCTGATTATCTAATTGGAGGCTAAGCTTTCGGTTATCCGCATGCAGTACGTTTACGAATATGCATACATTTAACAACAACTTGATTTATTTTTTGACATATGCTTTACGACATAATGCACTGACTGAGACGTGTATATCTGTCAGTTTTGCTAACATGAATCACATCCCATGTTGTGTACATACTAGAAGCTGAACAGAACTTGCACCTGGCCTAAATTCTTCGTCGTTGTTAATAGAGGCAATAAAACATAGCGCTGGGAAATCTCGCATGTTGTCTTGTAGGTGAGCGGTTTATATGAGTTGACATGCTGTGGGATAATTTTATATCACATACCTACCAATGTTACGTCACTAGACAGACTCTTGTGAAAGGCAGGTTGTTGTTGTAGCTTGTAACTGGGATAATGAACCCAAAATATACTAGGTTAATTGAGAGTGGGCTGTTGTCTATTGCTTTCTAAACTGAGGCTCGGTCAGAAATATTACAATAATTCTCTTCAAAATGCTGCAAAGATATTATTGAGCGTGAAATGCACGAGTGCCTTAAAAGGACAAACAGACATTTTCAGAGCAGGATGAAGTCTCCCTTTAAACAAAGCCTCTCAAGTATCTAGATCAGCATACCTTTCTATAGACAAATTGGTCATATATAAATAAATACTAGGATACTGTGTGGGAAATATATTTGAGTGTTAACATTAATAAAAGTAGCATAAAGAAATGCATATAAATCACAGTTCATCAATTGTAATTTTGAAGAACCCTGGGTATCTGGAGCGTTTAAATTCTGAATTTTGATTTGCATTAACATATTAAAGAGTGTAAATCTTTTAATTACCACGTTAATATTATTGAAGTAAGATTAAACATCTCAAGGTTTTAAGTACTCAATAGAGTGCTCCACCCTTATTTATCAACAAGGCACATGTATCTGATGATCAGAGCTATATCTTTAAACAGTTTAAATTTAAATAATATTAGAACGACAATAACTAAAGAGTATCAATTATGAAAATAACGGCATGAAAGTCACGATTTTCTAAGAAATATGTTATAGAGCTTTCACTGAACACAACGTAGGTATTACTGTAATTGTAAGAAGATAAGAGTACTTTTTGTAATTTACGTCCTCCAACGTTAAGTCATATCGGACGAATGAATGGAATGGATGAAATGGTGCTCAAATGAGCCCAGGGTCCATAGAGCTTAGAGTTACCCGACATTCGTCTTTCAGGATAAGGGAAAACCCGAAAAAACCTTATCCAGGTAACTCACTCTGACCGAGATTCGAACTCGGGACCTCTTGAACGTGAGGCATACATGCTACCACCACGCTACCGAGGCGGACTGTGTGTGTATGTGTGTGTATATGTGTGTGTGTGTCATAGGCAACGGTAGAAAATCATAGAAAAAGCTTTACACATGTTATAGTTCACATATCTGGTGTGTTAAAATGGCCTATTTAATAATTAGACTGTTCACAGCAGTAAAGTGAAACCAGCTCCTATCATGTGATTTGCTTTTTTTGGGTGAATGCAATACGTTTAAATTACTATGCACTATAGATTACTCAGTGAAGGAGAACACATTGCGCAGTAGGACCTTAGTAGATCTATTGTAGCTAGCACCTTCTGGATAAGCACCTACCAGATAAACGAGGTGAAAAGAAATCCCTAATCGTTTCAGGCTTCAAGACCTGTTCTATTGCTGGAGCTGTCTAGAAGGGCGACCAGCAGTCCCTCAACCATTCACGGGAATACTCGTTCCTCTGAGCAAGCATCCGCACCATTGTCCTCACTATCGTGCGTCACAAAACATAGAAGCACGCTATAAGATGAGCAGGAAATAGAATGAAACAGAAATAATGAAAAGACGAGAAACAGCCATAGTATTGGCCTATCGACGAGGGAAGGGTCAGACTGGGCGGTCGAAGGGAATCGAACACAAGACGTTCCCAATGCGAGCCTCGTACGTTATTGTTGAGCATTCTATCCTGCATTTATACTTATTAAATTTAAAGTACTAAGTAAAGAGTAATAAGATTTGTAAATGTAAAGCAATAAGAAAGACACATTACACATTTCATTTGGCATAAATTGTAGGTTTTAACCAGATCCACATTTTTATAGTAACTTTTATATGTTAAATATGCCTATGGCGTTTTAATTAAAATTTTTACAGCCATTTTTGAGAAAATTGAAACTAATAAACTTAAGCGTTAAGTTGCACTACCATTCAATTTCTTGCTTTTGAGCGGAATCTCAGACAGAGACATATATAGAAATATATTTTTATAAACATATTTTTATTGAGTGGGCCTCAAAACATAAATATTTACATGCCTTTAACGTGGGAAGCAGTACTTCTGCTACTTACTAAATATAACAGCAAAGAAAGTAAATCTTTCTGTTTTGGTTCAAAACAGATATCTCTGACATCTTTATTTCGAAATTTTGGTGGAATACACTACCTAATCCATTTATTAGGTAAGTATTACAGAAAGAAAAAGAAACAGTTGCAGTCAAGGTGCTGCGCAGGAAGAGAGAGAAAGAGTCAGAGAGAGAGAAAGAAAGAGAGAGAAAGAAAGAGAGAGAGAGAGAGAGAGAGAGAGCGAGAGAGAGAGAGAGAGAGAGAGAGAGAGAGAGAGAGAGAGAGAGAGAGAGAGAGAGAGAGAGAGAGAGAGAGAGAGAGAGAGAGAGAGAGAGGTGGAAATACACTGGCAGATGCACAGAGAAAAGCAAAAGTATGGAATCTTTTCACATCGTCTCTTCAGCCGTTATACTAGTCACAAGTTGTTCATTGCAACAGTACAATAATAATGTTTAATGAATTATTTTCTTGCAAGCGATCAGGTTCGTTACAAGCCAGAAGCATAGCAACATGGTGCAGACAGAAAATATGTCGCAGTTATCACATCCGGTCATTGATGGCTAAGTACCAAGCGCTTACATGTAACGTATTGACAGAGATCGCACTTCTTTGTTTGTGCCTTTCAATCACGTAAGTCTTCCATCGTATTCCTGCCACACTGCCTACTCACGCTAAGTACTTTACAACCTCAACCGAGTAGAATTAATTGCAAAGATGCACAGAGCCACATCTCAGAATAATTGCACTTTTGCTTGATCAAACACCAGTTTTATCTTTGGTAGAGACAAGTTAGGAATAACTATGTTACTGCAACAACGTATCTCTACGAAGCTTTAACCCCCCTTAAATCTCAGTTATAGAGACAATACATTTTATGATAATCAGGGTCTGTATTTTTAAAAATAATCGATAAAATTACTAAAATGTTTTAAAAACTGTGTAACCATTATCCCATAAAGATGACATAAAGTTGAGATTTATTTAATTTATTACATTGACGCACAAAATTATAAATTAATTTATGTATACAATCACCAAACCAAGTATAAGAAAATTGAGAAACTAATTAAAATATATAAATTTACTTCTTGTTCTTCTATGAGAAATCTGAAAAGAAAATAATGAAAATTATTTTGGGCTAGTTCTTACAACAATGGAATTCATTTTCCTATTTCATAGTTTATACAAAATTCATAGCGAATGAAGAAGGAATCATAGCCAATGACATGACATAAATGGGTAATAGCAAACTGGAACAACGTTCTCATTTAAAAAGCAAAAGAAAACTCACCTGTCTCATTTCTTGTTGAGACAAGAGTCACCAAACACAACTGTTCCAAGGCAACTCATTAAATTGGAATGCGAGTTTTTCCTTCAAGAATGCAAATATAAGATGTATACAGTTGCTCTTATTTCTCAGTTGAACAATGGAATTTTGATGTTTGAAAAGTTATCCTTGTAAATAGTTCACTTAGCAGTTTTATGTTCTTGTTAAATAAAACATAGTGACTAAATAAAGGCAATATTGAGATAACGATGAAGTCAAATAGAAAATGCTCCACAATAATAGGCAATGACACAAAATAATTTAATACTGTAAATGTTCATATGATAATGACAAAAATGACATCAAAATCTCGGTCCGGATCATGATGATTAATATATTCTCAGATGAGCCGAGAATCCATAGAGCTCAGATGAATGAGAGGCATCAAAAGCACCATAGAATCGTTAAGGTTTTGGTTCTCTACCATTTACCTATGATGGGTTATGGAAGAACTATATTCCACCTGAAAATATCAAGATTTTCCTGCAAACCGTTCCTTGAAAAACAAATGTCTTTTATAAAAAGTGTTCATATTTATTTATTCATCCATGTCTGTGTCTGTAAATAGTGTCCAAAACATAGGAAGTCCATGAATACAAAACTCATACATATTTCAATAGAACAACAATAATTCTTACAGAACACCTCTATCCCTCACACGAAATATTTTTCGTTGTATTTTATTTCCTTAAAATGACTTTAAGATTTTGATTAAAATGGTTGTTTGAAGTATGAACAAAATTATGTTTTCAGTTTTTTGTAAATAGCCCATTGAGTCTTCCTCATTGTCATTACATTTTATTTCATTGTTTTCACTGCCTAATTGCAAGAAAAAATCAACTTACCTATTCAAGATAATAAATGTGTATGTAAACCAATTATTTTAGTAGCATTAATCATTTTCCAGATATTTTCTGAAGTTGGTTTGAATTTGTCAGAATGTTTTCATCATTGTCACAAAAGCTTTATTTACTTTATGTTATTTCAGAAAAAACGTTCGCAGATATAATTACAATATAGATTTGTTTTAGACACAAAATCGAGAGTGATAGTCGATATTTTGAAATGTTATATTATTTCTATTATGCCACCAGAAACAATGAATAGAATTTCGGAAAAAATATTACGCACTGAAACAATCAATTAAAACGATTGGTTCGGAAATTTCTAATACCTTAAAATAGTTGGCTTACACTGAGTGCTTTAAAGAGTTTTACATTATTTGGTAAATGTTTTGCTATTTCATATACTTTACCCGTTATATGTATAAAATTATACAAAATTAATTTGCAATGAATTGGGCTTCACAGGTTCTTCCCCAAAATGTCCAAGATATAGGTCATATTTCTCATGTAAATACCTTAAATATTGGTGTTCTATTCAAATTCATTGGAAATATTTTTGAGAAAAAAAAAACTTTTTACATTATAAAGAGTAGTTTAATGTGGGAAAACCTTCATGGGGCCTTTTTGGAACATACTAAGCATATACACGAAGTTTGGTCTTTAACCGAAGTTTCGTTTTTAAGAAATTCAGGGTGCGCCCCTTCCCACACGCACACTTGTAGAATATTTTATTATTTAGAAGAGCATAAAACATATAATTCGTGAAAATTTTTGACATTGTATTTTTTTTTTTCATTCTCTCTTTTTTCACTTTTTCCTTTATTTTTTGTTTTGCTTTGCTTTTTTTAACGAAGTCATATCGGACGATGAATGAGATGGTGTCCAGGGTTCATAGAGCTTGAAGTTATCGAGCTTTCATATTTTAGGATAAAGGAAAACCTCAGAAAAGCCTTATCCAGACCAAGATTCGAAATCAGGACTTCTTGAATGTGTTTTCTTGGAATGCAGTATTTCGTATGCCTAAAGGTCCCATGGTGAGAAAGGAAAAAATATAGATAATAGAAAAAGAAACATAGATCTAAATCAGCTATTCCATTTTATTAACTCTTTTCACATTTTATGCCGTTGAAATATACTTTTCCAGTTTCAATTCACAGGTAATTTTGACTTTCCTAATTTTGAATGTGGGCATGAAGCTTATGAATTGAATTTTCACTAGAATGCACCGTTTTAAATCTCCTGAACCTGAAAACAATTGTTTTGAGTGAACTCTGTGTGCCCGTGAACGCATAAATTGATTACTGAATCAGTAATAAACAAGATTTGAAAGGCACCTTTAAACATTAATTTAAGTCCATTCTTAATTGTAGGACCACAGACGGTAGACCCTGAAGATAAATGAAATGAACTGAAACTTTGGGAAGGAAACGATCTAGGTTTAAAATAGAGTACCTCAGTCAGGGAGATCCTTGCGAGATTTGAACCGTGGACTTGCCGTTTGTGAGTCAGTGACGTTACAGAGTCAGTTGTTACAGATGACTTGTTTTACGTGCTTAACTAGCTTAATTCTTTTAGTTGGTTTCTGTTAAAGGTATAGCAACCTAAATCAAGATGTCAGAGAGTGAAGATAAATTGGACACAGCAGAACACAAAGCACAGGTGGCTACTTGGTTTTCGAAAGAGGAATTTTTGGTTGATATTTCACCACTAATCTGTGGCCTTGTTCCAGCTCTCTATTATCGGCTGTTGCTGACAAAGAGGAATGGTAGAGGCTAGAAGCATTTCACTTCACATCCTTTTTAAGCTCTATTTTGAAAGTTTAACGGTTACATGTGTACACACATTGCACATAGCGATTGCTACACCGTGTCATCCGGGAGCAGTAATTAATTACTTCTTTCATTGCAATAAATTAAGTCTGAAAGGCCAACTTACTGTCTGATTACTTCATCTAAGTGAAATTATTTTCTCAGTGGAGGAAAAAAAAAGAGTACAACATTGGGGCAATGAGACTTCTAAGTTAGTATACAGTTATAAGGTCTGACGGGTCTAGCATTCAGCGTTTATTAGCGCGTATGCAAGATATTCTTACGCAACTTTATTTTGACATATACTTAATCGTAATTGAGACAACACTTTGGAGAAAGAACTACGTCACACATTTTCTTATAGAAACAAAGGGAGTGCCGATAGTCAAATACTTAAGTACTGGATGCTATACTCGTATATGGACTTAAAATTCCTCGTATTTCCATGCAATTGCCAGAAACAATTGAATATCAAAAGAACTTCAAAAATGACAAAGTAATGTACAATTTGGACTATTAAAACAGATATCTCAGAAATATCTTATGACATAAAACATTACTTGCAGTATAAATTGCATGCTTTATAGTATTTTTTGTACAGAACATTTTCCTTTGAGATAATGGAGCAAGGGATTACATCCTAAATGGAGATAGCTAGAAAGACAAAAGAAAGGTAAGAAGATATACTGAGTCATGGAGCATTTTTTAAATCATAAGACTTGATGTTATGCTTATTGAGTTTTCCAGGGCGGCGATTCAGTATGAAGACAATCTGCTGGGGGCAATACCTGCTTCTGGTTTATGTATGTACTTGCCCTCTGTACATCCTAGATACAATCTGTTTACCTGATGGCAAACAGAAGACACGTAATTTAATGGTCATCTCTTAGCATGTAACTTCTACCTTCACCAATTAAATACATATATATCGCACAACAATTTCTACTTTCTCTTTTCCTTAAACAATGTTACTAGCCTTCACCGCGATTTACACACAGGGAGTGATATTGTCTTGTGCAGATAATGCTGATAGTTGCAGTCTGCTGGGTTTAAGCAAGCATCTTTCAGCGTTGCTTTCTTATGCTGCAACTTCGGTTAGACACTTCTGAGCTCATTCAATACTTCTACTTTCGCCATAGCAATAACAGGCACAAGACACTTTTCACAACATCAAAATTGGAAAGGAAGCTTTATTTGGGAATTAATTTATAACTTTATATTATTGGTGCTAAATGTTTAATAGCGTGTAGATTAACATTACACTGTGATCAATAGGTTAGATGTAGTTTCAGTGATTTTAATTATTTTTTTTCGGAAAATGAAGTAATCGTAATCTTTCAAGGAATCATTTTATGCCATTTTTTTAAGAGAAGGAGCTACTATCCCTACCTCTTTTTCTTTGTTGATATTAAAATTTGACATGTAGTAAAAATAATCTGTAGTTAAAAGGAACATCTTAAAAACATTCAGAACTTGAGATGGTATATTACATACCTTACAATTGTTTTTGTTTGTTGTGGATCCCGGGGAGGAACTCCAAGCATAACTCTAATGTCCTTAGGAAAAAGTATGCAACCACACATAAAAACCAAGCGAGTTGTCTCAGGCAGTAGCTCGAAATGCACGGTCCCGGGTTCTACGACCATGTGATTTAAGGTTTCCTCGCCGTCTTTCTTGGGCATTAATGAATGCTAAGCTAGTTACCTTCCTTTCTACGACTTTCCTGTGTCAATTTTACATTCTTTTATTCCATCTTTTGTTCCCGGGGCAACCGTGATGCTGTGGATGCCTGTTTCCATTAGGGGGGAGGTAGTGACCAAGCCAGTGAAACAACGATGCTGCAAGAAGAAACAGATTCCGAGATGAAAAAACTCCAGCACACGTTAAGGACCCCGTGCTTGCCCGGGTTTCGACACAGCCGTTCTTCGCTCCCATCTCCTCATTCCCTTCCGGGGCTTGAACATCTGATTATCAGTGTCAAATTCCCTCCTATTATATCCTACCGTACGTATAAGTGTAAAAGGAAACAAAAAAGGAGTTGCAGTTCTAAACTACCACCATCATTATAATTATAGGAAGGAAGAAATGAATACAACTCACTAAAACAGATTGTACATTATTACACGTCAATCAGAGAGTATTTATTTTTATATTCTTGCTGCAGACGTATACTTATGTTCAAGTAATAACTTAAAAGCCGCAAAAAAGTTGGGTTGGCATCCGCAAACTTAAGTACTTCAAGTAACGTAATTTTGACACATAAAAATTCTCTCTTTGTATTTTACATTGCAGGAAAAACGATGTGTTCTCTATATGCTCTGATTCGACACCACCTAACTACATATTATTCATATTTTATAGTACTTTAACTACATTCACTTAGCAGCAACGGTGGTGGTGGTAGTAATGGTAGTTTAGGGCACGTCATTTGCTCTTTTACACAGTTTAGTATTCACTCAAGCAGCTGGGATGCAAGTCAACTGTGGCGACCAGTTACCAGCTTTACGAAACCAATTTTTATCATCAAATCACACTGTTGAAGACCTTAATTATAGGTAACAAATCCAAAAATAATATTACTGTTATTCCTTCATACCAAGACTTACTAAAATTCTGAAACACTAACCTCACATACAGAATATTCCCAGAAGTAAATGTTACAACTAAATATGTACTTAGTTTTTTTGTATTATTTGCTACCTAGAAGTGCCGCTCTGTGGCTGAGTGATTAGACCACTTGCCTCTTACCAAGGCGGCCCGAGTTCGATCCCAAGTGATCGCAAAGCAAGATTTGTGGTGTACAACACGGCGTTGAGAGGGGTTTTCTCCAGGACCTCCGGTTTCCCCGCCATCTCACTCCACCGTTGCTCCATCTTCATCTATGTATCACTAGTGTCACCGCGGGGGTTAAACACTACACATTTCATTTCACTTACTGGAAAGGAAGTAATTAATACTTTCTGAACATCATTACAAACCATTTATGTTGTATATATTTACTTCCCGTAGGGGAGGGGATCCGTCCCCTTCAGCTGCCGTAGTGCGGGCGCTGCGGACCCTTAGCACTCGTGGTGCCTCTGACGTTACTAGAGGAACCTCGGACCGAACTGCTGAGCCTCTACCTTTGGGAGTTGTTCGGATTGGGTTGGACTCGAGGGGGCAGTGGTTCCCGATACCCGTGGGTGATCGGGTACGTCTCCGGACGGGGTTGAGGGAACCCATTAATATTCCCGGGTACTAGCCTGCAGAGCTAGTAGAAGGCGTGCTAGATCGCCAGGTGGCCCCACCGAGGTCATATCGGTAGCCTTCCCATTTTGGTGTTGGTGCGTGTAAGTGGTGTGTCCACTTCCATCCCGTCTTGTGTCCTTGGACCAGATGGGGGGGGCCCTTGTTAGTAACCCAAGTCTTGCCCTATGGAAAGCCCCACGGAGGACGCCGGGCGCCCTTTGGGACAGCTCGGATATTCCCTGGGCAAATGAGGCCCGGATCTTGATCCTACGGGTCAGAACTAATGGGAGTATAACCTCTGGACTCAACTGTATATATTTACTAGGTGGTTAGATTGCTGTAGATCTGAAATCCTTACCTGAACACCGGAAATGAGTATCAAGTATAACTGAATTATTTCATGCTAGCTTCTAAATCAAGATGTATCGACTTTGATTCCAGGCAAGAGTGGAAATTTCTAATAATTATAACTATTTCCTATTTTTCCCAAATCTGAAGTATGAATGAAAGTGGATCCGTGATTGAAAGCACCGCAACACAATATTAAAATCAGCAAATATCATTGCCGGGAGTAATGTTTCAGAAAATTTAAAGCCACCAACGTTAAATATTGCATATAGATGGAAAAATTACATGCAATACTGTATTATGTTGGAAATAGCATAACGCAGTTCATGTAATTATTTGATTACTACAAACTGAAGTTGCCCCAAACAGTCCCAGTTGTCTCATCGTAACTGATGTCATTGGACCAGCTCTTTGCACACAAGATGATAGTGTGCCCATCTAAAGTTCCCAAGCCGTAGTGCTGGAATGTAACATAGACCGCATCTCAGACTTATATATCTTGGAAATGAACCCCTGTCAGACGTTTAATACGCCCCTAATGTCACCTAAAAGGTGAGCTAATGCTTCTATCACTACAGCGGGGTTTAACTCACTTGCTGGAGTTGACTACCCGCATTCCTTGTAATTACGTGGCTAATGTGTGACAGTCGGTGATATAAGTGCACCGATTTGTTGATTAGCGCGGTGACTGCATTCCTCAGGAACACAAATGGTTCTCGTCTAGGAGACCACGGAGGCGGTTCTGGTTGAATGCTTCAAAACGGTAATAAATAGGTGTCTTAGAGGACTTCAGACTATTATCAGATGTGACCACCGATAAACACTGACGGGAAAAAAAAGCAACTCCGTCAAAGATTGCTTAACTTTAATGAAGAGTAAGTTAAAGGTAATGCATCATGATAGGATCATGTGATAACAAATATGATAACTTCATTCAACAATACATATTACAGCTTCTTAATATCTACATACTATGCCTATATTTCAGTCCTGAAGAGTGTTGATTTTTTCCACCAGTGGATTACCTTAAATTATATAAAAAAAGCTCTGCCAATAGAAATGTTCAGAAATATTTTTATTAGTGAGTGAGTGGTTGACTTTTCATTGATTTCAAATATACTAAACCTTCAAAAATATTTTTCATATGTATCCTTATTCAAAGACAGGAACTTAGAACAGGCAGTGAAGTGCTAAACGCTCTACTTGGGATAAATTTGCTGTAAGCTTTTTAACTACAATAATTTGTTCAAAGGTTCTCAAAACATTAGCGTTATATTTATGAAACTGGCTTTATTTAAAATAAATTGGGGAAACGTCTAAATAATTGCAAGAATGGCAATATTAATCGTTACTAGCCACGTGGAAAATTAGTAAGAGGCCAATGGTAGAGACAGTGTTGACAATTAGCAAAGTTAAAAGAATAATGCTTCAATCTTAGTCACATATTACTAAAAAGGTTACTCAAATTATTGCTGGTATACACCAGGTCGTAGGATGAAAATTTACAAGCCCGAATCCAAAAAATAACGATGCGACTAACTAACGATTCTTCACGAAAGCATTACTAAGTCTTAAAAATGTTTTTATTTGAAGTACCTTGGCAGTTCTTAATTGTCGAATAGTTATCTTAAATGGTCACTTTGAATAGTATCATGCTTCAAGTGATTATACTGTTAGTAATAATTATATAACGTGGCTTTTATAGAGAAAATATTAACTCCGACACTCAGTTAATTTTTGTAAGTTGCACAAATAAAAAACATATTCATATATATTCCTGGGGGACGAAGGAAATGTCGAAGGAGGTGTCGCTTAGCGCATTCCTGTAAATATTTATGTTCGTACATTGCTTATACTCTCCATTATTCTGTAACATATATCAATTACTTAAATAGGATATAAATACTATAAATATTTCTGTATCATTTCACTTTTACTGCTGTATTTTTACTTGCAGTAATTTCCATTTCCGTTTGGGGCACACACATAAATTGAGAATCACCATCTTCAGACCTATAATTATGTCACTGTCAACATGGAACGTAGTTTCCAGAACGTCTGTAATCTGATCACGTTTTTTAGCCATCAAGTTTTCACATTCTTGGATTTGGTACTCAATCTTTCGTGTTGAACTGAAACAAGAAACTCATTTTGGTATTTTCCCGAGATTCCTGCATTCCATGACTGGACTTAATAACAGCACTGAACTGACAAAGGATTCTTTAAGTAGGTATCCAAAGCAAACTATTTTATCTGAGAGCTCCTTTAAACTCCAGAAAACTAAAGAGATTTAACTTGTCAAAGGAATGGATGCAGTAAATTTCTTGTAGAAGGATTCTTCTACCTTCCACTTCTGATATATGGTTGTCAATAACTTTTTATCTGTTATTAGCTGAACAGTATAATTCAAATAAAGATAATTATTCCATCCACCTCACATAAATCACGTAAATCTTTGGTGAAAATTTCTTAAAATTATAAAAGAACTGTGTTAAATACAAGATCCGGGAAGTGTCAACTCTTAATATCATAGATCTACTTTTTACAACAATGAATTCAAATGGATAAAACTAGTAGAACTGTACATTTTAAGCACGTTACACTCATTTTCTGCTTACATGATTATAACACAACCACTGAGTTAAGTATGGAATATGATTTTTATCTAACTTTTAGTTTGAGTTAAAACGCACACACAAAAATACACACACATAAAATATATTTTACATTGTCTTTTTCCATTGAAATTTGGACATACAACTTTTATATCGAGTGCAATCCTTTTGCAATATTTTAAACAGTAGAACGAGAGGAAGTAAGATAATGGGTAAAAGCTATATGCAAATGCAAAGAATACTTCAAGAAAGGATTTCCAGAGGAACAAAACACGAAGAAAGAGTGCTTTTATTTAATTTATAGGTACTGGAAAGCCTAATACTGGTGCCTTCTGGAATATGTTGTAACAAGAATGTAAAACAATCACAGCAAGTACTGACGATAACTCCAAAAAAATTGTCATTGCAGGAAGAAAACTTCATTGAATATTGATGAAATATTTGTCTCTCTTATCATGAATAGTAAATAACCATTGCTAGATATATTAGGATTCCAACCTTCATGAGCATAAAAATTATTTGTGCTGAAGAAAATGAATGAAATATTCACCAAGAGAATTACCTAAGATCATTTTAATTATGAATGCGCAGCCTTGGCATTTACGGTTAGTTTAAAATCCTAAATAATCGTGTCAGAATGATAATTAAATTGTTCATGGTTCTTTCACCACAATGGAGCGTTCCAATGACAACCTCTTGACGCACAATAAAATTGCTGTTCACAATAGGCAGTCAAGAGAATGGGAACATATTCTCGACAGTGGTGAATGCCACCGCATTCCTTGGTTCGTTTCAGAGGCTATTTCATGAAAATAAATTAATTCCAGCCGATTCGGATGGAAGTGCATATTTTCTGAAAATGGGCACTGTCATTAAACACATTCTCCTCCAGAATTTTTGTCCTTGCAATATGGAAGTTTTGTGTTAATATTCCAGACCAACTGTTTTGCAGTCCCTTGAATGTCTTCAGCATTCCCCGCGAAGAGGATTGCGTGTTCAAGTCCAGCTTCGGTCATCGATGGTTGTGTGTATTGTGTATACGTATAAAAAAGGAAATGCAGGAGGAAACAGTAAAGCGCAGAAAATATGGCGGCGAAACATAAAGAGGTGGACGGAAAGTCACTCCCTGCAGCACCAAATGATACTTGTTAATCAAGCTACAAATTCCTCAGGTCAAAAGATTGCTCTGAAATTTACCTTTACTGTAAATTATTTTTTTCAACGTTAATATTTTTATGCACTTCCTGTTTATGCTGTTAGGTATACTGGAAAGTTTAAGTTCCTGCTGTATTACCAATAACGTAAACAGCTACACCAGGTTTTTCATATTTTGAGATATGGAATATCATAATATTTAACATTAAATGTTATTATCTAATTGCTACTTGAGTTTTACTTCATATTTATTTGTTAATGTTTACTTATGGTTTAACTCTTACACCAGCTAAGTAAGATCTGTAAGATATTGATATTTTTAAGGTCATCAACCAGAAAGCATAGTCGAAATCATTGTTACTGGAATTACCATGTTGAACAGCTGTAATAATTTTTTCGCTTATGGTTTCTGCTGTTCACTATGGTACCAAATAATCGACGTGTAAAATTATCAATTTTATACAGAATTTAGAGCAAGATAAATAATAACCACAAATAATATCTGTATTTTAAAATCAATGTAAAGTGAAAGAAGCACCAGTTGGATTGCCAGAGAATTGAAGTCATTAGTTTATATTTAGGAAAAACAATTAAGTCAGTCAGGGTAGGAGCTAAGGCAATTAGAAACTCCAGAGAAATGTAATAAGTAAGAAATTTCATTAACTCAAGGTGTTCCTGGAAATCAGCTGTTTTCAGCTATCGCAGAACTGCAGAAATGTGCCTAAATGAATGTTGAAATTTAAGAAGGGAGTTCTTAGAAGTTAACAATTCACAGAGTAAACATTATGTTCGAGGTGAGAATAATAAACTTGAAATTTGGCAACGTAATGTAAAAACTTTGTGCATGAAGCAAGCGGAACTTTTAGAATTGATATCGTTCTTTTGTCTTTTCATGGCTTATAGAAGTGTTTTACTGTATTCGCTTATCGATAGTCCATAACGCCCGAAAACCGTAGGCTTGTTGGTGGTAATAAGGGATCCATGGCAGCAACTTACGCTTGTCATTGTTATAACTGAAAAGTTATTTTTAAACCGTAATGTATTGTTACGTAAAAAATTAGAAGATATGCCTAATACATCAATAGTTCAGTTTTCCAGTAAATCTATATCTCAAATTTTCAGTAGATAACTTAGTTCAAATAGTTCATTAGTCCAACTCCATCGCAAGTATCGACCAACTTAACCAGACTCACAAAACCTGAGAAGGTGCTTCCATAATTCATAACTGTAACAGCTTGCAATAGATTTATTATAGACCGACATATTGACGACTACACCAAAAGGTACCACACACCGGGAGAGACAATTAACTGTCGTGATAGTAAACTGTACGCAATACATAGATTTTCGAAACCTACGCCTCTGTACATAGAAGTATTCTTCTAATTTTTAATTTTCAAACATATCTCCGACGGCTTTAATAAAATAGCATATATAATAGAATAAATGCATCTTAAACATTCTGGAAATTTCATTATTCTTCATTCGTAAGGAATTTTGAGTAACTTCGTATAACATGTAACCTACAAACAGAAACGTACTCAGAAAATCTTTAAATTTCCTTAAAACACATGATTTATTTCAAATTATTTTACAGCTCCATAAACCATTCCCAAGATAATCGTTATTATTGGTTTGAATTAGTCAAACTTCATTAGTTTAGCTGTCGTTTCTCTTTCTACGCGATGACATGGAAATACTATGCAAATTAAGGCCAGTACGTAACGTTCTAGCTTTAAACATCTAATCAATTCGATATCTTGTACTGCATTGATACCTACAACTAAATTCGTAATGATACTGTTTCTGTAAAGGTTTATCTGAGTTAATTGAAATTAGAAAAATAAGCTTCTGTAACAATAGTTTGTGAAAGTTATATGGAAATAAATGAAAGTGGAAATGCTATACGAATGTAACAGATGCTTTCTAAAAATAAAATATTAAAATAGTAAACAAAGCTTCCATCCTTATTATCTACAGTAGACGGTTTTATGCTTCTAAATCCATTTTAACACTATGTTTTGTCACTTGCGGACTTCTAAATACTTGATTCATTTATAGATATTTAAGCTTATAAAACATCACCTTCGCAACATTTTAACGCATACCAAGTATTTGGTCGTATGGTAAGAGAAGCGTAATAAAAGTGTACCTTATTATAGAAAAACAATTTCTCTAACGCTGAAGGCATTCATCTTAGGTCATCATTTATTTTAGTGCAACGTTTACTGTACGGTTTCTTTTTATATCCTACAACGTTAAGTCATACTGTACAATGAATGGAATGGGAGAAACGATGCTCAAATGAGCCCGGGGTCCGAGGAGCTTGGAATTATATTCATTCATATTTCTGCAAAAAAAAAAAAAAAAAAAAAAAAATTGCTGGAGAAAACGTTACTCAGATAACTCACTCTGACTGAAATAAGTATGAACTACTATATTGATATATAAACTGCAAGGTATAGTGAGGTAATGAAGTTATCCCTCAAAGACTATCATACAGTGTACATCTATATATCTTTGTTCTGAAAGCTAAATCGACTTTATATCTAAATAGTAAACAATTTTGGACAATGGCGTTCTGAGCAATAAGTATAGAGTAATTCTGGGAAGAAGAGTAATTCTGGGAATTAAAACTAGGATCCTATCATTTATATTATTTTCCCTTTATTTCTCCAAGACTTCCAGGTGGTTATCGGGATTTTATTCTCCATTCTTCAGTTTCTGACGTTTAAGATTTGAAGGACAGTATTCTTTAATAAAATTTAGCATTTTAGTACATTTTACATGCAATTAATTATACGACTATTTTAGTATCATGTAAAAGAACTCCTGCAAGACAAAATCCCGTTACAACAGCATTGATATGATCCTAGATTGTGGCGTGGTTAACAAACAAAATATTATTAAATGCAAATATTCTTCATTTCTCTGGAATGGAAGTTATCTCATTCCACTTCAGCCTATGAATTTAACTTGGAGATTTGAGACAATTTTAATTTTAAAATAGATTGTTAAGAATCTCTTAATGGTATCCCGGAAAGAGTCATAAGTAATTCGTTGTTAGGGAAGTCGCAAATTATTTTCTCAGCGGGGAAACCATTAGTTCTTTCGCTGTGTGAAAACCCCAAGAGGTACTTCAATTGATATAGCCACTCACAAGAAATTCATTTGCAAAGGTTCCGCTTTGTCGCTTTGGTCAAAGAACCCGCACACCGCGTGACAGTTAAATTTATACCAAATGGTTACCTCACCAAAGAAACACTCCACGTAGTTCTACCACAGAGAGCTTATTCAACACAATGTAAAAGAGGAACCACATTCACGTCAGACTGTTTTACTTTTTAATTTTTTTATTTTTATTTAACGTCCTCCAAAGACTGTTGTATGTGATATTATGAAATGCTGGTATTAGTACTGGTTGCATAATTTTTTTCTATACAATTAGAGGAACGTATATTGCTTTTTGAGATTTTGATAGCTGTATACAACCTTTAGCGTTTGTTACTGTTGTGGTACAAAACTAATAAATTAGTTGTTGCTTCATTTCTACCTATCTTAGAGGCAATATTGCATTCAGATGCTGTATGTGTGTGCAGGTGTGCGTACGACAGAAAAAGAAGGGAAGAGAGAGAGAGAGAGAGAGAGAGAGAGAGAGAGAGAGAGAGAGAGAGAGAGAGAGAGAGAGAGAGAGAGAGAGAGAGAGAGAGAGAGGGAGAGAGGGAGGAAGTGAAGGAGGGAATAAAGGGCTTGCATCTAAAGTGTAAAATATGTAAAAAGACATTTCAACTTCAAGTACTCCCATATTTTAAGAATCCTCGAAAAAAGGGAAAGAGCGAAGAATAATTTGTTACTTTTTTAAAATATATCGTAACAATTTTGAATAGACTATTGTATATTTGAGGTATTAGTTGTTGGATCAATATTTACCTTGAATTTTTTGTATGAATTATAGCTCTTTTTTCATTGAATATTGTATACCATAGACAAAAAACGCTGCAGTAAAAATACAGCACTTTAAAGCATATCTTTATCCGATTTTTTCTTTTAGTGTCAGCTGTTACCGAAACATTCTTTGTTGTATTTTAAAATAAGTTTATTTTCAGAGCAATATATTTTAAAGGAGTGATTCTACCCTTTTCGTGTATATTGAAAACCGACTATAAAGAGGAAGGGTTAAATCTGCAAGTAATCAGAGTTCGTATTGTGTAATGTGCAACCATTTCTACAAGAAAGATCCTAATGGAAAGATTCTAACGTGGAGAAAGAATACCGTTTTATATAAGGATAAGCTGACTTCAAAATGAGTAGAAAGGGATGATAGTGGTTTTAATACTGATAGAGTTATATGTTTGCTACCGATAACCATGCCGTACGTTTCTGGATCCTCAGTCATGCGTTCTGTTCGGTGTGCACTACAAGGACCATAAATCCATCTTTGTGTATCTGATAAACGTGCTTGTTCACTTCCACGAGTTAGAGTTAGCACTTCACTGTCGTCATTTCTCAACACTGGGTCTTAGAATAAGACAACAGTTACACCCTTCAACTGTCTCGCAGCCCCTTTAAGAGCTTGCAGTAGCAGCTGATTCCGAAATCATTTTCTCTAACTTACTCGGAAATACGTTAGTGACTTATTGTGTTTTACTACTAAAATCGAAGCATTTTTAGATTAGTGATTTGTGAGTCATTCTGTGTGAAAGCCAACAGGTGCTCTGCTAAAATGAAATAAGTACAATCTGAGCAAAATTGAAAGGAGGGAGAGAGAAAAACACAGAGAGAAAAACAGAGAGAAATAAAAATAAGTTAGCTAGAATTAAATTCTGAACGGCAAACTACCAGATTCAATTTCGGGATCCATCCAATGTACATTACTCTTAATTAACTTCCAGGACAGTGCGGAACTAATGGCTTCAATTATGGAAACTTATTCTAAAATATTACCCAAACACAATCCATTTTCTCTAAACATTAAACCACATACTCGCCTTCTTTAAGAAGTGGTTATGGTATCCAGCCACATTATTCGTGACGTACTTAGGCCTCGAATTGACTTAAAATTAGGTAATAATTTGTTACTTCGTAAGAAAGCAGCACGCAAACGTTTAGAGATTAATCCTGCAGAGGAAAAAAGCGATGAATCCTAAACTTCCAAACCATCCGCTTTTCTGTTTCTTTAATTTATGTCCTATAACTTTAAGTCGTCATATTTGACGATAAATGCAACGTGTGAAATGATGCTCATATGTTTGGTAAAGTGCATGCTCTGCCGTGCGAGGGGCCCTAGATTCGATTCCCGGATGGAGGTGGGGATTTTTCTCCAA
Organism: Mantis religiosa; assembly: GCA_030765055.1. NCBI lineage: Eukaryota > Metazoa > Arthropoda > Insecta > Mantodea > Mantidae > Mantis > Mantis religiosa. The sequence goes on from CM060949.1 coordinate 103,353,179, forward strand.
CCAAGATGATTCCCCATTTTCCCCAGAGTCTGGAAGTATGAATGAGATTGCGAATGTGTGCGTGATCTAATGATTAAAACCCAACGTATACGAGTTAACATCTTCGACATGATTCAAAGGAGAGTGGCCGCTGACATCATTGGTGGGGTATAAATGGAACAAAACAAAAACAAAGTGCACGGTACGAAGAAAGGAAGAGAAGAAACTGCTCACTAACAGTTAAGGCGGTTACATCAACTGTAACCTCAAAAAAGTTGAAAAGGAATGTTTAGACTTCTGCACAACAAATGAACATTGGCTTTATGTAGTGAGTGAGGAACAAAATACCATTGAGCTTTCTGCTATAACTTAAAACCTGAAAAAATAATTTTTGTGCCGTTGAGTTTGAAAAATTGCTATCTGTGGAATTGTTGGCTTTTCGCTAATCATACACCAGTGTTGTGAAACTTGGTTACTCAAGACTTCCTCCCAAGGGTTCATTTCAGTAACACTGACCAGGTCTGGGATTTGGAACTATTGGACATTATACAATATACTCCAGAAACTTGAAATAACACAAACTTGTGCATTTTTAACTAAAAAGCCGATGTTTCTTTCCATAATTCATTCTTCAAAATTATGTAGATAAGTATCGACATGAAGCATGGAGCATTATGAAGTATACTTTGACTGTTTATGCATTGTTATAAATTTCATAAATGTAAAACTTTAAATATGAATCTGAAACTTGATTTCTATTAATCTCAGTGAGAAACTAAAATTCAAAAGCCTTTCATAACGCAATATTTCCACACCATTTTATTTCGAGTTTAATGAAACTGAAGAAGAAAAAACAAACTTTTAGGTATTTTGGAATATCCCTTAAAATAAGGAAACACGCCAAAATGTAGGTCCGGTGAACTTCATAACAGATGTAAAAAGCTGTTTAAAATACCTTTTTCATAAGAATTTCGCTCTTGTACCAAGAGATCAATCGCGGATGGAAATATTTTGCATTTAACTGACGGGGATTTTCCCCGACCTAGATAATTCCTCATCTTCCCCAGAGTCTGGAAGTATGAGTGAGAGTGTGCGTGATCTAACGATTAATACCCAACGAATACGAGTTAACACCTTCGATATGTTCCAAAGGACAACGGCCGCCGATATGACCATTGGAGTTAAAGACGTGTTATAAAGGGGACAAAGACAAAATTTGGAGATTACAAGTTGGCGGTGTGTGTACTATAAAAACGTTGATAGCAGAAGCCATAGATCCATTTGAACATAAAAGAGCGTTTATAATGCGCGTCTTTCCTGTGCTTTAAGTTTTGTTTTTACAGTCTCAGAGAAGTATATACAGTGATGGATTATCGGCATCCCACAGGGCGTGAAGACCGTACACGAGTTATGTAGATTTAGCGATAACTTCAAATTAACATACACTTTTATTATTATTATTATTATTATTATTATTATTATTATTATTATTATTATTATTATTATTATTATTATTATTATTATTATTATTATTATTATTATTATTATTATTATTATTATTATTATTATTAGTAGTAGTAGTAGTAGTAGTAGTAGTAGTAGTAGTAGTAGTAGTTGTAGTAGTAGTAGTAGTAGTAGTAGTTAGTAGTAGTAGTAGTAGTAGTAGTAGTAGTAGTAGTAGTAGTAGTAGTAGTAGTAGTAGTAGTAGTAGTAGTAGTAGTAGTAGTAGTAGTAGAAGTAGTACGGAAATTTCACCCACTTCATTTGTCCTTCCATATGACTTAACATTGGAGGATGTAAATTTAAAAAACGTAGTGGAGGAGGTAATTTTTAATTTTACAATCATTTCCAGTGAAGAGATTCAGGATCAGTTTAATACTTTAACCTTGGATAGTTGAAAACCGACTTTAAAGAGATCATTAAAGATGCAGTACTTCTTCACTGGAGCAGATGCAGATTGAAGATGTGACACACATCGTCAATATCTGCCAAGTCCTCGTAACGAGGTATCTGAGAAAATGTTTCATTGTTTGAAAGGGGTTTTTCTGTTTCCTTTACAACCTATTTTGTTTCTGTCTTCCGCTGTAAACAAAAGATCTGGAAATGTTTGTTTCGACCCACTCTAGTAATATATATTCTAGTCATCATCTGCATACTAATGCATTTAAACTAGCATAGTGACGAGCAAGCCGCGTTATAAACTATTTTCAAACAAACACATATTTACATATTATATTTATTGCCAGTGTTTCTGTTTCCCAGCTCAGATGGGAGTGAAGTGCAGTTACGCTCATGAACATGGAAGTATTTCACCTTTCATGGCAACCTGAAATGCGGCTTTTCTTTTCTTTGCTTATAGTTTATATTTAAACAATGTGGACTGCAACAGGAATACTGTCATTATTGAGGATTTAATTTAGTTGATGGCCTTCCAAGCTCTAAATGCATAAGCGGCTTTTCTTTGGCATCCTTAGTTTAACACGAGTTAACGACTACTTTTTCCACAAGCTGTAAACTCTAGGACTTGTTGCTGGTATGCGATTAAATGACATCGGTGAAATAAGCTAGAATAATTTATCATTAACTGAGAAGTAAGGTTTGCTGAAAAGTGAAAAACCTTCAGCACAGATCATTGGAGAAGACAGCGAACTTTATTTAATTCATATAAAGTCATTTCTCTTTCTAACAAATAAATGTTTTCAACCCAAAGACCTCCTGTTAGATCCTCATCTACTCATCTTCTTTAAACAGGACAATTCTTTCCCTCCACAGCTTGGAAGTATGTATATGAGATTGGGTGCTCGTAGATGTAAAGTCACATGTACCATCAGTTGTTCCTCAAATCAAAGTGATCAAGAGGTATGGGATCACATATTAATAAAAGCTAAACAAATGAAAGAAGATGCATTAAGATGTGAGATGTTAACAAATCACAGCCATATTTCTCGATAATTTTGCAGACTCGTTTTTTCTTTTATGATTATACTAGCGTGCTTCTTCTTTCTTCTTCTCTATAGGCATTACTGTCAGCAGTCGGCATTTGTGTATCATAGAACTTATTCATAAATTTTATTAATATTATGTGTAAATTTTGCAGGAATTTTAGTTAAATTTTATTTCATTCATGAAATATTGCTAATGAGTATCGCTAGATAATTTGAGGTTTCCAGGATTTGAGCTTTAAACTCTCCTGTGATATTACTTGTGGCAATATATCTTTAAAAAGACAGATTTAACAGAATTTAATGTGTCATCCACACGAACTTCTATAGCTTTGTACTCTATGAAGTTGTGTATTTCACTTTTATTGTCATATTCTGCCTAAAATAATTTATGACTGGGTTGAATTATAATCTGTGTGACTCTAATTCCTATAGCCAAATGGTGGTAGCAGCTCTAGCTATCAATTCGGGAGGTGACATTCAGCTTCCGCATATTTATAGATCAATCTGAAGGATCTTTACGTAGATACACTAAGTTGGCAGGTAAGTCAATTTTGTAATTAGACTGACATGGTTTTAAGAACCACATCCTTCATTGACTGTAGTAGCATTTGCTGCTCTTCCGCTTCCATCCAGTGCGAATTGATACATATCTAATTCTAGACAATTAGAGACAGATCTTTCCCACGTGGAGCAAGTCACATGATAGGAGCTGGTTTAGCTCTGCTGTTGTGAACATTTTGGTTACAATGTCACTCGAATTACAAAATGAACGAGCGGGATGGCTCAGGCGGTTTCGTCTATGGCCCGCATTCGGGAGGCCCAGGTTTGATTCCCGTGGCCGACCTACCTGACCCATGGGTTTTTCGTGATTTTTCCTGGTGGCTAGGTGAATACTGGGCAGGTTAATTACATCCATCGAATTTCCTGTCCCTCCATTTCATCTCCATTACCATTTCATCTCATCTTTCATCTGGCGATCTCTTTCAGGGTAGAAATGTCTGCGGGTGTCTCGGCGGTGCATGACAGGATGATATGCTCTGAGGAAAGCTACTTCCTCCTCCAGTAGGTCGGTTGCTGGCCTCAGCTTCTCTGCTGGGACCATTTTGGGACCACCAGTCAGGGATCTTTGGGTCTCGGATCGCCTGCCTGGGACCATTAGGCTCGGCTGCGGGGCTGCCGTCCCGCAGTAGGGGAGCGGGTTCGCTGCCCTGGCCTGTCAGGGGAGATCTCTATCCAAGTAAACTGTAGGAACCCTGCGCTCTGTACTGTCGTGGCTCCTTGGGTCGGCCGCCCTTTGTCTCTTTCGGCTCATCCTTCCTCACAGGGATGCCCCCACTTGAAGCATAGGAACAATGGGCCCAACATGGTGGCCTACGGGCCAAATCTCCTCCGTAATGAAATCCCAATCCCAATTACAAAATGGGCTATAAATAGAACCGAGCAAAAACTAATTATTAACTCTAGTTCTTGCTTGTGCCGATTTACATTTAATCAGGCAGGTAGCTCGTCTTAGTGCTCAAAATACGAAGTTTAAGATACATGCACTCACCTGTCCAACGTGTCAAAAATGTAATGCTTATTGCGGTTTTTCAAACACAATTCAAATTTACACTGCATTACTACAATAAATGTGAAAAATTTCTTGAAGCAAATTCCTCGCAATAAGTAGTGTACAGTCATGCCTCTGTCACGCGTGTACAGTCACGTTTTATTAAGGATATTCTAAATATTTTCAACAAAATATTAGCATCCCTGAAAGATGCTGAACATAAATACGAATTTGGATTTCAGTTTGCGTTTTTTATTAATGATATGTATAAGAGTTTTAAGGACATATCCGCGCGCACACATACATAGATTGCTTTTCAAAACAGTACTTTTGGCTGTGAGACCTCGAAATTTACATTTCCAGTGAATTATTGATAAAGAATTGTTAGACGTAATACCTATCTCAAGGAAGAGAGAAGCCCTCTTTAGTTTCTGATAAACAACAGTAACACCTGTGATACTTGAACAATGGATCTCAGATGCAGTTTCGTAACAAAAAGTTGACTCTAGATATCAGAGCTTCGCGAAGTACCCCGCTGAGAGGCATCACGTTGTCCCAGCAGGGTATAAGCATTAAAAACCAAACTATGTGACTCGAATCCCATCAGAACTTCTTTCTAATCTTATTCTTTCGTGAACAATCCTGAAGACAGTTCTCTCAGACTGTTTCCTTTTTGTTTGTCTGTTACTACTGTTTCCTTGAATTTCGCCGGGAAGGCATCATGGTTCTTTCATTGTATCATTGCATTTGTTTTTATTTAAACGTTACCCTTCCAGGTCGTCGGACCGGTCATCCTCAAGGACAAGATAAGCTCCCTCCCTTCTGCTCAAGGTTCCAGCGGTTCTTGCCAGTACCGGAATATTATAGTTTTGGTTTTTGGTTAGGTCAACAGCTAAAATAGTGTTCTGCTTTCAATGACTACTTATTTCTCTTCTGATTGCTCTATTTACAGATTTTATCTATTTCAAACTTTTCATATTAATCACTTCTCGTATTTTGTTTTTCAACAGAACATTCATCATTTACTTATGATTCAGGTACAGCATAATGTACTGTGAGGTGAGAGCACGTGGCCGTAATTGAAGTGCTAACTATAAAGCCATCATGTATATTTTACATACGTTTCATACATTTCGGCATTGTGACAGTTTGCTCTATTGTACCTATGCCCCAAAGTAGGATATCCCGAGAGGAAGAATGAGGCGAGAGGAAACAGAAGGTGTCTAACCCAAGGAGCCACGACAGTGCAGAGGGTAAGGTCCCTACATTTTATTTAGGTGGAAACCACCCCCGGATATTCCCCCTACTGTAGTTCACAAGTGGTCCCAGAAGCCATTCGTAGACCGGCAACCGACCTACTGGAGGAGGAAATGGTTCACTCAGAACATGTCATCCTGCCATGCACTGCCAAGGAACTCGTCGACACTTCTACCTGAAACAGGCCACCAGATGAGATATGATGTGAAATGTTAACGGGAATGAAACGGAGGAATAGGAAATTCGGGGGATGTAATTAACCTACCCAGCATTTGCCTGGTGACCCGGGAAAACCGCTAAAAAGCCTACGAGAATCGAACCTGGGCCTTCCGAATGCAGGTCACAGACGAAACCACCTGAGGCATACCGCTCGGTATTAAATTATGCAAAAATAGTATAAATTTGTACATTTAATGTTGTGATTTAATTTTATCATGTATTTAAATTAAGTATTGGAGATGACTTAATGGTTGTTTAGTAAGCGTCTATATTACTCGACAGAGTGTTGAGGCATATTGACCTTCAGGTGATCAGCGCTGTGATCGTCTCTTATCGGGTCTTATCTGGTCGATTAGAAGAGTGAAATATTAGTAACTTGACGTACAGTAAGTTACGAAACACAAATAGAGCGATTGGAAACTGTGTGTGTCTATATGATATGATTTCTCGCGCCTGCCGATGTATGACACATTGTTGTCCAGAAGACATGATTATATCCAGGCTATACATACACTGGACTAGCTGTGTATGTGCGATACGCTGAGGTAAACATCTCTGTGTTGCGATTTTTTTCCGATACGTCTTCTCGCTTTGCCATGTAGTAACACTTATTTTGTTGCCGTTTTAAGGAGATCAAATAGAAGTTGTTGATTATTTATTAATGTATATAGAAAACATGCTTCTCATTTCTTTTTTTTTTTCGTAAACAAGCTATGTATTTCACAATAAGAGAATAAACACAAATTGGGCGGTAACAAAAAAAAAAAAAAAAAAAAAAAAAAAAAAAAAAAAAAAAAAGGGAAAGGAAAGAAAGAAATACTCAACACATTTGAGACTGGAACGAGCCTAAACCGCAAAGACGGAGATATATGACACGTTCTGCATGTCGAAAAACGAGAAATGTGTGTTAGTGCAACAAATGATAAACCTTGTTGGCATGCTCTTCAGAGCTGGTAATAATTTTAAACATTTATTTATTACTAAGATGGTAAATAATTTAAGATTGACATTGAGAGTTTTGTTTAACTTTTCAGCCAAATATGTTATGTATACTGTAGGCGTCTTGCTTTGAAAATTTGAGATTTAAATGGAGGGTTAAACGTGAAAGAGAAAATCGCGCTTCATTAAATAAATTTTATTGTTAAAGGTCTTTATTCGCTTTAGTCAATGATCAATTATATACAAACAAATATATACATATATATTGAAAAAATTAAACTTTATTTACGTAATCTAAACTTGATAAGTTTACTGAAGTTAATATGGTGGAAGCCCTGGCCATTTGCTGTAGTTACGTAGCAGAATCGTTTGAAGCTAAAATAGAGAAATGTACCTGTATAAAATTATAAATTTTAATGTATACATTACTTTTTAATGTACAAATTATATTTAAGGTATAATTTATAATAAATAATACGTTATTGTTGATTGTGGCAAGATGCTGATTGTAGCCATATTAAATTTACGATATTGAGGTTTTAATATTTGTATGCTCATATGGGAAAATATAACAATTTCTTTCGGTTAAGTTACATACAAGTGTGATTTTAAGGCCGTTTTGGCTACATCACGGAATGCTAGTTGTGGAGCTACTGCGAGAATTAGACCTGCTGCGCACAATTTCTTTCAATGTTGTGTATTTCGTTTTGTATATTTATTTAAACATCCTAAGTCCTGTAAATGTTAATTTCTATTCATTTATACGTACATCTTTAGGCAGGAAAAGGATTACATTTGACAAAACCTTTATTTCAGCAATATACTAAAAATATAAATTTTAAGTTCCATCTCAAAAAATGAAACTATTTTAATAGCTGAAAACCAGAAGTCAATGCGTCAGACGTTTTCAGATTAGGTAAGAAGAATACTTTTATGAAAATTCGCACCTCCGCAAGTGGAAGTATCTTTGAAAATTTTTGTTTTCTTAGAAAATAAGTGTAATAAGTTTCTATTAAGCGAATGTATAAATTACATATTTTGTTTAATGTTTTTTTTTCTTTTTGTGAAATTTCATGTTATCTAGAAACTATAAAATATAGGTGAAATGTTCTATAGAAATATTTGATCTTATTAAAATATATATAGCAATTAATTGCATTGTTTAGCGTTTTGAAATACATATTTTCAGATATAGAGATTCCGATTAATAGATGTTAACAAAATGATATTGTCACCGATCGCACTGTTGGTTGGAGCCGCCGCAATGTCAGCGCCGAGGCAGATAGTGGTGCGCGAGTTGGACACTTGCCGAAAGAGAAAAAGAAATATAGAGAGAAAGAGACAGATAATCTCGAATTTCCCGCTACCATCGTGATTGTTATCAAACGATCGGTAGCTTTCTAGAACAATGAATGGAGGTATAAAAGTCGGTAAGGTATTAGTTGCTAGTCAGTTGCTAGTGAGTTGTTAATTAGGTGCAGCTGTGCAGTAATTGAAGTGTACCGCAGTGAATTCTTTCGTTTGTTTACATGTAGGGATAATAAAGAGACGACCTTGAAGGTTGTGTTTGTGTATGTTACTTAATTTTACTGCTGACAGGATTGTACAAAGCGTCTTTTTACTGAAATAAAGAGCATTTTAAATTTCTGCAAACCAAACTTTTAATTCTACGAACCAGCAAAGTCACAATATTAAATATTGCCTTAAAGGCAGACTGAAATACAACGATAATGCTGCTGTAGCTCCATGTGAATAATATTAGAGTTATTACATAGTTAAGTGAGCCACATTCTTATTGGATGGATTAATGTATAACATTCCAAATACACCTGCCACTCTTTGCTCTTGACTACGCCTTAGCTTCCTCTATAATGTTAGAGATGTTCCGCCAAGTGTAGTCCATTTGTATGTTACACTCACATCGTATACTCATTGTATCTCACCTCATTGACTGGAGTAGAGTTAGTCTACACGACTTCCCTCCAGTGGGAATTGATTCATATTGTAGCCAATAAGAGACATCAGATGTGGATTAAACTACGTGATAGGAGTTGGTTCCACTTTTCTGTTGTGAGCAACACCTTAGTTTCACTGACTATTTTTAAAACAGTTTATACTTCCTATTAGGAACATTCGGTTATATTCCTATTCAGTTATATCTCCTATATTGTATATTCGGCCTTCTTTACACATTTATATAGTACTTTTTGAAGTGAAAAGTTCTTTAAGCGCGTTTAGCACTTTTTGTGGGTAGTGAATTAAACTGAGCCGTCACGCTTGAATATGTGACGATCATTCGGGTGAAGTCAGCTCGAGTCGGCTCAATCCGAACTAACCCACCCCCCACTCATTTATTATTTCAGTCTTTTTTGCTCTTCTTTATTTTGAAATTGTACCGTATTTTTCTTTTTAGAGAATAAAATAATTATAAAATTGAAAAATTGAATTGAAAATGTATTAATATCAGCATCGATTGTGACAAAACGTTTGAAATGAATATGACATGTAACAAATAGGTAATAAAATATGTACGAACGTATAATTAAATACGAAGTAAAGAGTATATGTACGTATATATAATAACATGTGTAAAGTGTATACGTAACCAAACATTTCCGAATATTTAAAAGATATGCATTTACGCAAATGAATGTCATATAATTATGTTATAAGATATGTACGAACTTCTATTTTTATTAAAAATTAAAATGCAATGAAATACATGTATCAGAAAGATACAAAATATTTTAATATAAAATACATGCAAAACAGTATATTATGTGATTTGATTTTACTTCCTTTATAAATCCTTTAGGTAATAACCCTCTTCGCACGGTCGCAAGTCCGTGGTCATTTAGTTTTTCAGAGTATTTTCATTTGCGAGCACACTTAGCGTAAGGCATGAAATGTTTAGTTCGCAACTGGCCTCTTTGCGCAAGAATGAGTGTCAACATTAAACTTTTTAAATAATTTTTAAGAATAATTTATAATGAATAGTTTTTAGGTTTGCACTTCTGTCAGGTGGTCTTAAGCACACACAATTTTTTATTTTAAAACTTTAAACCTTACATTAGGCACTTAAAATGTTGCAGATTCCTCTATGACTACCATGTATTTAAGGTCTCTGACTTAGGCCCGAAGAAAACTACCGCGATGTCACCATGAGAACCAGTGCAACCACATGCTAATTTTAAGCATTACCTGCTTATTTACGGTTGCTTCAACGTCATGAAGATTATATCTTGAGAGCCTATAGGGTTCTTTCATAACGTGTGTGCTAGACAGATTGCCTCAGACACGTATTCGCATTTCTTTAACAGCAGCAACTATGAATGAAGGTAGATAATATCAACTGCAACATTTGCCTGGCAATTGAGTAAGGAAGCGGGTTTCTCATGTAAAATTACTAAAACTTTACTTATGCTGCTACGCACAGTTATTAGCGAATTTTAATGGAGAAATTGTTTTTCTTAGAGTGAGTGTGAGTGAGTGTGTGGTGTTTTAGGGCCCGTCGACAGCAAGGTCATTTGGGCCAGTTTTTCTTAGATGATTTATCTTGAAACCCCATTAGTTCTGTTCATAACAAGAACGACATCTTGAAGTCTGAAGTATTATCCTTTATCCAAACGCAAAATAAGTATTTGTTTATTAATGACATTATCAATATCCAGGGTCATATCACCCACACTGTTGTGTCAGAATTTCAACCATAGAAGTTATTTTACATTCCAGTAAATATACTGTCATGGGGCTGTCATTTTCATGAACAGCTAAACATCCACTAGATAGGATTAAAACCCGTATAAGATCCAGTGCTGTCCCCTGAAATAACTGGTTTTTGTGCATTTTATGCAAAAAGCATGAAGTGAAATAATCATCAATAGAATTTAAATTAGGATGATTCAGTTCTTGATGCTCTAGTACTAGGAAATTAAAACACTTTATGTTGATAGTTTAGGAATCTCACCATACCCTCCGTGTTAAATTTTGCGATATCACGGATCACTTATTGTCTTACACCAAAATGTTTCATTCATGGCCAATTAAGGCAGAGATTTTTACGTTTAAATTGCTAATCCACCCAATAACTGAATTATGCATCAAGGTTGAATACACCTATATTAGTTTTTATGCAATGCATCTGTGAAATTCCAAAATGATCTACGGTTTTCTTCCGATTGCTTTCATATTTTGTACTGTATGCTCAGAAAATTAAACATTTCGTGCATGAAAAATGTTAACAAGCTAACCGTAGTTACATATTCATGCTTTTATTCATAGTTAACAACTTTTGATATAATAATATGGAATTACAGAACCTTATATATACAGGATGGGAGGTGAAGAAGTGCAAATATTTGTATCAGCGTTTGAGGGCGATGTGATGAACCTGTAATGTCCACTTTTACCACTATTTCTGAGAGTGATGCTCGTAGGGAAAATGTCGCGATGTCTTTAGGATGGCTAATATTCGCTGTAAGTCGTTTGAATGACGGTAGGCCTTGTGCGTGTTGTAAACACAGGTGTCCTGTGTGTGTGGTCTAAATACAAAGCACACAACGTACGGCAGCTCAAAAAACATGGTATCCGTAACTTTGTGAATCATTTATGACATTGATAATAGCAAAAAGACTAACCGAGATACACATATGTGTTACACGAATTGTTCTGCACTATATATAAAATTATTTGCACTTGTTCACCTCCCATCCATCCTCACCATTTTGAGAGAAATGTCCATGTAAGTGTGTGCATGTGTGTGTCTGTACACTACAATTCAAAAAGGAACACTTGGTGAAACACAATACTTGGGATTCTGGTTCAGCATATTTCAAGGATGCGACATGAGGATCACATAAACACTTCCCCCATTCAAAACTACCCTTTTCATGGAAAAGTTTTACAATTTTTTATTTTCTCAAAAATGGTTCTAACGATTTTAATTAAATTACTTTATTTTAATATATTTTCAGGATAAACGAAGTATATTTTAATTAATTAATTAGAGCCAATTGAAAAATTCAATGCCACTGCCGGGATTTGAACCACGGATCAACTGGTTTCCATCCAGTTGCTCTAACCCCTTGAGTTACCATGGCCAAAATGCCGACGCGACTTTAAACTCTCCAATTGACTCATATTTTCCCGGTAGACCGCTTAGAGTTCTCATATTCGAGATACACGTTTGTGGCGACTTAGTATTATAAGTACTTAAATACCAGGATTTTTATCGCTGAATATTTTTAATGTAAATTTATATTGATGAATTAATCCTTAAATAATTAATCCTTTTAAATACATTACTCCGGTACATTGGTGTATTTAAATAATTAGAGCCAACTGAAAAATTCAATGCCACGGTTAGGATCTGAACCACGGATCTCCTGGTTTCCGTCCAGTCCCTCTAACCCCTTGAGCTACCATGGCCAACATGCCGACGCGATATTAATCTCGCCAATTGACTCATATTTTCCCGGTAAACCACGTTAGAGTTCTCATATTCGAGATACATATATGTAATGAAGTGCATAACTTGAATTTTTGGAGGGAAATATCCTCTGGAGTGCTTTTCATTCTGAAAGAATTTTGCATAACTGAAAAGCTAGAGATAGACTAAATCTTCACAAAAAAGTAGATCTTCTTAAAGGACACAGCTTAAATTCACTTTTTGTGAGATAACTATTTACGAAATATTCCTTGTCAATCCTTCGAATTTTCTAATACTTAATACTACTCGAATAGGAACTCGCTATTCGTTTTTGATGTCCTGGTCATGCTAAGAGGATGAAATGAAAAGTAATTACATAGCGATCATATCTTAAAAAATCATTATCGCTTAAGTCCAATGTATTCCGTTCCTCTACGCCTAGAAAATATCTAATAAAACTATATATAACCGAGCGGGATGGCACAAGCGGTTTCGTCTGTGGCCGGCATCCGGGAGGTCCGGGTTCGATTTCCATGGCCAACCTACCTGACCCATGGGGTTTCCAGGAGAATGCTGGGTAGGTTAGTTACATCCCCAAATTTCCTGTCCCTGCATTTTATCTCCATTATCATTTCACATCGTCTCTGCTCTGGTGGTCTCTTTCAGGAAGTGTCGGTGGGTGTATCGGCGGTGCATGGCAGGATGATATGTTCCATTTATACCCCGCCTTTAACTGCTATGGTCATATCGGCGGCCGTTCTCCTTTGGAACATACTGAAGGTGTTAACTCGTTATCTTTGATTTATGATCATTATATCACGCACACATTCACACTTTCATTCATACTTCCAGACTCTGCGGAAGATGGGGAATTATCTTGGAGACAAATCCCCACCCCCACCGCCGGGAATCGAACCCGGGACCCCTAGCACGGCAGGCAGGTGCTCTACCGACTGAGCTACGGGGCCAGCAATGGGACTTATGTTGGGACTTCTCTTCGAGACTCCGAGGAGAACACATCGTGAGCAGGAGACTACCAGACTACGGAGAGAAGCAGCATCCTGGTGGAGTAGAAGAAGCTGACCGCAGCAAAGAAGCTGCCGCCGCTGGATCGGCTTGTCATTGCCGAGGCTCAGAGCCAAAGACTAGCTGACTTATCGGCAACTAACAGTCTAATTGGGAGAAAACAAGTTCACCAGCCAGCAGTCTCTGACTGGAATCTAAGGCGCCTTCGGGTCTGAACCTCTGTTCTCACGCTTATTGGCACCCTTTAGCTGTTCTTTCTCTTACTCTGTACTATTTTCCTCTTTTCTATCTAATCTTAAGCCCCCTGTTAGGTAGTATTTAAGCTTTCTCTTACTCTTCTCACTTCCTATATATCGTTACGCAACTCAGATATTTATTTAACTGTTAACCCACTATAATTGTAACCTCCACCATGACCAAAAAGAGGCTCAAGAAGCAGTCACCAAGTGGGCTGCGGGTCACAAGACAAGCGGTTGTCAAGACCCAGCTGAACTTTGGCACTCCTGGATCACTTTCCATCCCAGCTGCTGCCACCCCGCTCTCACCGAGCTCTGCCTCTCCATCCACTGCGAAACAGGCCTCTCCTCCCAGCAATCAAAGCCCAGTCCTCTCTGGCACTCCGGTCTCCCAGGCTGCCCGTGACACACCACTCCCCCCATCGAGATCATCCTCCGCCACTTCATCTTCAGGCCGCATACCACAGACTAGCCCTCACCCACAGCCACTGTCGCCCATCCCAGGGCCTTCTTCGCCCGCTAACCCCGTCGGACTACCCTGTCCTAACAGCGCCCCATCACAAAACAACAACCCATCCTCCGCCCCCATCTCTTACTCTCAAGCTGTGACGTCCCGCCTCCAAGCCCCGATATATGTCTCCAAACAGCATGTAACTCTGTTCCAGACGCTGTCGGAGTTCGATCGCGAGCACCCCAACGAGGGCTACCTGGTGACCCGGGCCTCGGTCTCCCGTGATTTCATGATCAGGACGAGATCGCCCCAGGACTACAAGATGATGTGCGCCTTCCTGAGGGACCGCCACATCACACACTAAATAACCGGCCACCGGGAGGACCAACAGAGCTTCAGAGCCGTGCTGAAGCACATATACTATGACGGGGCGGCGGAGGCTATTAAGGCCGAGCTGCAGGCCGCGCACTTTTCAGTGCTGCGTGTGGTGCAGCTCAGACGGTTTGACCGGGCCCGAACACCTCTACCGTTCTATCTCGTAAATGTTGCGACGGCCGATGACCTGGACCGCCTAAAACTAATTAGACACGTGCTCCATTTTCAGGTGAAGGTGGAGCCGTACAGACGGCCTGTCATCCCGGTGCAGTGCAGCCGCTGCCAGCAGCTCCGGCATACCGAAGGACGATGCACCGCGGCGACTGTGGTGTGCTCCAAGTGCACCGGGGGTCACGACTCGCGTGGCTGTGATGTGCCGCCCCCCCCGGAGGAAGTGCGCCCTTTGCCTTGGCATGGGCCACGGGGCCAGGTACCGGGCTTGCCCGGAATACCAAAGGCAAGTTGCGGCGGCGCGCAACCTCCGGGAGGTGAACGGGCGTCCGGCTGGCGTGTTGGTGGCTCGGGAGGCGCGGGGAGCCGCTGCGGCGCGGGCGCCGCCTGCGGCTGTGACTGGTGCGCGGCGCGAGACGACCGCCCGACCCCGAGATCCAAGACTGCAGCCTCAACCCAGACAGCAAAGACCGAGACCGGCACCACAAGCACCACCAACAGACGAAAGAGTACTTCATCAAAGAAGAATGTACGACCAAGTACTGAGGACCGGGATGAGCGAGGACGACTTCAGAGAGACGTGCCTCCACATCTTTAAATCCCTGGTGGAAGCGGATTCGTCGGAGGCCCGCTCCCTTATGGCCACTTACAGGGACTTCATACAACTGCTTGTCACCCCCGGCTTCCTTAGAACAGAACCATGAACAGACCAGGCCACTTAAACTTACTGACATGGAACGCTAGAGGACTAAGACGTAAAAAGACAGAACTTTCGAACTTCCTGACACAGAACACCATAGACATAGCATTAATTACAGAAACCCATCTCACAAGTAGGGTCAGATTCAATATACCAGGGTACACCACACACCGCACAGATAGAAACCAATATGGCGGCGGCACAGCCATAATAATAAGACACAACATAATGCATGACATAGCACAAATACCACAACTGCAAAGCCTTGAAACCACTAATATATACATAACACTAGACAACTGTCGAACACTCATATCAGCGGCATATGCCCCCCCCCCGGAACCCTAAACACAGCAGATATATTAAATTTGATGCAACAAAATAACAAATTTCTATTAGCGGGGGACCTCAATGCAAAACATCAAATATGGGGCTGCAATGAGACAAACCCCGCTGGAAACGCCCTATTAAGACTTGAAAATCGAACGGATCTCATAATCCATGCGCCGGAAGAACCCACTTACATACCATTCAACAGAACAGATAGAGCCGACATACTTGATATAGCACTATCACGCAACTTAACCCGAAGGCTTCACCTTCAAACCAAAAACGAACTGTCATCAGACCATATTCCCCTGATGATCACTTTGGAAGGCAACGCGGCTAAGGTCCCACCACTTAAACGCCCGAACTACAATAAAGCAGACTGGGAGAAGTTCGCAACAACAGTAAGCAAAAACCTCCCCACGTTCCATTTAAATTCAAACGAAAACGTGAACAGGGCAGTACTCCAATTGGAGCAGGCCATAAAAGCGGCAACTGTAATATCAGTGCCCACAAGCCAGCCCAAAACGTTCCATAATCAACTTCCCCGAGATATAACCTCCTTAACGGCAGAACGAAATCGAGCCAGGCGGAAATGGCAAAAGTCCAGACATATAATCGACCAAGAGTATTACAGGTACCTAAACACACTAGTGCAACAAAGAATATCCACTCATATCACAAATCAATGGCAAAACACGCTTGAGAATCTCAATTACGAGAGGGACTCAGTGTGGAAGGTCGCACGCTGCCTAACACGTGACAGGGTTCATATCCCTCCGCTACACTATAACCAAAACATAGCCACAACGGATCAAGAAAAAGCAGATGCACTAGCGGACGCACTGCAGGCTACGCTAACTCCGAATGCCAATCCGTCTTGCCCACAATTTGCGGAAGTGGCGGAAGCAGAAACAAAGAATTACAAAGAGTTAATAACCCACAATAAAGTAAGAAAGACATGCCCCAGCGAAATTAAATGGATAATTAAGCACCTCCCCAAGCGAAAAGCGCCGGGACCTGATGGAATCCCAACCGTGGCACTTGCCAACCTACCGGAAGACGCGATTAAATTACTAGCAAATATATTTAATTACACCCTCGAGAAGGGATATTATCCCGAGAGATGGAAGCTTGCCATTGTGGTACACTTCCCCAAGAAGGGCAAAGACGCCTCTCACCCACAGAACTACAGACCTATCAGTCTACTAAGCGTTCTAGGCAAACTCCTCGAAAAGGTCATACTCAAGCGACTCAACAGCCAACTAATCAAACAAAATATCACAATCCCGGAGCAATTTGGATTTAGAGCCAAACATTCCACAACACTTCAACTACTGAGAGCCACAGAACACATAACTCACGGGTTTAACATCCGCAAATCAACAGGAGCACTCTTGCTCGATGTCGAACGCGCATTCGACAGGGTGTGGCACGCAGGACTGCTCAAAAAGCTTAAAACCTTGAACATACACGACATATTAATAAAGCTCATCGCGAACTACCTACACGACCGCAAATTCCAATCGAAAGTTAACAACCAATTATCGACTCCCCGCCAAATCAAAGCGGGAGTCCCTCAGGGAAGTATCCTAGGGCCTGTTATCTTTAATATCACTATGAACGACATACCAAAAACCAACTACACAGATTTGTACATCTACGCAGATGATACAGCAATTGTGACTCAATCAGCCTAACTGGACTTCATCCACCGGAGACTACAAAACGCCCTGAATAATCTAGAAGAATGGCTCACAAAATGGCGTATTAAAGTAAACCCAAGAAAAACGCAAGCCATAATTTTCACCAAAAAGCTTAAGCACAGATTGGGGAAACACCAGCTTCCCCCACTCTCTATATTCGGAGAAAATATAGAATGGACGGACACAGTCACTTGGCTAGGACTCAAAATGGACCAAGGGCTGACGTGGAAAGAGCACGTTCACCAAATCAGGGGTAAAGCCAACGCTCAATTGGGCAAGCTTTACCCCCTCATAAACATGAACTCCCACATAAACATGAACTTAGGGCTCACTCTATACAAAACTCTCATAAGGCCCATATTCACATATGCAACGCCGGTCTGGGGGTATGCTGCCAAAACATATATTCTAAAATTACAAAAATTTCAAAACAAAATACTACGAACGATAGCAAAAGTACCTTACACAGCACCAGCCGACCTACTACACAGCGAACTAAAAATGCACACAGTAGAAGAATTCATTAAGAAACTAGCATACGACACATATAAAAATCTCGAAATACACCACAATCCTCTAATCTCACGACTCGGAAACTACACTACAGAAATAAACACACACGCACGACCATTATCACTGTTCGAAAGAAGACTCACACATGATGACGACGAAGACGACGTTCAGAACTTCCTGAACAACCTATTAAGGGACAACTGACACAGACAGTTAGGCTGACACCCCTACTTTCCCTTCATTAATCTTTTTCTTACTGACTCTTTTCAGAACACTGCCCGCACAGAGCCCTCCAAGCCCTTGACAACAGTCAAGGCGGTCCGGGAGTTAGAGGGTCTCCCACCAGTGTCCCACAGGCGCAGAGACAGCGGGCGACTGCAGATGGAGTAGGACACACCGACGACAACGCATGGACTAAGGAAATGACGAACGGCCACGCTGGAACTATGGACGACCGAACACATAGTTCGAATTGCATGCCAAGTACTAACTATTGACAAACCCAGAATACTGGGGCCATAAGTAGAACTAATACGAAAAACACATATATAATAGATAAGCTACACATAACACTGACCAACAGGCCTACCCGGCCTCAGCCACATGTATATAAGTAAAGTAAAGCATAAATTACACTTGGTGGTGCCCAGGTTTCATGGTCACCACCAAGAAACAACATAGAC
Source organism: Mantis religiosa (assembly GCA_030765055.1). Taxonomy (NCBI): domain Eukaryota; kingdom Metazoa; phylum Arthropoda; class Insecta; order Mantodea; family Mantidae; genus Mantis; species Mantis religiosa. The sequence goes on from CM060949.1 coordinate 103,371,683, forward strand.
GCGCTCGCATGCATCGCATGCCAGCTTAATAGATACCACATACTAACCGGGGTGCTATGCGGGACCCGACTAAGCATGTTAATAAGTGCACGCAAAATAATATAAGTCACGTAACTAACACGTGGTGGGGTTTTTTAGTGAGTATACCTGGCCCCCTCAGGGCACAGGGACCCTCACACTGTCGGCCATCGCACGTGGGCCGTCGCCTGTAACTGGGTTTTTCCCCTCCACGGTAAAAAAAAAAAAAAAGATGATATGTTCTGGGAAAACTACTACCTCCTCCGGTAGAACGGTCTCTGGGTCAGACCAGTGGTCCGTTTCATGACCGCGGTGGGTGGGATACCTGTTGTACTGGCTGCTGGGGAGCTTCGAACTTGTCAATTGTAGGGACCTGCTGTACTGGCACCGCCGTCCTCTGTTTCCTCTCGTATCATCCTTCCCATCCTGTACCCCACTTGAGGCATAGGTACAATACATCAACACTCGTCGCAGAGACTATTCCTCCTCCTATCATAATCCAGTCCAATCTCTATTACTTAATATCAATATAGGGAGTATCATTTTATGCCCAATGTTGACATTTCACTGCAAGTCTGTGATCAACTGAATCCAAAACAAGAAAAAGGGATTTATAGGAAAAGTTGGAATGCACTGTCTGTACGAGCGCTCCTGTGTATGTGCTGGACCCGTGTAAGTGTGTGTTCGTCGTAAAGAGCATAACTCAAAAAGGAAATGTCGGATAAATACCAAGCATTTTCTAAAGATACGTCATGAGCATTTTCAAGAACCAGTTTTCTGATAGGCTTAGTTTCATGCATTAACCAAGTTACAACATTCCTTTTGCAAGAGCCAAATTAAGTAAAGCGGGTCACAGACATTTCTTTCTGTTGTAGTGCTGAAATTCAAATCATTAAAAAGCTGCTTCTTTTAATCTATTTACCATGTTTCCTTTTTTATGTTATTTCCTTATTTTCGAAGAAACTGTGTTTATATACACCATTTCTCAGACTCAATGAGTTTTTTGTACTTCGACCAAGCAGAATAACATTGTAATGTAATAGTATAAAATATCTCCTCACATTCCTTAAGAGACTACACAAGGCTAGGGATAAACTCAAAAACGGATAGGGATAGGGAACAGAAAAATGGATTTAGATGCCTTTTTTAAAAAATGAGACTATTGTTAATGAACAGTGCCTTTTATGCCCACTCAGTCAGTAATTATTTTGATAATTTTATGTGAATGAGAAAGGTGCTCAAAAACTTAACATATTAATATAGTATTCTGTGTGGTGGTGTATGGTCATTTAGATACTCTTTTTTGCGTTAATTACAGAACTTCTCCATTTACCATAACATCTTCTACCCTTTCTCTCCCCTGTCAATCTCCTCCTTCCTCTATCTCATCCATTCCTTCTTAGCTTCTCCTAAATTCTTTCCAACGCCACATCTCTCTATATCCCATTTTTCTCCCTTTTCTCCTCATCTATTCTTTCCCAAATCGGTCGCAATTTCCTATTTCCCTATCTTGGTAAACGTGTGATATTTTAAAAACCTGTAATAAAATTTCTTTTTTCCAGAGAATTGTTACTAGTTAAAACATAAGTAAATGATTCTTAGTTCACGAGCTTATGCTTGTTTGTTATAGGAACTCACTGTTTCGCACCTCAACCTCTTGCAAAATGGCTGACATCGACATTTGTGTTAGACAGCGTTCTGTGATTGAATTTTTGACTGCGGAAGGTGAAACGCCAATTCGCATTCACGAAAGGCTAAAAAATGTGTATGGTGATACAACGGTGGATGTCAGCACTGTTAGACGATGGGTTCGTCGCTGTAACGAAGCTGAAGGGCAAACACCATTGGCAGATGAAAAGCGAAACGGCAGGTCGGTGACTGCAGTGACTCCATGCAACATTCAGCGAGTCGATGACATCATTCGTGGTGATCGCCGGGTAACAACAGGTGAATTGTGTCGCATTACCTCCCCCAGTAAAGGCAGTGTGATTATGATTATTCAACAACTGGGTTACTCAAAAGTTTGTTCACGTTGGGTACCAAGAATGTTAACCACCCAAAACAAAGAAAAAGGAAAACAATAGCCTCTGAACACTTGCAGCGCTTCAATTTGGTGGGAGAGGGGTTTTTGGAAAAAATTGTTACTGGAGACGAAACGTGGGTTCATTTTTTTGAACCTGAATCAAAGAGGCAGTCGTTGGAATGGCATCACACAACGTCACCGAAGAAAAAAAAAATTCAAAATTCAGCGGTCGGTAGGGAAAGTTATGGCGACAGTGGTTTGGGATGCAGAGGGTGTGCTTATGATTGATTCTTTGGAGCAGGGATGCACAATAAATTCTGTCCAATACGCCAGAACTCTCAAAAATCTGAAAGCACATCTTCGCCGAGTTCGCCCAACAAAAACTATGGTGGATGTTCTTTTGCATGACAATGCAAGACCACACACCAGCCGTTACACCACGGCAGAAATTGAGAAATTGGGATGGTAAGTCTTACCTACAGCAGACTTCCATCTGTTCGGGTCACTAAAGGAAGCTCATCGTGGGATTCATTTTGAAGATTAGGAGGCTGCGAAAACGTCCGTGTGTCAATGACTTAGGAAGCAAAATCGTGTGTTTTACCACACTGGAATACATGCCCTAGTTAAAAGGTGGACTGAAACTGTGGAAAAGGACGGAGATTATATTGAATAGTGACAAATTAATCGTCAATGTTGTAGTTTTCAAGCTATGTAAATTGGATTCAATTTTCTTGGCAATTAAAAGAGAGAAAAAATTGGATGCATTTCTTTTTGACTCACCCTCGTACAAGTGTAAAAATGTGTTACTTTGTTCTCGTGATTACATTATTTACTGAAATTGTATGGTCCACCGTTTTTCTTCCCATTCCGATGCATCTGCTTAGCCAATCCTATTCATCCTCCAATTGCGGAAGATTGTGAGTAGTTTCGCTTGGAATAAAAATGAAAACTGAAGTATACAGACAATTCTTTATCAAAAAACTTAGCATTTAACATGACATAGATTGTCCAGGCTTCAATATAAGGTAAAAGATTTCATATTTACATGACAAATGGGTTTTTTATGAAAGATCCTCAATGTATTGATTGGATTTACCCTCCCTTACCTTATTGTTTTCATAATCCAAATCAGAGCAATCGCTTAAACTTGTTTCGCCCAGGTATGTGTACCTAGATAGATATAGTTGTATACCTGTGGCTATTCGGCAACTGTATTGTAACGATTAGTTGCTTTTGACACCGCTGTTTATGTACAATACTTGGAATCAAACACACCCAGACATGTTTCCAAACTATTTAAACAATTGTGATTACTTTATCGTAGGTATTGTGTTAGTACATCAACATTCAAGACTAATTTTAAATATTTTATTCTTCAAAATACGTGACAATTTGTCTAGAAATTGTAATATCTGTATACTGTCTTTTATAGAAAATAATTGGACAGAAATGTGCCCGACTGCTAATATTTTTACGGTCCTGTGGTGTGCATTATCTTCTCCTTTAAACTACTTAAAATAACCAAAGAGTGACTGGCGATATAAGAACAAATACAGTATTTATACGACTGGATTAATATTTGCGGCGAAGCTGAGCCGTGAAGGCGAAACGTGGCATGTCCTGCCATCTAGAGTACATCAGATCAACCTGTTTGCTCCTCGTACTTTTCTCTATACCCACTTGAGGTCATGACTTGAGCTACCGATCCAGTGTTCCTCCTGAGCGGTATGATACACAATGAATTATTCATGGTTCATTTAGATCGTTACGTCTCAGGGTTCGTAGTTCAGGCTAATCTTCGGAATACCTTTTAAATCTTTCTCCCAGTGTACCTTCTTTAGATTCTAGATATTTCTTTGCAACGCCACTATCAATTAGTTGACTAGAAATCGAGACTTATCGACTTTAATTGATTCTTCACCCCGAGTAATTTCTTCAAATTGGGATTATTACAACTATAAACGACTTAGCAGTCTCTTTTCTATAGTAACATGCATCATATCGTACAAAGAAGTGAAATAATGCTTAGATTTTAAACTAGTCTCAAACTTGTAAAAAGGTATAAATTGATACAAAAGCAGATTTTCATTCTACATTCTAGAGGTGAAAACTTGCCTGTGTAACCAGCTAGTTTTATTTTCATAGCACCCATAACAATTATTCACAGGGAAACTTATTTTGCTATGTAATTTATAACTGGTCAAATAATTAGTTCGAGAATGTAATACTACAACAACACATTGTTGCCCGATTTCAGCAACAGATGTTAAATTTGACGTTAACAAATGTAACGTAACAATTGTCACAGCGCTAACACTAATGTTAAATTTCTTGCATTTCACCAACCTGTTTTCTGAAAATAACAAACCTGTGTTAACGCCAAGAAACTTGTGAATATGACAGCTATAGAAGGCTGTGGATGAGTCGTATTATTTTCTGAACGTACTCCGATGCGCTTTTGTTTTCATTTTCGTCTGCACAAGCTGAAAAATGGCGGATGAACAAAATCATAAATAAAGCCGTGAGACAAATTTCTCATCGATGGAGAAAGAATTGTTAATTGAATTGGTGACGAAGTGTCAGGATATCGTGAAAAATAAGAGGACAGATGCGGTGAATGTAAAAGAGAAAGATGTCACGGGGAAAATATTGGAAACGAATTTAATTCAAATGCATGTGTCACTACTACAAGCACTAAACAACTTGTCAGTATTACGTAAATTTAAAACGAGGTGCGAAGGACAAGTGACTTAAACGTTTCAAGACGGGAGGTTGACAGTGTATTATCCCCATAATTCAGTGAATTATAAAATAGCAAGGTTATTAATATTTGAAGCAAAGGCGAGATCGCCATATTCCTTTCGATGCATGTTCTAACCTCTCTTGTACGTTCGCAGTAACCGTCATAGCAACATGTTTCGACAGTCTATACCTCAAAAAAAATTTTCTTCGGATAGCTCCTCAAAACCATTTCTCCTCATAGGACGTACTCTATTACGAATGCTATTTAGACGGTCTTAAATATAGCAAATCGACATCAACAGCTGAGTTCATGCTCGCGATCTTGACTATTTACAATTGTTAAGGACTTAACATCAGAAATTTGGCGTGTTAGTTTAACAAGAGATTTAACACGAGTGTTACGCTAACACTTGTTGGTGAAATGCAATTTTTGTTTGACTATTGCTAATCTCGTGTTAAGTCTTAACATCTGTTGGTGAAATCGGGCATGTATGTACTACAGTCTATAAGCATTAATGTGGCAACAGTCACCTGTTTAAAAAGTAAATCGATATGGGCTAATAATAATTGTGAGAAAGAGACCGCCTAACGTTTCAAGACCTATAATTTAAAACCTGAAGATTCAGTAGGGAATATTTCAGATATGCTTCATTTCAAAAGAAATATGTTAGTTAACAGGTTTATATTTTTTGCTAAGCAAACTTTTCTTCTATCGCGTGTTTCCTGCAAAACATACACCTATCCGAATGAAGAGGAATTCGGATATTTATAGAATATCCGAATTAGATGAGGTTTAACTTGCCAGACTGCATCACATACCTATATTTTAACCAGAAGAAAATAAAAAATAAATAAAATAGTTCTTTATATGGAAGAGTAGGCCAAGATCTTGATTTGGTATTCTTAAATGATGCCGGACGTTGTTTTCCCTTTCCTTCTTTTATATGGGGGGCCCCTTGTTATTTGGTCCTATAACCGCTAGGTGATATCGGACGCTGAACTTAACAGAATAGTGAAATGTTTCTCTATAGCTCGGGATTCCTAAAGCTTAAAAATCTCTGACACCGTCCTCTCCAGAAAAGGAAAACCCCACAAAAGCTAAATTCAGGTACTCACCCTCAACCGAGACTGAACTCGGGACCTCTTGAACGTGAGGTAGATGCACTATCCGGAGGTGGGCTATATTTATCTTAGTTTCCGTTTACTTATTTCACACACTAAGAAGTAGGTACATGGACGTAATGTGGAACTGGGAAGTCATAGAATATAACCTCCAACAGAAAAAAAAATCTACTGCTTATTACATCTATGTTCTAACAAGTAGAACTTATGCTTAATTTGAAATTATTCCTACTTGAATGACGTAATAATGCAAAAACTCACTTCAAAAATATTATAATAATAATCACTATGCTCGCATCAGATTCTCGCTGATAATATAAATTTGTATCTACGGTCAATAACATCAAATGTAGCTATTTTTCCTACTGCGAAACATTACGTCAGTAATACATGTGTCGATGCACTTGTCAATAGATTAGCTAGCACATGCCGATAAGGTCGTTCCGTTACAATGGACTTGTATTATTGCAGCTCAAAGAACGTTCATGGTAAGTGTTAGTCAGAGCTCGGCTCAGTAGGTAGGCAAAAGCAAATAGACACTACAAGAAGTTCAAAATAGGCATTATCAGTAATGACACGCAATGAATTAGGCACAATCATTTATCCATTCAGCACCCAAAACACTTTCTGACTTGGCAGAACACTATAGAGGCATAACGTCAAATATATTGTATTTGCAAAGTTGCCTAACGAATTGTGAACTATAAACACTCTTTTTAAATTATCATGAGGGCCATTGCCGATTATAACTTCGTATGTGTATAATTGTTTTATTGAATACGTTTTATACTACTACTTGATTTGTAGTAATTATTTTAGTACATTACTAAATACACCATTGTTCTGTTTGAAACTAAATGAATCTGGTCCTTTTAGGTCAGTATTGTGTTTTCGCCCATATGGAAAGCGGAAAACAATATAGATATATTAATTAATTAAGCAATGAATTAATACTTAATAATTAAATAATCGATTTCCTTATCGTAAACATTTTTGCAGCTTACTATTAATATTTAATTTATTGTTCTAAGTATCTTGTAGTAAAGTAATGTCCGTATTAGGAACTTCCTAGGGCACTTTAACAATAATATTCATGGACTCAAAGCAGGAAATGTTAATTGCAATACTAAGGTTAACATCAACTTAATAACAAAATATTATTAAATAAGCCGCATAACAACGTAAGACGTTGAAAAGTTCTCTTACAAAAAATAAATAACAAGTTTTCATACTTGAGGGACATGCGATATGAAAATATAAAACATAAAATTAAATAGACGTAAATAGGCAGCATAAAATTACATATTTTATTCCAGTAAGCACAAAATATTTTAAAATAAAATAAAATCTGCATATCTAATAGCCCGGTTTCTGGAATTTATACCAGGTCTTATTATGCAAACTTCATTTTTAACTTTATCAATCAGATTTCACAAAACAATTTACCAATTTTGCAGATATAATCTACTTTCTACCTTAACGAACTAACTAAACCTAAAGATTACTGGATTCCAATAACCTTACAAATCTATTCTTCTAATCTATCTAAAACAGCCTTTTTCTACTTTACGTCTACTCCAACAATATAAATCAAATCAACATTTCTACTACAGCTTTAATTCCCATAACAAACTACGAAAGACTGTTTCCTAAAATTTCAAAATTTCCTCTTCTGCAACTGGTATCCAAAGCTTCCTTCTACTGGTATCCATCTCCTAAAGGAACTGGCATCAGTAGATGGAGCTGGTTCATCAGTTCCAGACATCCGGGTAGTCATCTCTCCGCTTCTGCATAATCAGCTGCATTTGTCTGTTCTGATACTCTCCATATATATATATATATATATATATATATATATATATATATTCTTTCTCCTGGTATTTTCTTCCTGTTTATGGTGTTTCTGTCTTTCTGTCTTCTTTCTGATGTCCATAATTGGTGTCTTGAATCAGGTCTTCAAGTCTGGTAATCTGTATCTTCAGTTTCTCTTGGTCCTATTTCCCTGCGACGATCTCTTAAGTTATATTCTTTTCTCGTCGATTGAAATGTTCTTACATTTCTTTCTTGAAACATTTTTTCATATATTCCTCCAACGCCTTAACGTATATTATCTGAGACATATTTTCTAAATGTACATAATCTTCTGCATCTCTTAAGATGTTCCATAAACATTTTCCTTAAAGTTTCCTTCGACCGTCGTCTACTAGTTCACTATATTTATTGCACTCAAAAATAACATGTTCAGGCGAATCTAAACAGTTACATTGCTCACCTAAATCTGAGTTCTTCTTCCCTATTCTCTTTAAATATACATTGCATGGGCCATGTCCTGTAACGAAGTGAAAAAATCCTTTTCTTGGTTTTATATGTTTCAATTTTAGCCTCTATTTAATGTCCGAAAAATAAACCATGTACTCTTCTTCCTACGTGCGCATTATCCCACTCTTCTTGCCATTCTTGTAATAAATCATTTCTCACTTCTTTCTTAGTATTGCATCTTTTTCCCATAATTTTAAAAACATTCCCATATTCTTCCTTTTTAGCCAATAAATTGCACCCCTTAATCTAATGATATAGTCAATAGGCCAAATTCTCGCTACTATTAGTACGGAAGCACAAAATATATTACAAAGTTTACGATTAAAACAAAGGAACAAAATAGCAAATGTCGAGTTCTAGTGACAAGTAATATTAATGTTGATCAGTTACTGCGGGAGCTGTTGCGCTGTAATGCTAGAAGAGCTAACATTTTCATTTATTCAGAGCGCATAATAAATACATTTATAGAGGGCAGTGCCCCTCCAGGGTGTATTAGCATATCAGCTTCTATTTATGGCACCAGCTATTGTTCTCCATCCAGTAAAGAAATACGGCCGAGATGAAGTAAAGATAAAATTCTCTCTCCTCCCTTGCGGCACAAATGCATTATTAGCAAGCATACGACTACAAGTCAGAACATAACACTCAAAATCATATACTAAAATTAATACTCAAGGAAAAAGAAAAAAATTAGAGCTATCTGGGATTTAAGTCACAGCAATTTATTTTAACAACATTTTACTGCATCATGCATACCATTAGCATATTACTTATATTACTTTCTTGATCACTTAACAGTAAATATCTGCAACAGAAGTATTGTATCACCACAAAATATTGTCACCGATTGCATTGTTTCGTTGGAGCTGCGACAAGCCATTGTCGGTCACGCGTGAGCAGGAAAGAAAGAGATAGCTAGGGAGCGCTGAACGCTTGCCGATAGAAAGAAAGAAAGAAAGAAAGAAAGAAAGAAAGAAAGAAGAAAGAAAGAAAGAAAGAAAGAAAGAAAGAAAGAAAGAAAGAAAGAAAGAAAGAAAGAAAGAAAGAAAGAAAGAAAGAAAGAAAGAAAGAAAGAAAGAAAGAAAGAAAGAAAGAAAGAAAGAAAGAAAGAAAGAAAGAAAGAAAGAAAGAAAGAAAGAAAGAAAGAAAGAAAGAAAGAAAGAAAGAAAGAAAGAAAGAAAGAAAGAAGAAAGAAAAGAAAGAAAGAAAGAAAGAAAGAAAGAAAGAAAGAAAGAAAGAAAGAAAGAAAGAAAGAAAGAAAGAAAGAAAGAAAGAAAGAAAGAAAGAAAGAAAGAAAGAAAAGAAAGAAAGAAAGAAAGAAAGAAAGAAAGAAAGAAAGAAAGAAAGAAAGAAAGAAAGAAAGAAAGAAAGAAAGAAAGAAAGAAAGAAAGAAAGAAAGAAAGAAAGAAAGAAAGAAAGAAAGAAAGAAAGAAAGAAAGAAAGAAAGAAAGAAAGAAAGAAAGAAAGAAAGAAAGAAAGAAAGAAAGAAAGAAAGAAAGAAAGAAAGAAAGAAAGAAAGAAAGAAAGAAAGAAAGAAAGAAAGAAAGAAAGAAAGAAAGAAAGAAAGAAAGAAAGAAAGAAAGAAAGAAAGAAAGAAAGAAAGAAAGAAAGAAAGAAAGAAAGAAAGAAAGAAAGAAAGAAAGAAAGAAAGAAAGAAAGAAAGAAAGAAAGAAAGAAAGAAAGAAAGAAAGAAAGAAAGAAAGAAAGAAAGAAAGAAAGGAAAGAAAGAAAGAAAGAAAGAAAGAAAGAAAGAAAGAAAGAAAGAAAGAAAGAAAGAAAGAAAGAAAGAAAGAAAGAAAGAAAGAAAGAAAGAAAGAAAGAAAGAAAGAAAGAAAGAAAGAAAGAAAGAAAGAAGAAAGAAAGAAAGAAAGAAAGAAAGAAAGAAAGAAAGAAAGAAAGAAAGAAAGAAAGAAAGAAAAGAAAGAAAGAAAGAAAGAAAGAAAGAAAGAAAGAAAGAAAGAAAGAAAGAAAGAAAGAAAGAAAGAAAGAAAGAAAGAAAGAAAGAAAGAAAGAAAGAAAGAAAGAAAGAAAGAAGAAAGAAAGAAAGGAAAGAGCCAGTGATGTCTGGATAGTTCCGTCTTTCTCTCACCGCCGCGATCTTTCTTGGGAAATCTACTGCATTCAACAACAATGACTGGAGGTATAAAACCCCGCAAGTGAGGCGGCAGTCTGTTGAATTGTGCAGTCAGTGCAGTCGCACTTATTGTGAGTGTGTGGACATTTGAACTGTGACGCAGAGAATTCTTTTGTTTGTAAAGTGAGACGGGGAACGAGGCGATCTTGAAGGCAATTGACCAACATTGTCGCGTTATTTGCTGCTGCCAGGGTTGTACAAAGCGTCTTTTTACTGCAATAAAGTGTTTTAATTTCTGCAAACAAGATATTTGGTTCTACCAACCACGAAGTCACAATATTCTAGATCGAGGGTTCATTGGAACGCATAATTTGAGTTTCCGTGAGAACCAACCAGCTCTGTTCAAAAGCATTTTTAGAATAGGATCGATTGCGTGGATTGTGAGCACATGACTGAAAGACTAAAGGAAAAACTAATATTAGAATATTTCTTGCTCAAAGCTTTGCAAGGAAGATACATAAAGGAAAACTGTCACAAGGAAAAGTTTGTCTATTTTAATTTTCTCAACAAAAACAAAGCATTTTATCAATTATATTTAAAATACTATATGCTGAAGGTATTTGCATGGTTGGCACAATGTATATATGGAGTTTTCAATGAGCAAGCAGTCTGTTGTTGTTGTTTTTTTTTTTTTTTTTGTAATTTACGTCCTCCAACGTTAAGTCATATCGGACGAAGAGTGGAATGGATAAAATGATGCACAAATGAGCCCAGGGTCCATAGAGCTTAGAGCTACCTGATATTCGTCTTTCAGGATAAGGGATACCCCTGGAAAAAACCTTATCCAGGTAACTCACCCTGACCGAGATTCAAACTCGGGGACCTCTTGAACGTAAGGCAGACACGCTGCCCTCCACGCTACAGAGGTGGTCCTGTGAAGCCTTCATTATTCAGAATGAAGTTCTTGTAATTTCATATAGGTAAATGGTAAACCATAAGATACAAATATCACAAAATATACATACAAAAACTCCATAACATATTGCTTGAATATGCAATATACTTCTATTTTCGACCAGTTTTAAAATATTGGTAGTTACATTTCCTTAAGGTTTCCGGGCTAAGACTACTTCATAGACAATTTTTCCCATTGGACCTACAATTAATAGTAATATTAACAAATAATAATAATAATAATAATAATAATAATAATAATAATAATAATAATAATAATAATAATAATAATAATAATAATAATAATAATAATAATAATAATAATAATAATAATAATAATAATAATAATAATAATAATAATAATAATAATAATAATAATAATAATAATAATAATAATAATAATAATAATAATAATAATAATAATAATAATAATAATAATAATAATAATAATAATAATAATAATAATAATAATAATAATAATAATAATAATAATAATAATAATAATAATAATAATAATAATAATAATAATAATAATAATAATAATAATAATAATAATAATAATAATAATAATAATAATAATAATAATAATAATAATAATAATAATAATAATAATAATAATAATAATAATAATAATAATAATAATAATAATAATAATAATAATAATAATAATAATAATAATAATAATAATAATAATAATAATAATAATAATAATAATAATAATAATAATAATAATAATAATAATAATAATAATAATAATAATAATAATAATAATAATAATAATAATAATAATAATAATAATAATAATAATAATAATAATAATAATAATAATAATAATAATAATAATAATAATAATAATAATAATAATAATAATAATAATAATAATAATAATAATAATAATAATAATAATAATAATAATAATAATAATAGCAATAATAATAGTAATAGTAATAGTAATAGTAATAGTAATAGTAATAGTAATAATAATAATAATAATAATAATAATAATAATAATAATAATAATAATAATAATAATAATAATAATAATAATAATAATAATAATAATAATAATAATAATAATAATAATAATAATAATAATAATAATAATAATAATAATAATAATAATAATAATAATAATAATAATAATAATAATAATAATAATAATAATAATAATAATAATAATAATAATAATAATAATAATAATAATAATAATAATAATAATAATAATAATAATAATAATAATAATAATAATAATAATAATAATAATAATAATAATAATAATAATAATAATAATAATAATAATAATAATAATAATAATAATAATAATAATAATAATAATAATAATAATAATAATAATAATAATAATAATAATAATAATAATAACTGGTATAATTTTGTTTTGGTTTTAGTTTCGAGCACGTAATAAGTTAATTCTGCAGAATTTAAGATTTATACTAGCCTAAATTAATTCCACGCATGAACAAAAGTAATTTTTACCTCAATAATTCATATATAATACACAAATTAATAAACGGCAATGCTATTTCGTGTAATATGGCTCCTTTCATATACTGCTTCAAGCAATTTCCTACTGTTGGAAGCAATGCTGTAGGTCATCTTGTCTTATACTGAACTTGACTTAAGTGGAAGCTGGAATATTGTCCTGGTGCAGATTCCGTGACGTATTCTACAACGTATGGTTTCCTTCGTCACGTAAAGTCTCCAGAACATTTTTATAATAAACCTGATTGACATCTGACCTGCAGGCATTCTAATCAATGTAAATACCTTCCTCCCACATGGAAAAAAATAAACACCACAGCTTTAAAACGTCACTTAGTCATATGCAATTTTTTATTCCTGGAGAATGAAGCTTTTTTGAATCCCTAGATTATCGCTTAGTTTATAATTCGTATTGGCTAAATTGGTCGGATCAAAATATTTCTTTTCAAAAAAGAAAAGAAAAAAAAAAGATTATTTTCAGTGTTTTGAAGAACGTCAACCTGCATCTCTCTTCAGTTTTCGTAGTGGAACGATGGTGTGATTTTGAATTCTTCCCATTTATTTCGTACTATTTTTAAATTTCTTAAATCACTCGAGCATTTGCATATCACATTGACACTAACGAAGATCATAATAAACTTCTGTAAAAAGATTTTAAGATTCCATGGCAGATTTTTCGAGTTTTGTAACATGCTGGTCACTGAACATTATTCCGACGGAACTCAATCCCGCTGTAAACATGGTTACGCTCAGACTCAACGCTGTGCGTGATTGAGAGTTCGTGTGACGGTAGAGGATAAGTCCACAAGACAATGTCCTCGAAGTGAAAGGAGTAAAAATTAGATCCGCTATCTTTGTTGGTACATATCGTTCATAAACTTTCTTTTAATATTACCAGTTTCTATGGCTAGCTTGGAGGTGGGCCCAACGTAACGAGTGCTTGTATGCATATGTCAATAGCTGATAATGATAACAGGTGGAATGTTTTAATCGTTAGCAAAATTTCAAAACTTCCTCTTGCTTGCCGTTCTCTAATGGAGTAGCAATGCTGTTTAACAATCCTGGAGTACGACTGAACCTCCCCAAATGATCTACTTAAAACTATATTGTGTATAATATATACGTAGAAGGTAGTATCTCCCGAATTACAGATTTAGAACCTCGTGAGACGCTAGTAATTAATTGGTTACTTATTTGAGTGCCATGCAATAAAGAATGTGAGTTCATAAAAATGAACTAGTAAATATGAGAGAAAAATATTCGTTGATTTAGTAATGTGGTTCTAAAACATGTCCTCCACTTTTGCATTAACTCAATCTTTCGAGTACCAAGAGTACTATGATTGTTGTCAAAGTGATGCCAAGATCTGTATTTTACATTTTATTTAAGTACTAAGAAATTACATAAGTTTACATTTTACTTAGCTGGTTTCAGTCATGAAAGTCTGATAGGATTACACAAAAATTATAAAAAAAATCTAATAATGTATACTGACTTAACATAGTCTAAATACAATATTCTTAGTTTAATGTACAAAACGCTCTCTTCTCCCACCGATTGTTTAATTGTTGACCATATCCATTTATTTCTCACTCTATACAGACATTTCCCTAAATTCATTATTTAAGCTTTGTTTTTTTAAATGTTTCTTAATCGTCATCTCAGACCCTTGCCTAGTCCATTGTTTTATCAACTGACTCCTCCACTCACATGTTCTTGTTCATTCAAATACTTGGGTAGCATGCTCATTTCCAGAACACATGGGCATGAAACCTCTTGTGAAATCCTTTTAATTTTCGTATTTGTAAGCTAAGTAAGGTTGAATCCTCCCTCTATGTCTTATTACATCTCTCAATATAACCCTCACTAATGCCTACCTCTTTTATTTTCGATGTAACAACATTTCTCTTATAGGAGCATACACATTTTTATCTATGTATACATTCGAGTCTGGTTTTAATAATTCTTCAAAGTCCACTATGTAAACTAAGTTTTCTTAACAGCTCATTCCATTCCACTCCCATTCGGTTCATATCTCAAACAACTTGAAAAGCTCACTTCTCGAAAATTGGATTCCTGGAATTTTATACATTCTTTCAAAATGTGACCATGAGACACCCGTTGCATTATATACCACTATTTTGATATGAGGGCTGTTCAATAAAGAATGATCACAATTTTTTTTGACAACGTACGTTTACTCATCCTCATAATTTTGATGGTCCTTCTCAAAATATACTCCCCTGAATATGATGCACTTGTCCCAGGGTTTCTGGCAGTCTTTAAAGACATGCTGGAAACCAATTTTTGAGAGATCCTTCAAAATCGCATTCGCAGCCTTCGCCACCGCTTCTGATGATGGATAATGCCTCCCACGAAGGCGTTTCTTCAAGTTAGGAAACAGAACAAAGTCACATGGGGCTAAATCCGGACTATAGGGAGAGCGATGGATGCACTTCACGTTGACTTTTGCAAGATATTCATCAACAACATTGGCAATATGCAGCCGCGCATTATCGTGGTGCACCATCCAGCCTGCTTCATGGAAATGTGGTCTTTTGCGCCTGACATGGACTTGCAATGTTTTCAGGACATCCCTGTAGTATTGTATAGTTACTGATGTGTGTGCAGGTACAACATTCTGATAAACCATTCCATGAATATCAAAGAATGAGATGACCATAGCTTTCCCAGCGGAAGCAACCATTTTTTTTGGGGGGGGGGGGGTTGGTGATGAAGGAGATTTCCACACTGAGCTTTGCTGTTTGCTCTCAGGATCAAAATGATGTAGACAAGTTTCATCAGCAGTGATTACGTTTGAAAGAAGCTCCGGATCTTCCTGTAACATCAACTTTAACTGCATGTTACTTCCGTTGCAGCGGTAGCCGATACTGAACATGTCTGAACTTGCCTGGTTCTCACAGGCGGGAACCAGGAGTATCAACAATGCAACTACTACGGCGTGTTTTTTTTCACATTAAGCTAACAGAATATAAGATAGAATTTTAGTGCGAAAAATTATGACCGTAAAAAGATTATGATCATTCTTTATTGAACAGCCCTCGTACTTTCTCCACATTTCATCTCTCATATTTACGTACCATCTCCACCAAGGCACTAGCAGTAGTTGCGATTTTATTTTTATTTATTCCAAAACATATTAGGTACTTTATCCATCGCGTTCTGGCTATATTTCACTTGCCATCATTTGTATACCAAAGAACAATTTTGTTTGTACAAGTACACTGTATATTGTTTCACACCAAGGTGTATATACACATTGGGCTCAGAATTTAACTTTTGTCTAGAGAGGCCATTACCAACCTCCCCTTGGCTTTGGTAAATTTTCACTGCAGTACTAGCTTCGACTTATTTCTTACGCTCCACTCGATATTTTGCCATTCTTCTCACAGTTTTACGGCTAATCTACTAAACCTTTATTCTCAAGTAAGTAAACTTTCTAATAATATGAAAGCTACTCCCTCACATGAATCTCTTTTGTTTCCTTTTCAGAATAGTTGTTCTCTTAAGCATCATAACTATAGTCTTATCTTATTCACTTTTAGATTCTGTTCTCCACAACGACATACCATTTCGGTACATGTGATCTTTAGCATAAAAATCTTATGTGACGGATAATGAGGGACGTGATTTCCTTTACAGCTGATACTGAAATTCATTGAGTGTTAGTAGTAAGAGATTTAATTTGACGTAACAATACATTAAATAACTAATATAAAATTTTAGAAGCAGATTAAAAGAGACATTTATATATTATAATTAATAAGAGAATAAGAAAGATAAATAATAATGCGAATATAAATAGTAAATAGCAGTCAAAATAAGAATGAAGAAGTAAATATACGAATAAATAAATGAGGATTGATTTGAAAGCTGTGGTTGCCTAACGGACGAATTTTGAACTAAAGCACCGAAACTTTGGCCGCGTCACTTCAACTCGCTTTGCGTCTGGCTGGCAAAGAGAACGGATCTGTGTAGCTTTCCGTCTCTTAAACTTCTTTATATATCTATAATTTATGAATATATTTGTTTCATAATAAGTGAATTGATGTTATATATGTGATCGGCATGTTTGATCATTTAGTATCAATTTTTAAGGCAATAAAACTTGAACTCAGTGTCGTTTCTTACAATATATACGCAAACCTTGATGGTTACCTCTCATAGCTCTACTGAGCAAGCTTGGGATTGATGCAGATACTGGTGAGATCTTCGAGATATTTAATATCGACGGAGGGTACTTTTATTTCCCGCAATTAAAGGAGCAGTGATTATGGTAAATAAGAAGTGCGTTAACTTATAATACCTCCTAATTTTTTTTCAGGACTGGGATCAGATAGGAACTTTTGTTTTTATATAAAAAAATACACGTGGACTCTTTGTACATATTATACAGTGCATAGAACTCTAATGGCAGCGACGAGAGTTAGGACTGTTTTTGATACTTAAAATGGCGACATTTTCATTGCAAGAACAACGTGTAATCATTCGTTTTCTACACTTTTGTGGTGTGACAACTATTGAACTTCATCGCCAGTTGAGTGAGGCATGTGGTGATGGTACCATGGATGAGTGTAATGTGTGCTCCTGGGTGCGACAGTTCGATGAAGGCAGAACATCGTGTGACAACAAACCGAGACAGTCAGGGCGTCGCACCAGCTGGTCTGACGATATGATCCTGCGAGTGGAGAACGTTGTTTCGGAGGATTGCCGATTGAGCGTTGCAGACATCGCCTCCAAATTTGACATTTTCGTGCGATCTGTACACAAAATCCTGCATGGAGATCTGAAAATGCGAAAAGTGTCTTCCAGGTGGGTGTCACGAATGCTGACGAATGATCACAAAGCTGCGCGCGTTGCAAATTGTCAGGCGATGTTGATGCGTGATGTCGGCATGAATAGAAGTTTCTTTAAATCGATTGTTACAATGGATGAGACGTGAATGCCCTTTTTCAACCCTGAAACGAAGCACCAGTCGAAATAATTTCTGGTGAGCGCCAGTGCTGACAAAATGATGGTGACCATCTTTTGGGACAGCAGTGGTGTATTGCTTTCCAAAGGGCACTACGGTGAAGCTGCAGCCTACCAAAATGTTTTGAAGAATAAACTCCTCCCAGCATTGCGTGGAAGAGGGCCGAAAAGGTTTGGACGTGTGCTCTTTCATCAAGATATCAGGCGAACGCGACTCAGGAGTTTCTGCTTGACAACAACTATGATGTGGTCAAAACAAACTCCTAAAGAAGCGTTCGCAGCGGCCATGGAATCACGATGTCAACGTTGTGAAAAATGTGTATGGCTAGAAGGAGATTACGTTGAGAAGTAACTCTAATTTCACATTTTTCTTGTGATTAGTTTGTGGGGGGGGGGGGGTGGGAGAAATAGAGGTGTTATAACTTCAACGCATCTCATATACGGACGTACTCATGTCAGCAACATGTACTTTATGAATTCTTGCGTGCGTAGAGAAGGTACGGAAAAACTTTACTAACAAGTAATGTACGATGGATCTAGAATATCTTGCTGTTAGGTTATGCGCGAATAGTCAGAGACGTACTTGATTGTTACTTCGAAAACGTTACGATCAGAACGTTACCAAATAATAAATAATTTTCTTCATCTATAATCATAACTTTTAATATTCTCATGCATAAAATCCACTGAAAATGAACGTTCGACACAATGCAATATGTACACGGAATTCTTATTAAAATAAAATTAGTAAAGAATGGTATTTAATGCTGTCATGGATTTTCAAGCTATGTAAAGCCTAACTTACACCTACAGCATTTTTGGAGATGCATCTTAAAAACGCTTCATAAATAAAGTTGTCGGGACACTTTCGTGACGAAGAAATCATAAAGAATGCTAAGAGTGTCTTAACACGTTATTTTTTGTAGTTTGTGACACCGGTTTTCCTCCTTTGGAAGAACTACAAACGGAGGAACTGCTCATCCTGATGTATTCAGCTCGGAACGTGATGAGCCTGCCTGTATGAGGAAGGACTGGAAGAAGTCCAGGCGTGTGCTATGTCATGCGTGTTAAGCACAGTCTGATCTGAAAGCAGCTTAACAGCTGTTCAAAGTTCTTTTCTTTCCTTTTTCCTGTCTTTCTTCCTCACAGAATTGGTTAATGGTCTCTCGAAAGAAGAATGCTTAGAGTTTTCAGGTTGCTGTCAAAGAAACGTGCCCAATGAAATGAGTTCTCTACCACATCATTGTGTACGCCTTTAAAACCATTTCCATATCAATGTTGGCTTAAGCTGGTTGTTCACTACTCTTCCGATGTAACTGGCTTCCTTCCAGGAATAAACCTCATCAATTATTCTGAGAATATTGCTAAAGCGTTAAATCTTTCTAGTTTCTCTTATAATTAGAATAAAACAGATCAAACAAGTATTCAACAATGCCATAACCACAATGTCAAATTCCACATCCTATCTAAATTAGAATAGATTTGCGTAGAGGCAACGTGCGGAAGAAAATAATTTCATGCTGTTTAATAAACAATTATAATGCCTATGTTAAAACTGTATTAAATAAACAAATTTCTATGAAGTTTGGTGCACAATTCAGGCTAGATACCAACTAAATTTCATTTATACACGATTTTGGATAGGTAGAGTCTCACTGAAAAATGTAACGCTTATCTAAATCATCCCCTCCATACGGCTAGTGTGGAAGAACGATTAATTTCCATCAATTAACCTAATAGTGGTAACTATGAAGCCTGTGACTTAAGTATCTACAGCATAGTAAGTCGCCACAAACGGTGTGTATCCCATTGTAAGTATATGAGAACCCCTAGTGGTTTACCGGTAAAATACGAGTCGGCTGGAGAATTTAATGCCATTTTGGCATGTTGGCTATGGTAGCTCAATGGTTAAGAGCAACCGGACGGAGACTGGGAAATACGTGGTTAAAATCCCGGCTATGGCACTGTATTTTCAGTCTGACTCTATCAATCCAAATCATCGCCTACACACGACTAGTGTGGAAGAATGATTAATTTCCATGCACGATATATAAAATATGAGTAGTTGTCATACAATTTTTAAGATTACTCACTCAGATAAGGTGTCCACCAGTTCTCCATAAGCGCTTTTCGGTCTGATTTAGACCATCTTCAGTGATTGCCGACCAACTACTCCATGCACGATTTTCTTTTACCAAAAGAAAAGCAGCATTAAGTTAATGCAGAACGATAAACCTCATCAGCATATATCACAGTTTCCTCATAAGTTATTTATAAAAGTTTGTAGCCATAATATGTGAATGATGCATCACTTTCTACCACTACCACTACCACACTTCACGGACGCATCATCGTAATCTCTGGCATGACAGCCCTGTGTGTTTCCTAGCCTTCTGTAGAAGTTTTCACCATTCTTCCCTCACCAAAGCCGTGCTTCTCCAATTCCTTATTTCCAGGATTGTTATATCCCTTCTCACATCCTCCTACCATCTCAGCTTCGGTCTGCCTGCTTTTTTTGAGCCGTCCGGGGTTGCATTAAAAATTTTCTTAACTGTCCGATCTTCTGCACGGAGAACATGCCCAGCCCATTGCAGTCCGTTGATCTTAATAGCTGTCACAATATCTGGCTCATCAAAAAATTTATACAATTCAAAATTGTATCTTTATCTCCATTCATTCTGTTCCTCTTTAGGGCCAAATATGAGGCACAATACCTTCCTCTCAAATATACTAAGGGCCCTTTCATCCATTTTTGTCAATGGCCATGTTTCTGAAGCATACATTAGGACTGGTCTTAATAGGACTTTATACAATAAAATTTTAGTATTTCGGGATATTAGTTTAGATGTAAGATGCCTTATTATTCCACAGAGGCTTTTATTAGTTATAAATAACGGACAGATCATCAGCATTAAGTTGAGAAACGACTTATAGTATTGTTAAATCAAGTTATTGTTCATAGAATAACGGTTTCTACATGAAATGATATAATTTGTCTACAAGTAGTTGTTAATTCTAAGTGAATGCTTACTTAATAGAGACGTATTCAAGTTGTCTTAGAAGAGGCGGCGGAAATGGCAATTATTAACATCCTCTCTGCCTTTCAGTCAATTTGTTTTGCACATGTTGATAGATGTATATTGCATAATTGGTTACTCTTGGAATTTAATGCAGCTTTACTACCCCAAATTTAGGACTGAATCATTTAAACTGACATGAAGTATACCTCAGATGGTATTACTTTATTTGCTGAAATGATGTACTTTGTCATTACTGAAATAGCAAGTACGTATAATGTACAGAGTCCATCGTGTTGTATATGTTCAGTCAAAGTAGGCCTGGAATCTATCTTGGTTAAAAACAAAGAAAGGAAAAGCAAAAAATAATTTCACTCGGTAGTGGTATCTAAGGTAGGACGGAAAGGAGTCAATCCCTAACATCGGCCGGTGGGGGGAGCACTATCTTAAAAGATGAACTGTTATGTGGTATTAAAGTCGTGCTTCAAATTCAGCGACTTTCTGAAGGTTCTTTGTTCTGAAACCGTGATAAGTCAAGCTTAGAGGTTTACCATGAAAGCAATCACCCTTATTGATCATTGTTAAAACATTCCATGTGCGGCAGATGTTTATGTCAAGTACTTTCATTGATTTATAGAAAAGAAAGATTCACTGCAGAGCTAAATTTGAATTCACAATTTACATGGAAGTAATTAGACACGATACAATTTGGATTACGCCTGAAGTGTGAGAGGCACTTGCAATAATAGCTGTAATCTGAGGCTCAACTGAGTTTAATTAATTCTTAGGTGATACATTATTCTAAGGGATTTATTCCTTGTTAACTTATCTCTCTTCGATAAGCAAAGGCTGAGATTGTTGAACACCTCTTATTTTAATTCCTTTTTTTTTTTCATGTTTCAGGCTTGTAAGGCTAGTGCGGTGTAGGGCGTTTGGTATGCTGTGAGCTAAAGTTTCTAACCCGGTTTCTGTCATAGAATCCTTTACCCGAAACTGTCCAAGTGGGTAGTGGCATACATTGCTCTCTAGATACTCGTTAGGGACCTGGCTTGCATTGCTCCTGGCGTACCGTCTGTATATCCTCACTTCATGGCGAGATCATGTAAGCCAAGTACCTACTGACCACAGTACTGAAATGGTCCCCCGTTTGCTACTTATGCCCATACTTTAACCAACTTCACCGTGAAACCCTGTGATATAAAGACGCTGTTCATTCAATAAGTACAAAATGCAAATGATGAAAACTTCCTAGTTCAATCCACAGGCTTCTAACATCACAGTTTGAAAATGTATGTTAAGTACTTGCGTAGTGTCTTTCACATTTTAGCATCCATTTCACGTAAAGTGCTCATGGTCACTATCGTTACATACCCGACGTAGTTTGGTAGGCTTGTTTATACTTCAGTGCACACATTTTCGACTGTCGTAAGTCCTTTTAAGTAGATTCAGTGCTGCTTTTCATTTCCTTTGTTCCATCTCTTGAGAAAGTGTAGTACGCGTGCATGTCCAATTGATATTAAAAGCAGAATAACAATTTAAGAGCCAAAATGGAAACACCTGGGCAACTAACAATGCTATTTGTTACTAAACCACCATGAAAATTGGACAAAATTGCATCATAAAGTATGTCACTGTGGATGCGAACAAAGCAAGTACAGCGCCAACTAAAAGGGAAGGGATACACCTCTCCCAAACAGATGTATAAAGTAGTGTTCCAACTCTCGGAGCTGCCTTCAAAGTACACACTTGAGCATTACTATCGATTTCACCTTTCCATTGAAAAATAGCCTGGAGATATATGTGATGATAATAATAATGCTAGTTTTGCAAGACACATGAGTAAATTTTCTAGTCTTTCGTTGGTCAAATGTTCAAATCCCCGTGAAACCAAGTGATTTTATTTCTTTAGTTTTTTCTTTCTTTTTTCTTTTTCTTTCTTTTTCTTTTTTCTTTCTTCAATAACATTACTGCTGTTTTTTAGGATACTAGCACTAAAGTTTAATACGTCACAAAAGCTGCAAGTATTACTACACATAATGGTAGAGCTTACTTGGTATGCCCGCTTCGGTAGCGTAGATGGTAGCGTGTCTGCCTCACGTTCAAGAGGTCGTGAGTTCGAACCTCGGTTAGGGCGAGTTACCTGGATAAGGCTTTTTCCGGAGTTTTCCCTTGTCCTTAAAACTAATGTCGGGCAGCTCTAAGCTCCATGGACCCCGGACTCATTTGAGCATTATTTCACCCATTTCATTCATTGTCCGATATGACTTAACGTTGGAGGACGTAAATTAGAAAAAAAGCTACTTGGTATGCTAATTTCTCTTATGTCAACAAGTTCATTTCGCACCCAGTACAGCGGACATTTTCATTAAAAAGACATTCGTATTCCCGGAAAGTATCGTTTTATTTTTCATGGGAAAGTTAGGGTAATGAACCTTAGTAAAAGTTCTTCCGCGATTAAAAAATTCGCTCATGCAGTGCTAGTAAGGGAGGCACATACGTTCAACAAAAATATCCCGTGACATTCTTCTTATCGTTCCTAATTTTATGTACACAATAACATGTGAACTGCAACTGTATTCCATCAACGGTTATAAGTCTGGTATATTCCTGGTTTTACTTGTATATTTCATAACATGGTTGTATAAAGATTAACCTATATTAAATTGACGGGAATGTTGTGTAGCTATCTCTCTTAAAATATAGCTAAAAAATGTCATTTTGGCTTTTTTGTTGTAAGTTACGTCCTCCAACATTAAGTTATATCGGACGGTGAGTGGAATGGATGAAATGGTGCTCAAATGAGCCCAGGATCCATAGAGCTTAGAGTTACCCGATATTCGTCTTTCAGGATAAGGGAAAACACTGGAAAAACCCTTATCCAGGTAACTGACCCTGACCGAGATTCGAACTCGGGACCGCTTCAACGTGAGGCATACACGTTAACATCCAAGCTACCGAGACGGGTTGCCATGTTGGTTTATTGTGGGGATTATATCAAACATTTCATGCTACTGTCAATGACAGGTAACACAGATGTGTCCAGGAAAGTATTCTCAATTATCTAGATGCAGCAGTATTACGCGAGTAGCCTTAAGACGACCCTAAACTAATTTTAAGGGACAACTTTGTCTCAAACACGTTGTTTAATAACTCTACAGCGTGTAGGTTAGCAGTGTTTCTGGACAATCATGTTATGGTGCTTTAGTATCGTGTCAATCATGAGCTGGAATATTAGTAATGGAAGTTTAACAATATGTGACACAGGTCGCATCCCTCCAAAATTCAAAAGTCAGCTTGTTCATGTGTTCTTTTTAATACTTAACATATTTGGTGTTAAATAATGAAAGTAAAAAACGTCTGTTATATGCACTCACAAAAACTTGTTCTGGTCTCTATAGTGAAATTGTTATTAAACATTCTAATCCTTATACTATAACATGTTACATGATAAAAAAGTTTGTACAAATGATTTTGTTACATATTTCTTTTTAGGTACAATGGCAATAGGAAGATTTAGTAGGCCTGTTAGATCTTTGAATGGTCAGGAGGGTAAAGGAAAAAAAAAACAATTACTTTCCATGTGAGAGAAATATGACTGTTCGAAAATTCAGACCAATAACAAGGTAGGTATACCTCTAAAACTACCTCCTCAAGGAAAAGTGGTGTGCCCTCTTGATATTTTCATTTTGTGTTAGTGTGTGTATGTATGTGTGTGGGGAAGGGTGTATGTGTGTGGTGAGAACGACTGAAGAGGGTTTCAGAGACTGTTTCAAAAAGTAATAAAAGATATATTGAATTTCTCATGAAAATATTTTAAACATACCGCGTTTTAATCGATATACCTTGAACCATTTTTGGGGAAGTTAAAATATTCGAAAAGCTTTTCCATGTAAAGTATTATTTAGGGTAGGAGAACTTTCTTGAAAATCCTCCATAACATCCTCTACTCGCGTGGTCCTTGAGTTCATTCGGATATGGACACGCACAAGAATCTTCTGCTAAAAATGCCCTTTTTTATTCAATAGACCATCAAAACTTGCATTATCAGTCAATTTTCGGCATCTTTAGGATTGAATGTAGTTTATTCTCTACCTCTATATGCGTGGTACGGAAAGTAAAAATGCATAACGGGTTTCTATAGGCATAAAAACCCGTGGCACTACTGGCGATATCGGCCCAGAGTCTGTCAACCCGACTGCCGGCCTCACGCCCACATACGGAAGGTACATGTTGGCAATCATCCAACCGATACGGGGAGGAGATGTCGTCAATATCTCGGAACCCCCAGCCGGAAAGTTGGTTTTCTTGACCAGGGCCGCTTACCTATCGCAAGTTCCTCAATTTCCTCACGATGCTGAGTGGGCAACGGTCCTATACCAGGGACCTAAAATCCGCACCCGGGGGTGGGAACGAGCTCCGGCCGCATTCCAAGGCAGGGAACCAAGGAATGATGCCTTAGCCCACTATGCCACGGCGCAGGACAACGTGTTTCCATTCTATACGTTAATGTTATTCTATACCTGATAAAACGTGTAATTCATTGTTAATCCTTTTTACCAATACGTTATGGAACCTATAAACAACCTTGCCTCACTTCTACATTATGTCAACTCCTGCAGATGATCAAATGTTCGTAGCAATCTAACTTAGTGTCACATCAATCGATTCAAAACAACAAATACAGAAACTTTCTCTAATCTCGTTTTGAAATGAATCCACTAGTAAAAAAATCTACTTTTATCAGTCCGAGATGGCAGCCTTCATCTGCCTAAATTAAATAGTTCTCAAAACTTTTCAATTCTTTTGTTTAATACTGCTGGAAATAATTCCAACTAAGATATTATTTCTCAAAATCAATGATAAAGTTGCCGAAGTTTAGAAATAAACTTATTACGAATTTAATATTCTGTATAATATCCACTGCATCATTCCTTTAAAGCCTAAAAACGTAGAAAATTCTCCTAATTACTTACAGGCGAGGAGAACAGTAACATTTTTTCCAATTTCTGTAGAGTAAAATCAAAACTAATTCAAGCTGGGAAATATTCTGATCATAAATTGTATTAAAATATTAAAGGACCGTATTGTTAAAACTTTTTAAATCAATAAAATATGCTACAAATAGTACAGTATGTGAGCAAAGTTTGTGGAACGCAAGAAGAAATACCTGCAGTATATCATATCAATTTGGCTTCACCCCCTTGTGTGTTAATGGTGATTTAATAAATTTTAGAACGATTTTTGAATGAATTTTAAATAAATGAATTTTAATGCAAAACATAACAAGCAAACATTTATTTCTTCGTTGTATTCCTTCTTTATTCAAATTAATGCTATTTTAAATGAGAAAAAACAGATTCTGTATTTCATTTCACTTGTGTTCGGTGAGAAAATTATGTAATCCTGGAGTTCTGATGATTCTGTTCTAAACGTCTGCGTGTCTCAGTTAAGCCCTGGTCTACCTATCTCAATGTTCTGGGTTCAAACTCGGCCCAAACCGATGGTTTTTAAGTGTCTTAAAAGAGACAGACCCATTCACTGACATGCAAAAGAATATCTCTGAGACAAAAAAGTGACACAATGGCAATGCCGATATGGTGGTGATAATTAACGACGTTAATAAATAAAGTACGTTTCTTAATTGATGCTTGTACTGTGTTGGTTCACTTACCCATATCTTCCGTTTCCATTTGTGAGCTATTACTTTCGCCTTTAGAATAGCTAACCCGACGTACTTCTAACGCAATGAAGTTGCCTGCACTTGTGGAGTTTATATTCGCAATACTAAAGCGACAACCCCGTTGTTTAATGTATTTGTGCGTGGGCGTATGTTTAAAAAGAAAAGGACAAGGAGGCATTTGAAATATATCAGCTGTAATAGAGCAAGGACATTAGAATTAGGGGTTATATCCCTAATCATATTTTTTGTGTGTAAAATGTATGTTACTGATTCCAAAATAAGTGATCTAACCTTAAAAATTGAACTTTAAAACTATAGTCTTCAAAAATAGAATCACTCTATGTGTGAATCATAATTTTTCAGAGGAAAAAATCTGAGATTTACATTCATTTAATTTTTTGTACTTGCAATTGCTTTATTTAACTCTCATTTAGAAGCTTAACATTTTTCTGTTTAATTCATGCAAATCTTTTATATAAACATTTTATGTCTTATTTCGCCTTATATACAAAGGAAGGTGGGAGCTAAAGCAATCTTTAAAATTCTGGCTTTGAAATTCTAGTGCCCGTATGTATCACATGAAACAAGAATTACCAAAAGCAACGAATTCCTCAAAAATGATTAATGCTACAAAAATCTATAGTTATACAGAACTGTTTTATAATAAAGAGGACACATGCAGAATTGAGGATATAACATTTTATTAGTCATGTAAATGTGTAGATCTTACTGTAAGAGCAATGTTTCAAAAAAGATAGTTAAGGACAATGTTCACATAGAAAATTTAACAACTTCAGATAAAATTCTTCAAAAATTCTGAACCTAGCTACTTAGTTTGGTTTTATTCTGCTTTACTTTCTTAGATATACGTTCTTCCTCTCCCCCCCCCCCCTCTTTCTCTCTCATACACACATACAAACACACAAAGACGATAGCGATTTAAAAAGAAAAAATACAACTTTTTTTTTCTAAGAAAATCTTGTTTATATATTCATTTTTGTGAGTTGATTGAGAAGTTATATTTATTAAAAATGATAAACAGGCCATTGTATGATGTGCTTTTGTCTGTTTTGATTGCAGAAAATTAATAAAATTAATTTTAAAGATATTTCTATAAACGATACCCAAATTTGTTCTTCAGTGCACTACTTATGTAAAATCATTATTTCAAAGGACAACACTGTGATAATGTAACACCTTCAGTTTTTTCTCTACTGCAGTTCTTACCTGTGGTATTCGACAAATCATTCACATTAAACTGTTGTAGAACTAAATGTGTTATAAAACGCGCTGTTTTTATTTACTAAAGTAACAGAGTCTTTTGAGTAAAGGATTCAATACTAAAATAAGACCTGAAAGTCGATTTATAATCGTATTTTCACATGGCTTGTTTCCTGCGAACAACTAGAACATATTTGTAGCCAGGAAAGCTTCGGGTCTTAGTGTTACCTCAATTTAATGTTCATAACATATCTTATTCATTCATCCTGATGATGGGAGCAATGTACGCCCCCGAAACGTCGATTTCTAATCGTCTTTTCACCTGGTTTGTTTCCCGAGAACATATTGAATATGCTTAGGCGGATTTTCTACAACCTAACAGTCACAAAAGCGTGTTCGGCTCGATGATATGCATGTATTATTTTCACATTTTGTGCAATATTTTATCTCAAATCTTTGTAATTGCTTTATTGGTACCGGAAAGTTGTCTTAAAATATTGGTTATAGTGCGCTTCCATATCAAAATTTTGTGTACAGTTTACATCGATAATACTGACTAATGAAAATATGTGCATTTTCATGGTATTGTGCAAATTAGAAATACTAGTTTTTTACACACTCCCAATTCAGTTATGCATATCTACATGTTAGTATAAAATATGCAAAAGTAAAACAAAAATGCATGTATTTTAATAACGGTATTTTCATTATATGCGTAATAAAGATACCAGGTTTGTTACGTGACACAAATGGTGGCCACCGGAAGTTCAGATATTGGATCAAAGGATCTTGCGCAGCTGTAGTGTAGTTTACTCGTTTAAGGGTGAAAACTTATAAGAAGTTAAATTTAACGTTGCTTGTTTATGTAAATATGTTTATTGATCATGTTTACTGCATTTAAATAATGCAAAATAACTTATGATTATTATATTAAGTTTTGATCGAAAGAAGTCACACGTGATTTGTCAGCTTGAATTTGCACAAAAATTCGCTGATAGATGTTTTTGATAGATGGTTGGATAAATGTAACATTCTGAATCCGTACTAAGCAAAAATAAAAAGATATTCAACAGTTCTAAGGCATAAATGGATACAAGGGGTGACTTGAAAAGAAATGCAAGAAAAGCTCTTTCTTTTGAAAGAATAATAACTGGCCGCTTTGCACTGCGGGAATTCATGTGATTATTACATGTGAGAAATGCTCGGAGATAAAGTTCATGTAACTTTTATGTGATAAATAAAAAAATGTTTGGCGTAAATGTTCCTATGATTCGGCTGCAGGCATTCATTAGTTTGCTCATTAATATGTTGAGCTGATCCGAGGCTTAGACACAGAGGAGCATTGTTATAACGAAAGCTAATCATGATATACAGATATTGTTTTCCATTGTTGGTAACACTAAAAGAGAGAAACGACGGCAGAACTCTCCAGCATAAATGGAGTCGAACAGCAATATTGCGACAGGTTAGTAACCGGAGAAACCAAGTAGCTAACATTACAGAGCTAGTAAAGACAATAGAAATGAGATGAATGTTTACCAACAGATACGGTTATGCACTTTTATGATAAAATTAAATAAACATGCAGTTTTGCACTATACGGATGTGAAATGTCAACGCAAATTGTACGATTTCAATTACCGTACCAGTAGTAAAACTCACAATCCAGTTTACCATAACTTGTTTGAACAAAAACTCTTTCTATTAAGGTTTGTGAATTATTATATTCATAAACTCTATGTTTTAAGTTACGATTTTTCAAAAACTGGGCCTAGTAAAATTAGATAAAAATACCAAACATTTTTAAAAAATCTCAAAATATTGTAGTACTGTATTTAAAATTTAGGTTGAGCTTATCAAAATAGTTTATTTTATATAAACTTTCTAAAGAGCTTTAGGGCCTCTTGCAAGATAACTGAAGTATTGTGTTCCTTAATACTAGAAGAAATTTCTATTTATATATTATTCTTTAGATGCAAGTTGCGTGAATATTTGAAAGGCCGGTTCAATGAGTTTTAAACTGCCCGTTTCACTCTTAAAAAGTAGAAATACAAAATATAACCACTGTGCTATGCTTGCAACTAATTTTTCACTTAGGAAATTCACAGCGAAAATTTTAAATTTAAAAAGAATTTTGAAATGTTAATAAACCATCTTTTTAAAATGGAAGTATAAAATAATTTCTCCTAACCACATACAGACAGCCCTGAAAGTTAGTGATGCGTTTTTAATAGTTATGAAAATAGTTGTGAGATTTGAAATGAACAAATGTGGGGCACGTGAAGTAATAAGTAATACGCTGGAACTTTAACAAAGTCACCAACAAATTTACTGCACTGCAAATGATATGAATTGAAGTGTATCTTCTTAACGACTGATGATCCCTATGCTCATTACTATTATTTATTGGATGTGCCCTACGTTTTTTATTTTAAATTTTACAAGTACAGTTATTAGCACAACACAATTATTACAATTATTACAAATTCACAAGCACAAATTTTCAGGATGACTGTATGGAATTTGAATCTGTATGGGACTGTGAATCTCTAATAAAATTATTTTAAACATTTTAATATGTTTTAAAACGTTCTACACTATTTTTTAATTTAAATAATTAAAACTGAAAAAGAGCTTGTCTAACTGTTATTTTTCATTCAGTTCTGAGCTATTTCTAAAGTTATAAAGGACGTCAATGGCGGCTCTGCTCGGTAATTTAAGATATCAATTTGATTTTTTCATTAAAATATTTTGAAAATGTGACATTTTAATGAAAATCGTTAGTCATTTTTGCAGAAACAAATTTAGAACGTTTTTATAGAAAAGGATAGTTGTTTTTTTTTTTCCTTTTTTAATACGAGTTACATTTTTAACTAGTTTAAGTTCTCTAGCCCAACGGGAAGTTGGTATAAAATCGATTGCAAAATTGTATCAAACAGAAAAGCAGAAAGGTAAGAAAACTACTTAGTACTTTGTTTTAAAGTGACAATCTTACAGCTGTGGTTCCCTGGCTACCTAAATGAGGCACCAATGCTATAAACTGTAGCATAATACCTTTGGAAGTGATCATGAACTATTAAAATCTTTCAGAGTTGAATTGGTATTTCGTTCTGTCAACGGGGTTTTCTATTAAGCGTCGAAGTATTATGGCATGGCTACTTCACGATATGTAGCCGCAGAACAAATAAACTCACAGAAACAGTTGTTTTTCACTAATATTTACAGCTCTCAAAATTGGCACTTGTATTGCATTGCCTTACCGATATCCAAGTAATGATAAGAACTTCAGGAGAAAATAAAGAACACTGCTACATGAACTTGACAACAAGGTGAAGTGAGTTAGTTTACACAATTATGGAAAATATAGCTCAGTGAGAGACGGGAAAGAGGAATAAATATATAAATATATCATTTTTGAATATATACTAAGAAGCACATGTGATTCACAAGAATACTCTATTTGTCAGCAATAAACCAAAAGACGATAGAAAAATGCCAACAAAATAAAAAAGTACATTTCCGTTCGCCTTCTCTCTGAATGTTCAGTTTTCTCATGCACGTGACGGGAAATGACAGCAGAATTGGAAAATAAAAACAAGTGCCAACTAGGTGTATGCCATGTGATCAACATCCTTTTCAAGCAACGGTATGTGTAAAATTGGGGCATAAAAAGTTCCCCGAGTCTTCCTTCAAGGTCTTATTGATTATAGTTGTAATGATGGCCGGTTACCAACCTAACATAAGTCAAGGACGCTTTTACCTGACAATATGTTTGGTCCACAACGCTTCTGCTGATTTTCACGTCCTTCTTATTTCCTAGAAGGAGCACAATGCAGGACAATATCAGTACTGATCGAATCTTACAAATAATAGTTACGAAATGTAAAGAAAAACTAAAACGTTTTATTTTTGTGCATTAAAGCTAGCCCCTTTGATAACCAGGCATCTTACAACGCTTGTAGTAATAGAACTGTTAAACAGCTTAGTGACAACGACATAATCCAACGACACAATTACTTTAATATGTATACAACTGAACTTCAATAATATCCACATAATATGCTCATATAAAGTATAAAAGAATATTGACATAAAACAAACATTTCAGGACATTTTGTGTAAAATTCAAGCGACAGTAAAACTATTGTAGGGATCATATGAATTATTTAACTAATAAATATATCTTTAATACTAAAGAATTATTTTAAGCCCTTTAAACCATATTTCACTTAGGAAAACAAGGTCTTCACCATACTCTCGGACCACAAAACTAAATTGAGTCACCTGAAGCTTCAACTAGAAAGCGAATTATCAACTTAAAGCCGAATTCTAGTTGTTACTGATTGCAGTTTGGAACTGTTTTCCTTTGTGTACATTAGGTTCATTTCTATATATCGTATGCTAGGACATTAAATAATAAAGTTTATACTAAGTTTAATATAGTACATAAGGTGTATAACCAGATGTATGCTCTGGAGAACTTAGTAACATAGTTCCGATAATAATTCTTTAACAGCCACCTGCAATTGTGACGGAACGGCTACGACCAGACAAGGTCTTGTAACGTGTCATTTATTGTGCTCCATGGGAGCTGTCATCTGTTTTGACAAGTTTCAAGTCTGACTCAATGGAGCATGATATTTGGACAGATCGTATTTGATAAACCAAACGCTTGTCATGCATTTTGGTTTTATAAACCAAACATTAAGATAACACGAGTAAAATAATAATAAATAAATAAATAAATAATAATAATAATAATAATAATAATAATAATAATAATAATAATAATAATAATAATAATAATAATAATAATAATAATAATAATAATAATAATAATAATAATAATAATAATAATAATAATAATAATAATAATAATAATAATAATAATAATAATAATAATAATAATAATAATAATAATAATAATAATAATAATAATAATAATAATAATAATAATAATAATAATAATAATAATAATAATAATAATAATAATAATAATAATAATAATAATAATAATAATAATAATAATAATAATAATAATAATAATAATAATAATAATAATAATAATAATAATAATAATAATAATAATAATAATAATAATAATAATAATAATAATAATAATAATAATAATAATAATAATAATAATAATAATAATAATAATAATAATAATAATAATAATAATAATAATAATAATAATAATAATAATAATAATAATAATAATAATAATAATAATAATAATAATAATAATAATAATAATAATAATAATAATAATAATAATAATAATAATAATAATAATAATAATAATAATAATAATAATAATAATAATAATAATAATAATAATAATAATAATAATAATAATAATAATAATAATAATAATAATAATAATAATAATAATAATAATAATAATAATAATAATAATAATAATAATAATATATAAAGAATTATACGTATTAAAAATAGCCGATATGTAACATAACTTTGCAAGTTACTGAAATACTACTTTATTAACAAATGATGAGTTATATATAAGGGTGCTCAATCCCACGGTTATCAGTGCCCTTTCGAAAACTATTTTATTTCACTATAACTTTCCTTTGACTTTACTTTAACTTTGCTTTGGCTTTGCTCTGGTTTTGCACTGGCTTTCCTCTGACTCCGCTTTGGTTTTGTCTAACTCCGCCTTGGATTTGCTTTGGCTTTGCTCTGGCTCCGCTCTGGTTCCGCTCTGACCTCTCCCTGGCTTCACACTAACCTCACTCTAAGTTCACTCTAAATTCACTCTAACTGGGATCTGGCTTTGCTTTGGCTTCGCTCTGGCTGGGCTCCTGCCCCCGCACCGTTCCCGCTCTGGCTTCGCTCTGGTCTCACTCTAACTTCATTCTTTAACTTAACTCTGGCTTGGCTCTGGCTAGGCTCCTGCCCCCGCTCCGTTCCCGCTCTGGCTTCGCTCTGGTCTCACTCTAACTTCATTCTTTAACTTAACTCTGGCTTGGCTCTGGCTAGGCTCCTGCCCCCGCTCCGTTCCCGCTCTGGCTTCGCTCTGGTCTCACTCTAACTTCATTCTTTAACTTAACTTTGGCTTCGCTCTGGCTAGGCTCCTGCCCCCGCTCCGTTCCCGCTCTGGCTTCGCTCTGGTCTCACTCTAACTTCATTCTTTAACTTAACTCTGGCTTGGCTCTGGCTAGGCTCCTGCTCCCGCTCCGTTCCCGCTCTGGCTTCGCTCTGGTCTCACTCTAACTTCATTCTTTAACTTAACTCTGGCTTGGCTCTGGCTAGGCTCCTGCCCCCGCTCCGTTCCCGCTCTGGCTTCGCTCTGGTCTCACTCTAACTTCATTCTTTAACTTAACTCTGGCTTGGCTCTGGCTAGGCTCCTGCCCCCGCTCCGTTCCCGCTCTGGCTTCGCTCTGGTCTCACTCTAACTTCATTCTTTAACTTAACTCTGGCTTGGCTCTGGCTAGGCTCCTGCCCCCGCTCCGTTCCCGCTCTGGCTTCGCTCTGGTCTCACTCTAACTTCATTCTTTAACTTAACTCTGGCTTGGCTCTGGCTAGGCTCCTGCCCCCGCTCCGTTCCCGCTCTGGCTTCGCTCTGGTCTCACTCTAACTTCATTCTTTAACTTAACTCTGGCTTGGCTCTGGCTACTCTCCTGCCCCCGCTCCGTTCCCGCTCTGACTTCGCCTTGGTCTCACTCTAACTTCATTCTTTAACTTAACTCTGGCTTGGCTCTGGCTAGGCTCCTGCCCCCACTCCGTTCCCGCTCTGGCTTCGCTCTGGTCTCACTCTAACTTCATTCTTTAACTTAACTCTGGCTTGGCTCTGGCTAGGCTCCTGCCCCCGCTCCGTTCCCGCTCTGACTTCGCCTTGGTCTCACTCTAACTTCATTCTTTAACTTAACTCTGGCTTGGCTCTGGCTAGGCTCCTGCCCCCGCTCCGTTCCCGCTCTGACTTCGCCTTGGTCTCACTCTAACTCCACTCTAACTCCACTCAGGCTCCGCTCAGGCTCCGTTCTGACTCTGCTTTGGCTTGCTTTGACTTTACTTTGACTTTAACTTACTTTACTTTACTTAGATTAGGGTTAAACACGGATGTGAATCTTGTTGGGCGTTGGGCATTTAACTCTCTAACCATTCAGAGGCACCCAATCGAGAGATTTGGCTCGGCACCCCGGGATTATCAATCCCATACCTACCGGAGTAGGTCCCTGGGGAGGGGGGCTACTTTATTAAAAAATCAGACAAATTATGCATTATGTGTAACATACACTTATATCTTTTAAATTGCTGGAAATTCAGTAATTGTCTCATCTATCAAATAAGAATACTTTCTGACACCAGAGAAATAAAATATGCATTTTGCATATGCTTGCAGATTTAGCATAGCCAATGTAGGAGTGTTATGTACAGGCCTTTCTATATTAAGTTTAACCATCCCTAAATATTAATGGAATATTTATCTTCCTGATTCTGCTGAACAAAACCTTAGGAATCAAGTTACATTATGCTCAATGGAAATACCTAATGCTACATAAATAGAGCACACTGGAGTACTAAGAGCTATCGCATACCGAAATAAAGGTAACAGAATACGAAACTTCTGATAATTTTCTTGATGTGCTTTATTTATACTCATTTTATCACTATTTTCTTTAGTATATGACCAACTAGTAACAAAATTAACTGATTCATTCACATGAATGAAACCCCAGTTTAGAAGCAAAATAGCTCTGCAACGCGCGTCCTCGTTTAACACAGATTTGGAAGTTTTAGGCGGTACTTGCTTTCACTGATAGAAAGCTAAATTACGCAGTTACTCTTAAAGGTTACTAAATTATTGCCCATCGAGCTGGAGGATTGCCAAATTTAACTTCGCTTCCAGTCTAAGAATTCTGTCCGATTGGTGCTGGGATTTATTGTACGTGCACTCTGCACCTAGTAACTTTTACAATTAGGAGTGCCATCTCTGCTTGTTTCACACAGTCAAGGCTCTAGGTATAACCACATATGGTGATCGTGCGAGTGGAGTATCACATTGCATCGTAATATACTTGGAAACAGACAACACATCTGTTTTTATAAATAAAATAGTTTGATTAATTTCAGATTAAATCAAATCGCACTATAAATAGAATTGTCACATTTAATGCTCTTCAGGTACCCCTTATAAATACAACAGGTTACTAGCCTCAGAAATTAAAATTGCAAGAAGAATTCATGGATTATTAGAAAATAATTATAATCAAGGAGTAATTGTCACTACACTTACCAATTGCATTTCATGAAATGGAATGATACTCATTCTGTTATTTTCAGTAACATTGGTCCGACAGACCTAGTTGATTGGCCAAATCGGATTGGCGATACTGCATTGCGTGAGACGAAATTAATATTCATTTGAAACTGCTGCATAACTGCGGAAGCTGGCAAGGTTCTATATGTGTGCACGTACCAGAATTGTAGAGATATAAGTAGGAGTAAACTCGATAACCCCGCAAAGCGATGTACCAATGCCTACTGCATCCTCCACCTCCGTCCACACACTTCATGGCCAGAGTGCACCAATGAAGATGCCGCCTCCCCTGGTCTCTTAAAGGCAATTTATGAGTCCGGAGTCCCAAATGCTCCATCAACCAGCTCAATTGATCTCTTTTATAAGGCCGAGGTAAACCAAAATTTGGTTTTCATCAGAAGAAAAATCGCTACATCTGTTGGAAATCAACCCATGTCCTCTGATTCGCAGATGCTAACGTTATCGGAATTTGTGGTCGTCACTGTCAGCAAAATTACTTCTGTGTAAAAGAAATTCTCAACACAGGTACATCGATCAGTAACTGTGACACTTGTTAGCGCTTTGCATAACCAGTTTTAAAAAGCAAAATTGTATCGTTAGTATTATGGAATAATTACTAAACTCTACTACTACAACTATTTTTTTCATATACTTCAGAGCTGTAATGCTAGACAAGCATTCCTGCCTTAAGTCTTACTCTAGGCTGGGGTAACCTTTTATAATAGGATTTTTCCTAGAGATTTTCCCTTTTGCTGAGAAAACAAACACCGCTCAACTATTAGGGTACAGTCTAGGGTTCATTTGAGCTTCTACCCATTCTATTCGTAATTTTTAGAACAAAATTGGCGTTGAAAGGCATTAATCAACAGACGAAGCTTGTTGTCCGCACTATATAGGAGTTAAAGTCTGTCTAGTGAACGCGAGTGCAGTTGGCCCCTCAAAGGAAACTACCCTCCCGCCCACTAATGACCGTCATAAATCGATCTCCACATTTCAGAAATGGAACACTGTCGCTGTGGACCAATAGCAACCCTAATTTTCTCGAAGTGACAGTCGCATGTGTACTCAACGTGGAGTCTGAGTTGCCAAAGTTCCAACGTCCAGTGATCTGTTTCATTACGTGCAGAAATTCGCTGTGCGTCACGCTGTTGGGACCGTGGGAGGGAAATGCAGTGGTAAATGCAATTGAAGTAGTAGATAACTTTCAGTCAAGTGAAAATAATCAAAGTGATGACAATAGTGTGAATAACTGGGCCGAGTTATATTAATGGAAAAGCCTCAAAAACAAAGTTATAACGGGAACTGTTTCTAAGCAAATTCAAGCGCTTGTTTTGAACACATATAAATATGCGCTGACAAATAATCTTGGTAAAGGGTCGTCCAATGAATCTGATGATAAATTCTGGGTATTCACAGAAATACAGTAAGAAATATTGTGGCGAAAGGAGTACGAAAGACGCCGATCAAGTGTGAAAACAAAAGGAAACGTTTCTCTAAAGTAGATAATTTCACATGCGATTTAATTCGTCGAGAAATTTATAGATACTATGCGAAAGGGAGAGCGCCCACCTAAGACGAATTGGTTGCACATTTGCAAGAAATTTGTGATTTTCCTTATGGCACTGCACTTTCCGCGGTCTCCTAAATGTCAAAACTAAGGAAGTTTCGCAGTAATGGACATAAGACGAAACCTCGTAGGATATCCATGACGTATCGAGGAAGGTGGCAACCTTGCAGAAAGGACTGGGAGAAATGTGAAATGAAATGTGTAGTGTTTAACGCCCGCTTTTACTACATACGGCACCGCAGGCGGTGACACTGATGTTACATGAAATGAAGATGGAGCACCGGTGGAATGAGATGGCGGGGGAAACCGGAGAAACCCGCCCCAGCGCCGTGTTGTCCACCACAAATCTCACTTTGTGGTCGCCTGGGATCAAACCCGGGCCGCCTTGGTAAGAGCCAAGTGGTCTAACCAGGACTGGGAGAAGGAGGGTCGGTGTTGTATAACGATTATAAGGGTTCGTCAAAGGCAGCGGCCGACGTGCACACGAATTAACTAAACAGAACTCTACAGATACATGCACAAATATATAGGGGATGTATATATGTATGTATGTGAAACTTCTACTTAGGAGATGTTCAGTTCTGTTTCCCACTAACTTCATTAACGTCCCTTCTCTACTTTAACAAGTCCCACAAGTTGATATACAATTCCCCTATTCCCAAAATCAATTTGGCAGCAAATAAATAATAAAACCAAGTTGAACATAAAAGTAAACAGCAATATTTTAAAAATGGTCCCATAAGATACAGAAAATGGAACACTTCATTTTCTAATA
The DNA here is from genome assembly GCA_030765055.1 of Mantis religiosa. NCBI lineage: Eukaryota > Metazoa > Arthropoda > Insecta > Mantodea > Mantidae > Mantis > Mantis religiosa. Next base: position 103,409,971 of record CM060949.1, read on the forward strand.
AAATAGTATTCAAGTTAGATGTCCTCATTTCGATTTTGGTTTAGGCTATGCTGCCGGTTCCGGCAGTCATCAGTGCGAATCCATCTTCTACGAGGTTGGTAAATATCTCGTGTTGCTCTAGTAGTATATAGAAAGGTTTCCCTAGCTATCATTTCTTCACTCATCCTCATTAAGTGTTCTGTCCATTTCTTGTTGTTTGTTTTAACTTTATCTTAATTTGCATATTTTTAATTCTTCCCTTATTTGCTCATTTCTTATTCTATCTGCTCTGTTGCATCCTTTCACATTTTGCAGACATAGCATTTCTGCTGCTTGTGTTATACTTATTCCCTCTGATTACCTTAGTTACCCAACTTGTGCTTCCATTCAAAAAGGAAGGAATAACCAATGTTTTGTATAATTTAAGTTTATAATCTTTTATTGTTTTCCGGCTTAAATTATTTAAATTGTTACACATATAGTACGTAATTTATATATTTTCCCAACACATATTAAGCAGATGTAAAAATCCTAATTTAAGAAACATCAGTATATTTAATGAATTCCCGTTTAGGCCAAAGCCCTTCTATTATTTGTATATTTTAGAGATTCTTCTAGTTCTTCCATTTGAAGTTTATATACGTTTAGATTTTTATGAATTGGTTCTTCTTCCTTTGTATTTTCACTGTACAATAACTCCCTAAAATTTTTAATGCATTGTTCCTCCGTAATTGATATTTGTATATATGCAGCTTCTTTCTCCGAACTATTTAAATATTTTATTAATCTATACACTGTCCATTGGCGACCATGTAAGTCGTGTTTTAAATTAGATCGGTTCCAGTTGTCTTGCTGGGCTTCCCTTACTATTTTTTAACCTCCTTCCTTTTTTCATTATATGATATTCTCGATTCTTCTGTTTTCTTTTGCAGGTACCGAAAGTTATCTGTTATTTAATTAATGATATCCAACGCAATAATGAGTTATCTGAACATTATTTGGGGGGATTTACTTATCCTGACAAGACGAATGTCGAGTACTATAAATGTAAGAACTCCAGGCTCATTTGAGCGAGATTGCAACCATTTCTGTCATACACCACGCGATATGACCTGCCAGGTAAAAAATGTTAATTAATCATCAAAATAAGCAAGAAATATCATATCCTTATTGCTAAATGTCCTGAACGAACAAAAGGCAAAAGGCAAAGAAAATGAATAAGGAATAAATAAAAATAGAAATTAATTGTTCTTTCACACTAGCCGTGTGTAGGACGCACTATGAAAGGGTAGAGCCAGACTGAAAAATTCAATGTCATAGCCGGCATTTGAACCACGGATCTTCTGGTCTCCGTCCAGCTGCTCTAACCATTGAGCTACTATGGTCAACGTGCCAACATGACATTAAATTCTCCAACTGACTCGTGTTTTTTTTTTCCGGTAAACCAATAGCAGTTCTCATAAACACATGAGACAACTACCTTAATGGCGACTTACTATGCTGTAAGTACTTTAAGGCCCGGGCTTAAGAACAATTAATTTCCATTAATTGTACCTATGGCATTGAATTTCTCAGTCTGGCTCTACCCTTTCATAGTGCGTCCTACACACGGCTAGTGTGAAAGAACAATTAATTTCCATGAATTGTAGGTAATAGTGGTCCGAACTATAAAGCCCGGGCCTTAAATTACTTACAACATAGTAAGTCGCCATTAAGGTAGTTGTCTCATGTGTTTATGAGAACTGCTATTGGTTTACCGGAAAAAAAAAAAAAAAAAAAACACGAGTCAGTTGGAGAATTTAATGTCATGTTGGCACGTTGGCCAGAGTAGCTCAATGGTTAGAGCAGCTGGACGGGGACCAGAAGATCCGTGGTTCAAATCTCGGCTATGGCATTGAATTTTTCAGTCTGGCTCTACCCTTTCAGTAAATAAAAATACAAAATATGTACATGCACAAATAAAAAATGAAATATTTGCAACAATAAGGAACAGAAAATGAGTTCAACTCAATCAACTCCCTAGCCCACCTCGGTAGCGTTGATGGTAGTGTGTCTACCTCAGGCTCAAGAGGTCCGGAGTTCCAATCTCGGTCAGGGTGAGTTACTTGGATAAGGCTTTTCCGGTGTTTTTCCTTATCCTGAAAGACGAATGTCGGGTAACTCGAAGCTCTGTGGACCGTGGGCTTATATGAGCATCACTTCGTGAATTCCACTCATCGGACGTTAATTAAAAAAAATCAACTTACTAGGAAACAATAAATTATAAAGTGTAACTTATAGAAGATGTATAACAGTAGGTTAATTTATTTTAACGCCACCACTTAGGAAAAAGAGAAATATTGTCCACGAGTCGAATCGAACAAATATTAAAAGGTGCAATATGAACAAACATTAAAACTCTAATAAGAAAGTACAGTACTAATGATATAATTTCAGCTGTTCGAGCCGTTAAGAACAGCACTAACAACGTTAGATTAACCAAACTTCGAAGCTGTTGTTTTTTAAATTTAAACTTGATAACATATACAATGCTTATTTTAGTGGCAATTTAATCAACAGCTCGTTTTTACCCCAATAGAAGTCAACACTAGCCATTAAAATGTTGTAAATATAATGAATTATATGTTTGGTTGGACGTGATCAAAAGTGGGACTCGCGTAGAAGAGAGGTCAGGACCCAGAAGCCGAATCCAGTTAGTTGAGGTTACGCGCGAATGATTCTGCTCAACAGGTTGCATAACGTTTTCAGAGGCTTACGATATTCATTAGAGACACATAACGATGTCGCAAGCCTGATGGCCAAGGAAATACGAGCCGGGTTTACTGACAGTACCACGTTATCTCGTTACATCAGGTATGTGCGTGCGTGCGTTTCACTAACGACGTAATGTCTTCTGGAAAGAAAGGCTTTCGGAGAATGACAAGGATAAATGATGCAATTTTGGTACCTACAAGCCTGACACATTTTCGTTAAAGTCTGCTTTTGTTGTTATTAATAGCAAAGATTTCGGTATATACCACAATAGAGTGAGAAGAGGGCAAAGTTCTTATTCGTATTGGGGCACAACCCTTCACTACCCTCAGGCATTAAAGTCCATTATGCTATTTAAATAATAATTGTTTGCATATTAATTTTGCAGTAAAATAATGTTACGTATTAGAAGAAAACATTGTTAATAAGCAAAATTAGATATTCAGGAATATTCGGGTGCTTTGTTTATTTGTGTCAACAAAGTAATTCCACAGACTTCTAATACCATAGTTAGTATGAATATGCACGTGCTACATAAAATTCTACACCAGTAAGGTACATAACAAACATAAAATAAAAGATTAGCAAAGGGAATGCGAATTGCCGCAAATATAGTGTTAGAGCATGGGGATGGAACACATAGCTTCCTTTGGAAGTTGGTGAAGCCAACTGTCGCGTGTCTATATTTATGGCACGTAAAAGAACTTCAAAGGTGTCAAAGAGGCCTGGAAAAAATCGAGCGATCTTTAATGACCATGTACAAATAGAATGGGACGCTAAAAACCATAGTAGTTAAAAGAGTTCGATAAATACAAACTTAGTTTCCAAAATAATTCTTGTGGGTGTATAGCTTTCATTTAGAAAAACGTTCGTAGGTATTTAATAAAGCTATCCAAACAACTTAGTGTAGAGTTACGGATATACGCATCTAAGGAATGTGATATTCAAACGAAGTGTATAATGAATTAATGAATATAAATTCCAAAGCTTTGGTCAAATATTGCGCATAGTATTTAATAAACGTGCTTCGTGTGTCCAGTCAGTATGTCCCATTCAAATATCACAAAATGGCCCGATGAATTTACGATAGAATCCTCGAGTGATATTTTATTAGGGCACGAATGAAATAAGAATATAAATGAAAATGGCTTACCAAATGCCAATATTGCATATTTTGGAACATTTTATCTGTTAAGTCATGTTTAGATTGTCAATTAGTATCGGAAGTGTTAATAAAAACAAGAAATACGGTTTTAACAGTCGCAATAGCCATACTACATATGTTTTCCCTTGTTATGAGGTATAATAAAATGCATTTAAATCACCTGAAATACAATTTTACTTCAACTCGTCTCTTATAGAGTTGTATATTAACAAATTGAAATAAACAAATAAAATAAAATGTGATAATCTTAAAATAAAAAAAAAAAATATCCTGCCCAAGGTATGGATCTAATTAATTGAATTTCAATACATTTCGTTGGTCTAAAGTGGAATTACGTTGTATGCAATGGCATAGGAGATTTCCAAATTATTAATATAGCTTTGTGTTACAAAATTATGAGCCGATTGTCAACATTATATAAAATTTCAAGTATCATTTTCTAGGAATACTTCATAAACAAAATGACATAATTAAACCATAAGATAATATCATTTAAATGTTGAAAGTAAATAAATTAAACTACCAGCATTGGTCACATCTGCTAAGAGTTTGTTGATTTCAGTAATCTAAACTGATTAAGACACTGCATATTAAAATTTCTTAAAATACTTTCCGTTTATCTTTCTCATATTAGCTGCTCAGTTTCTTAAAATATTTGCGATATCATTTGTTGGTGTTTACCTTTCTATTCATTAAAATGTATTTCCTGTTTCCTATCTTGTCTTTTTGTCGTTAGAATTTATCACTGGTTTCCATTGTACACATGTACGTTATACTTGATCATGAAGACAATACGAGATATATAATTTTCCAGCAATAATGGAGTACCGATATCAGTTATCAATAGGGCCCGAATTTTTATGAAATATGATCTTTTTTCTGTATGCATTATGCAATGCTCTTAAGTATTAAAATCTTATACGGGAATCTCTGCTTGCAAAAGTATTGGTTAATTTTATTAGGCACTTTTTCGTCATTTCCTGATTTTTGAAGATTTTAGGTCATTTGTTTAAATTTATTCCATTATTTTTGGTCTTTTTGCTCCTTTTCTTTTTCTCTTACTATTATTATTTCTTTTATGCAAGAAAAATTAATAAAGTACTTAAGACATTTGAATCAAACGAAATACATGGATATTAGATGAGTGGGCGGACAATGTTCATTTTGGAAGTCGGTTTCTTAATTATACTGCACATATTGCTATCGCAGTAAGCGATTCTCATATTTCCAATGTGCCTGTGGTAGTAGTAAGAAAAGAAAGGCCGCTCCATAATGTGAAAGTTGAAAGGAACGTGTTTGATCCGTTGTTCGTTATTTACAGATTTTCTGTGATGAAAGTTTGGAGTTCAGTTTCCATAGTTTCACTATCTAAGCCTAAAACAAAGTCATATAAAACTTGTCATTTTACACTTATTATGTCTGATGGTTAGGGAGTATTATTTTCCAAGCGAAAGGTATCAGCTAAAAGAAAATTCACTGTTCAGCGTGTGAGTCACGATAAGCATGTACGGACAGTGCAGCTCTTAAGAAATCCATATACCTTTACTGCTACAAGTGTATCTATGAAGGAGAATAAATCTATACATTTTAGAGAAGCTTTAGTTTCTGCAAACATCCTGTTTAGGACATCCAACAATACTAAATTTAAGAGTTTTGTAGAACTACATATCGAACGTCCCATTCCAGGCGAATTAACTCTTCGGAAGAGCTACCTGTCACGTGTTACAACCCATTACAATACACGGGGAAGCATGTATGTAAAGACTTTCTTATAAATTGATGAAACGAGTGTTGTAGAAAATTGTTACGCGGCTAAGTAATCATAGGTATATTAGAGATCCAAGAACCTATTGAAGGAATTAGAAACTGTTAATCACTCTACAACTTGTAGACGCTCTAAGAAAACATATACTTCAGTTATGGCCTATCGGTACAGTAATGATGAACTTTTGCTGTTTGTGCCCATACAAACGTCAACTGCTTAACACGTATCACGTGTCGTTCTCCTTGATCTAGGGCTAACATGCTAGACTCTGGTTCCCGAGGTCATAGTTTGAAACCCGTCGGAGGGCGATGGATTTTTTCGGGCTTAAAAGTAAGTTGTCGTGATAGCTCAAGGTTAGACAACCGGACAGAGACCATGGAAATCTGTGGTTCAATATCCCGGCTATGGCTTTGAATTTTTCAGTTTGAATCTATCTTACCAAACCTTGAACTACATACAGTCAGTGTGAAAGAACAATTAATTTCCCTTATTGGTAAGCGTAGAAATCCAAAATTAAGTTCCAAATGACCAACGACAGAGCACATTAATCACACATTTATCCTGATGTATGTTGAGGACGGAAGACCAGTTCAGACTGATGGTATTTTATATGTAGCTTAACCCTATAAGGTGAAATCTAAGGGCCGCAGATATAACACAAGGAACATTCCCAAAAAATTCCTTTGATGTTTCCGCTATTACTTGAGCAGGGCTCTCCAAAGCCATCCCCTGCACATGGACAGTCCGAATTGAGAGTTCTCAAAGTCCTCGCCTAACCATACGTACAGTTTCGAGCAGAGGGTTCTCCAAAGCACTCCCCTATGGACAAACTGAGCAGAGAGTTCTCCCGAAACCCTCCCAAATCTGGATGGACAGAATGAAAAGAGATTTCTAGCCAATTCCTTTCTTACCCAAATGGTCAGAATGAACAGAGCTTTCAATCCAACCTCATTCTTATCCAATGGAGAGACCGAAAAGGGGTCTGCTCTCCATATGGACAGATTGAACACAGGTTTCTCACGAATCCCTAGCCTATCTATATGGAGGACTGAACGTAGATTCTCCCAAATGCCTCCTGTAACAAAACGGACAGAAATTGCCCCAAAAACTTCCCCTATCTACATCATGTCTGCGCATAAGTAGTCAGAAATTTCCCTGCCATTCGCCCTGCTTTGCCATGCTATCCTGAAAGGAAAAGCGGTGATTGAAAACAACGATTTTTCAAACCACTTAGGAATACCAAGAAAAAGGCTTGGTCTGGATGGCCGGTTTCCTGGCATAGAATGCAGCACCTCTTAAGTGCAAACCTGGAACGCTATCGCTTGAACCATCTTCTTCTGTTCAGTTCTCTCCGATAAGAAAGATATACTTGGTTGTTAAAAGCCAGATCCAGTTCTATCATCTGCGCGATCACAGAATGATGTGCAACCTGCTACACGTAATAATGAACCTTTACGAGCGTACAATGTATTGAAAACCTGAAAGAAATTTCAAAAATTTATGGTGGTTGTGGGAGACGCTGTCATACTGTGTGGAAGGTTAGAAATTATTAGAGTGTAAATGGGAGCAAGGGAACTGCCAAGGAGCAACAAATAATAATTTGATAGGAGGAGAGTTCATGACCGGTACAGCGAAACATTAGACTGTCAGGCACGCCCAGTACCGTCACTACCGTTAAGCAGTAGCGATCTAATTCCCAAGCCTAAAGAATGCATATCATATTACATACATGGAATTTCTGACATACTCTCCCGAGCTTGAACAAATCATCTTCGCTTTCCAGTTGCAGAAAAAAGCACCATTAGATTCAAGCTTACGATAAATATGTAAACAAAGGCAAATCATGGTTTGTGAAATTGGGGGTGCCACTTTTGGCTCTTTTTCTATACAGAACTAGCTGAAATACCCGGCTTTCCCCGCGCTTGAACGCTTTACCTCCAGAAGTGTTAGATTTGGGCTACACTCCTTGCATTTTGGAGACATTTACAAATTAATACTTAATAATCTTAATGAGTTAATTAAAAATATAAATAACAGGACATAAACAAAATAAATTAATAAAATACCCATAAAGCATTATGGAAAAGCTCTGCTGAACAACCACAAATACCCTTGTTCAACTTTCTAGCTCAGCAGGTCACGCTCAAGGGGTCCGGAGTACGACTCTCGGTCAGGGTGACTTCTTTGGATAAAACTTTCTCCGGAGTTTTTCCTTATCCTGTAAAACTCTTCGTCGATATGGCTTAACATTGGAATATGTTAATTTAAGGAGGAAACAAGAGGAGGGTGCATGTGAAGTATACATTAAAATATTTTGGGTTTAGAAAGAAGGTGTCACTTAGGCATATTGTTTTTACACAACTTAGAGCAGGCGTTAACCTTTTAATTCATGAATTAGTTTGCTACTTATGCTGACCTTGCTGTAATTACTAAAACGGTTTTCATACCGCTTTCTGCGGTGCCTCAACGCAGTCGATTCGAACAGCCATGGTCGTTAAAGCGATAGGCGATCCATTCAAAGAAAAACATCGTGAGTTCGAATATCAGCAACTGCAGTCAAATGTGCCTGTGGTAAAGGACAATGAGGGCCCAAGTAAAATAATCAGTGTGATGGCAGAATTGGATGTTGACGGGGTATCATTTGACTGCAGTTTGCCTTTTTATAATAATAAAAACACTGCAATGTAATTATAATAATATAATATTCAATTCAAAAGACTCGAAATTTTGGTGCGTATAATTGACAAAGGCCAGTAAAATATTATACGAGGGCTGTTCAATAAAGAATGACCATATTTTTTTACGGTCATAACTTTTCGCACTAAAATTATATCTTATTATATTCGGTTAGCTTAATGTGAAACAAACACGCCGTAGTAGTTTCATTGTTGGTACTCCTGGTTCCCGCCTGTGAGAAACAGGCAAGTTCAGACATGTTGAGTATCGCCTACCGCTGCAATGGAGGTAACATGCAGTTAAAGTTGATGTTAGCGGAAGATCTGGAGTTTCTTTCAAACGTAATCACTGCTGATGAAACTTGGCTACATTATTTTAATTCTGAGAGCAAACAGCAAAGCTCAGTGTGGAAATCTCGTGAGAAACAGGCAAGTTCAGACATGTTGAGTATCGCATACCGCTGCAATGGAGGTAACATGCAGTTAAAGTTGATGTTACAGGAAGATCCGAAATTTCTTTCAAACGTAATCACTACTGATAAAACTTGGCTACATTATTTTAATCCTGAGAGCAAACAGCAAAGCTCAGTGTGGAAATCTCCTTCATCGCCAGCCCCCCCTCCCCCAAAAGCAAAAGTGGTTGCTTCTTCTGGGAAAGTTATGGTCATCTCATTCTTTGATATTCATGGAATGGTTTATCAGCATGTTGTACCCGCACCCGGACAATACTACAGGGATGTCCTGAAAGCATTGCAAGTCCATATCAGGTGCAAAAGATCACATTTCCGTGAAGCAAGGTGGATGCTACACCACTATAATGCGCGGCCGCATATTGCCAATGTTTTTGCTGAATATCTTGTAAAAATCAACGTGAAGTGCATCCCTCACCCTCCCTATAGCCCGGATTTAGCCCCATGTGACTTTTTTCTATTCCCTAACTTGAAGAAACGCCTTCGTGGGAGGCATTATCATCATCAGAAGCAGTGGTGAAGGCTGCGGAGACGATTTTGAAGGATCTCTCAAAAATGGTTTCCAGTATGTCTTTGAAGACTGGCAGAAACGCCGGGACAAGTGCATCTCATGCAGGGGAGACTATTTCGAGAAGGACCATCAAAATTATGAGGATGAGTAAAGGTACGTTGTCAAAAGAAAATTGTGATCATACTTTATTGAACAGCCCTAGTAATAAGAGAAGGAACGCACTAAAACATTTTTCAAGCTGAATACCGCTTAATGTTGATATATGTATTAAAGAGTTAACTTATTATTCTTGCAATAATTATTTACAGAAGTATAACAGCCCAAATTTAGTTACGATTTTCATTCGATAGTTATTGGACAGCCAGAGTTTATATAATGACATGAATTAAGTTTACTTGGCTTCCTAATGACATCCCACGGTCCTTAAATTATTAAAAAAAAAAGGTTTTAGTAGATAAGCTATATAAATTTACAAAAACAAGATTAATTAAGCCCACCTCGGTAACGTAGGTGGTAGCGTGACGGCCTCACGTTCAAGAGGCACCAAGTTCGAATCTCGGTCAGGGTGAGTTACCTGTATAAAGTTTTTTCCGGGGTTTTCCCTTATCCTGAAAGACGAATGTCGTAACTCTAAGCTCCATGGACCCCGGACTCATTTGAGCGTCATTTCGCCCATTTCATTCATTGTCCGATATGACTTAATGTTGGAGGACGTAAAAAAAAAAGGTTAATTACAATAATTACCCGGCAATATCCGTACTGTGACCTTTATTTCTTCATTTAGTCTTAGGTTGCAGTTGTTCAATATCCTTGGGTGTTTAATTAAAGCTTCACGGGTTATCAGCCTTGTCAAAGTAACTAAATTGGAGCTCCAGCCATTCCAAGTTCCATGGTCTTCTTCAGGAAACACTTGTGTATGTTTGGAGGTATTTAGAAACCGTTACAAGAATCTAACGAGCTGATTAAAACTTTCATAACTATAAAAACCAATAAAATTACCATAAAACTATGCAAAAGCATTGCCGAATAATTACAAATACTATATACAGTAAATTAAATGTGCAGTGTTTAAGGCCCGCTTTTACTACATACGGCACCGCAGGTGGTGACACGGTGATTCATGAGATGAATATGGATCATCGGTGGAATAAGATGGCGGGGGAAACTGGAGATTTCGGAGAAAACCCACCCTAGCGCCATGTTGAGCAGAAATCTCATTTTGCGGTCACCTGGTTTCGAACCTGGGTCGCCTTGGTGATTTCTTGTTAATGCAGTGAAGTACCTTCCAAGTTTTCGCGTTTGTGCTACCTTGTCGCTATTAAATCTCACTGGGAAGATATAGTAGCAGTGAACGTTGATGTAATCTCAGTAACCAATATACACAAACTGATAAGAAAATAAAAGATCAAATCTGACTTTTCTTACTTAGGATCGATGTCAGAAATTAAATTAATGAGTTCTTCATTGTTTCGTGAGATCATGAAAACTAAATGATTATTCTTAAGTTGGTAATAAACTACCACGATTATCGCTGACAAAGATACAGTTGGCTTTGCAAATTTTTGTAGGCATTACTTAAAATTAAGTAATTATTGGGCGCAGTGGAGTGGAATTTCGAATTCTAAGCTCGATACTAACTTTTGCCATGGTTTAAAGATAAGGTAGTCACAAGTTTGGTTGAAATCAGTGCAACGATATGGAAGCATAGCTCTCTCCCTCTCCCTCTCTCTCTCTCTCTCTCTCTCTCTCTCTCTCTCTCTCTCTCTCTCTCTCTCTCTCTCTCTCTCTCTCTCCCTTGGTTTGTTAATATTGTAAGTGTATAGGTTATCAAGTTAGTCACTTTAAATTTTTTTGCACATTCACTCACTTTCAATTTCAATTTTCCTGTTAGGATATTGAAAATATTACTGCTTGGAGTAAAAGCTAAAGCAAAAATAGCTAAATAGCCATGCTTCGGATAAACAAAATATTTCGAAAGTTAGTAAATAAAATATGCTTTCTGGATACTATAGATTAATATTTTATAAAATCCTTCGGGTTGAGGTTTTTCAGATTTTTCTTAATTTAATGAGATAATTACCCTCCTATGAAACAACGTTAATCATTCCCTTTTTTCAAAACTTTTTATAATTCAAAGATTATTAAAATGACAATAGCAATGAAACTAATGTGTGTTTAATATAAGTAATAAGTGGTTAGTTGCTACATGCCATAATTTAAGCCTCTGCCTACCCAATGTGTAAATTAGAAATTTCATAATAAAGAGTGAGCCTGTGACTGCAGTGTGACTAGAAGCGGGAACGTTGAACAAGAAGTGCTACTCATATATAATTTTTATTTCATAATTCATAAGGAAGTACAATCTTGAGTCCACATATATAGGTAATTACAAAGGTACCATCATCAACATTCCTTTTACTGATTAACGCTTTTCAACGATCAGCTTGTCTAGTAATACTAACTTATACCAAAGCCAAGTGTTAGCCGGATCTTCTACAATATTTTAACGCTAGTTTCTGAGGTAACATCTTAAGATCAATTGCACCTCACCTGTATGACTATACATTTCCATGGGTTCATGATGTGCGACTCTTATTCCTTTGGAGTCTTTATGTTCTACATCAGCCTTGAGTCTATATGCACTTACATATATGATCATAACGCATATACCATTTTGCTCTTATCATTGTTCTTAGAACTTTTATTTTGAAAAGAGTTTATGCTCTGCGTTATATTCAGTATCTATGCATATCCCTCACTAGAATGCTTTAAATCTTATTTAGAACTGACAATTAATTATAAGATCAGACCCGATATTTTTGTTATATTTTATAAAATGCAGAGTAATTTGTTTCAGCATTTACTAATTCTTAACTCTCATTCGCAAAACAATATTGTTTTTAACGTCCTTGAACCAGGTGCTCATATCAGAAAACACTAACAGTTTCTCTTCACACTTCATTTTAAAAACACAAATGAGATGTAATGCGCTGCTTTACAAAAATGTCGGGTTATCCTACAATCAGAAGAGATAACAGATAAAATGTCATCGCACACTATTAATTGACTACAAATACGTTTGGAGCTTAGGATCAATAAACCAGTCGTCCTTCATTCAGAAAGATGACGAGTGACGTAACCCTACGTCATTAAGTGTTGTATATTACCTTCAATGTAAATCAGGGCTGAACAAAATATAAACATTTCTCAAGAGTAACCAGAGTACTCAAGAGTAACCTTCTCGTAAGGGAAGGGAAGACAGACAAAATATTAAAAAATATTACCTAATATATCCACTGCGTGCATAAATGGCAAGAATCAAATATTGTATTATAAAGGCATGGATGCTTCAATCAGACATCAATTCTCTTGTGTTTATCCCTAGTTGGGATTAGAAACTGGAATTATGGCGGTGTAAACACTGTTTCTATAGTTATAAAATAGACGCGCAACTATATTTTATGTATTTCCTTCGCAAATTTATTCTTGGAATTTTGAATCCCAACAGCCATCACGAAGCAAGAGGAAGTATTCCTTAAATGATGAGCACTTAATATTAATACTTACAAGGGCCGGCTGATACGTCCCGGGCCTCACGATAAAACAAAATCATTTATTTTTTTTTTTTGCTTTATTTCTCAACATATTCTCCAGAAAGGTAATGCATTTGTCATATCGGTGTTCTAATTTAATTAAACCATCTCTGTACTGCATTTGTTATGGTCTTCAAAACAGGTGTTTACCGGATCAGTGACCTCCTCGTTGTAAAATATTCGTTCTCCAAGAAATGGTCTGAGTTTCGGAAACAAGTGGTAGTCACTGGGTGCTAGAACTGCCGAACAGGTGTGGATCTGTACTGCGATTTTTTATGTTCTTCAAAACAGGTGTTTACCACATCAATGACCTCCTCGTTGCTGTAGAATCTTCGTCCTCCAAGAAATGTTTTGAGTTTCGGAAACAAGTGGTAGTCACTGGGTACTAGATCTGCCGAATTAGATGTGGATATTCAAGGAATTCAAACTTTAATTCGCACATTTTTCCCATTGCAATAACTGAACCATGGGCCGGAGCATTTTCTTAAAGAAACAAGATTATTTTCTTTGCCTAATGAGGTATTTTTCTTTTCACCTCATCACTCAAACGTTGCAGTAAGCTTGCTGAGTATTCACCAGTGATACTTTTACTCTTTTCCAAGAAACCAACAAAAATAATTTCCCGTGCATCCCAGAAAACACTCGCCATAACCATGTCAGCTGACAAAATTGACTTTGCCTTTTTTGTAGTTGGTTCACCTGACGCAGTTCATTGTTTTAACTGTTATTTACTTTCTGGAGTGTAGTGATGTATCAAAGTTTCATCCATAGTAATAAGCCGTCTCAAAAATTTATTGGGAATTTTACGGTAGAGCTCCAAATTCTTAACAGAAACAGTTCTTCTTTGCAACTTTTGATCAGGTGTCAAAAAACGCGGCACTCATCTTGCACACACCTTGTGAAAACCCAAAACATTACTTAAAATATTACCTGCACGTTCTTTTTATACTTTTACAGCCTCTGCTATCTCAAGAAACTTTAATCTGCGATCTTCCTGTACTAAAACATGACTTTTTTCATTGACCTCTGGAGTTGTGACTTCCACAGGGCGTCCAGAGCGAGACCCATCACTAGTGCTCGTGCGTGCCATTTTAAACTCTGAAACCCATCTTTTAATCATTGTATATGAAGGGACAGAGTCTTTCAATGTACTGTCCATTTCCTCCTTGATTTCTCTAAGCATTAAGCCTTTCAAATGGAAGTATATAATCATTGCTCGTTTTTCCAAATCCTCCATTTTCGTGAATTCTCTACACTTGTCTTTTTTAAAATTCTGCCATTCAAAAACTAAACAAGTTATTGACCTATAATTATGGATACAAACTAGTCTAGAGTTAAACTATATGATGTTATCCGTCAAATGACTCAGTGCGCCATCTCTACGTGAGGCCCGGAACTTATCAGCGACCCTCCTATTTCGTAAATGGTACTATCTAAATTAAATTAAAAAATAACGTTTTGTAGTACAAGTCTTCTTGTTGGTAATTTTTCTTTACTCTGCTTTAACCAAAGAAATTTTTCTATAGCAGCTCTTTATTCGAGTAAAATTTATTAAAAGCTCATTTGGAACGATGGAATACTCTTAAAATATACTTTGTTAGCGTGTACGTATAAATAACCCATTTTTCCCTACAAGCAAAAAACTGTGACAGTAAATTGTACGTAATCAATTGAGAGAAAGATCTAGGCATTTAACATCCATTGGAAGCAAAGAATCTACAGAAATCTCATCTCAACAAGTGCAGTTAGCAGTTAGCTAATTATAAATGCACCAATTATACAGCAATTTTTAATGAATAAAACAAGTCATAATAACCAATATACGAGTTGGTCATATGAAAATGACCTATCTATATCCTCTCCAAAAATGCACTTATTGTTATAAAATTGTGTATTCTATCTTTATCACCTCTCCTTGTTAAGCTAAGAAAAAGTGTTCCTTAAAATACGTTTGTAGATGTGTCCAAAGAATTTTAAATAATGTCCATCTATAACATGTTGTTCTATAAATTTATTAGTTATTAAAGCTAGATGTTTTACTGTCACAATCTATTTTATCGATATGAACTCTCAAACCGAATTATGATATTACTCCGGCATTGAACACTTGAAAGTCGTGCAATATAATCTGTACGGATACGAATGGCAACTATATGGCAATGATGTGAGCCTAGCATTGTAAGTTTGTTTTTATATTGTATTTACTAAGTGCTGCGAAAAAATTGTGAACGATTATAACAATTTATCCGGATATTTGAAAGTGTTTTGTTTATCAAAAAGAGTGAAGGAATTTGCAGTCAAAATCAACCCTGAGTCATAATTTACTAGTTTCCACGCTGTGATGAACCTAAGTTCCTATGAACCAATAAGAAGAGAATAAGTATCTTGCTTCTGAGAAACTGCCGTATACTTTATTAATCTTTTTCGCAAGTTTAAGTTTTCTGCATCATTAATCTTTTTAGTAAAACTACTAGTACAGTATTGTTTGTAAAGCTCATTTATTTCATCAGAGGTTCTCCTGCTTGCTACTTGGTAATGACAAATATTTTTCAGATATTTCAAAGTTTGTTTTTCCAGAATCAAATACGATTAAAGAACTGCAACCATTCTTGGCGTTGTTTCAGAAAGAAATTCCGGCATTTATGAT
Organism: Mantis religiosa; assembly: GCA_030765055.1. NCBI lineage: Eukaryota > Metazoa > Arthropoda > Insecta > Mantodea > Mantidae > Mantis > Mantis religiosa. Next base: position 103,425,527 of record CM060949.1, read on the forward strand.
CACTTGGAGTGATAGCTATGAGATTCCATAAGCCGCCACTGATCACAAATAACTGAGAAAGGAAATCCATTATATATATCAAGATCTTCATCTTCAACCGCAGAGCAGCATCTGCTTTCGTAGAAGTACCACATCCTGCGAGTGAACTACGGCCGGACACTTGAAAGGTCAATCGCTCTTCATGATACATCCTGGACTCGATCCTGTTTAGGCTGCTGAAAGGAGCAAGGTTAGGGCCTACTTCTCCGAATTTACTTATTCATCACTCTAGAATAGTTCCATACACTGTTACGTCACTGGGTCAGCTCTTTCTCAGAATGTAATAATGAATGGCATAGAGATATCATGGCTTTACGAGATCCTTTCTCAATGTCCTCTTCTCTTTTTAAAATTAATGGATCACTTCTTTAGGATGTAAATGTGCTTTTTATGTGACCAGTTGTGGAAATACCTGAGTCTTCTGCAGGTAACTAACTGCAATAGCGGTACATAGGTGCATTTTGGGTTAAATGTGTTACACTTTGTAATGAACTGATCATTAAAATATTTTTAGGTAATCCAGTGTATATTTAACTATTTCTAAATCTAGTTTGCTTGATATCATAAACACCACGTGTAATTGATGCTCGCTTTCAATCATGGAGGAACTTTAGCTCTGAGATATCGTATACTGGCATCTTGTCACGACTAAGAGTTAATTTAATGCACAATATGGCAAGGCCAAGGAAGACCTGTGTTGTAGCCCTCACAGAGACCTTGAAGTGAGAAGATATGGTTCCGATTGTGTTACATTATTATATCAGGAGTAAAAATAAAACTGTCTTTCTTTAATGGGCGTGCGAGGCCAATACAGTAATATCATAGCTTTATGGCTTGATCCTCTGAAATATCTATCACACTCTATGTGGCCTTCTCTTTCACTTATAGAACGTAAAGGGAATACTGTAATCTACTCAAATATTGGATATAAAAATCACCAGAAATACGGGGTAAGAGATTCTTGGAATAGGAGAAACTAAATAGAAAAGATTTACGCATGCAGGTAGTGTGTGTGTGTGTTTGTGTGTGTGTGTGTGTGTGTGTGTGTGTGTGTGTGTGTGTGTGTGTGTGTGCAGAATGTAATTCTAAATTAATTGAGTAAAACACCTTTCCATAGAATCACAAGAAGATTTCTTAAGAAAACCACAAAATTTTCAGTCTTTCTTTACTTCCTCTTTCATATAAAGTATAAGCAGCTCTAAAATGAAATTAATATAAGAAATAATACAGAGCTTTTCAGAAAGGAACAACAGATTTCAAACATTTATTGCTTCCAAACCACAAAAGAAGAAACACGATGCCAACGTTCATGGAGAGAGAAAAGTTTACAATTGAAATAGCGCGGGGGGTGAAAGTTCCAATCACGGTCGCATTGGAGCTGTTGGCTGTTGTTGCTTGTAGTGAAATGTTGGCATCACCACAAGAGAAGTCATTTTATGTGGTGCAATTAGCAAAACTAGATTCCATTGTTGCAGTTCAACGAGCATTCCGCCGTCAATTTAGTAAACAAACGCCGCATCATAAGCAAATTTACGAGTGGCATCGGAAATTCATAGAAGATGGTTGCATCTGGAAACGGAAAAACACCGGATGTCCTCGCACATCGACGAGTGTCGAGCGTATTCGTATACTATACGAAAGGAGCCCAAATAAATCCACATTACGAGCAAACATGTAACTTAACCAACGGTATGGTGAGTTCTAAAACATCGTCTGCACCTGAAGCCATACAAACTGCAGTTATTGCAAGCTTTGCATCCTGTCGACCACAGCAAAAGGTAGGAATTGTGCATTGGAATGTTAGATGATACGATTTTTTTTTCCGATGAATGCACTTTTGACTTTTTCTGGTGAAGTTAATCTCCATAACGTTCGAATTTGGACAAATGAAAATCCTAAGACAGTTATTCAACATGAAAGAGATTCAACAAAGAAGAACGTCTTCTGTGCAATATCGGTAGCCAAGGTTTATGGGCCTTCCTTCTTCATGGAGAAAACTGTGACAGGACTAACCTATCTAGTTGTTGCACGAAAACTGACTATTTCCCCAAATTTAAGAAGATTCAGATGACTTTATTTTCATGCAAGATGATGTCCCGCCTCATTTCTCTTACCACGTCCGACGTTACTTGAATAACACATTTCCAGGACTTTGGATTGGAGGAGGAGGAGCAGGTGACCTCCCACGACTCCAGAGCTCTCTCCATGTGATTTTTATAAATGGGGTTATGTAAAAGACCATGTTTTTATCCCTTCTGTGTCAGCCACTCTTGAAGATCTACGACATCGAATTGTTGAAGCTCTGAATTCGATTACTGGAGACCAGCTGATTCGCGTGTGCAAAAGATGAGCCATCGGTTTGACATTTGTCGTGTAACACACGGTGCTCACATTGAATGCATAATATAAAATTGTAAACTTTTCTCTCTTCATGAAGGTTGGAATCATTCATATCATCCAGATTTAAAGAAGGAGGTGGAATAAGATGGAAAAACCCTGATAGTATTAAAACATAAACCTGAATTTGTAATTGCAAAATGACGCAGCCCCTGTCACCTAGGAACACTGAGACGACATATAACTTGATATCAGAAAGACATTGACCCAAACGAATAAATATAAATAAATGATAGATTTATAAATATGAATAAATACCAGAATAGATATATGCAATAATGCTAGCATATACTCCGGAGACTGCCAAAGTGACAAGGCCACTCTACGAAGGTCAGTAAACTCCCTTTGCAATCCCTGTAAACAAACAGCCCTACTCTATTGTCTGTTTTGCTCTCAAGACAAATTTGGTGCCTCCCAGTCGGAAACCAACCCATTGTTAGAATCCCATGCGTGCCTCTGACAACAGGCTATACGATTTTGACCGACGCGCAGAATGCATGCTCCCGCATAAATTTTTGCATGTGGACCGTTAGAGAAAGCGTCTCTGATATCAGGTTCCAAACTGGAAATTTTGAACACTGATCTCAAGTGAGGATAGTTAGCAGCCAATAGAAAATTGATATTTGTTCATGTTATTTAGTAATTCAAAGTGATGGCGGAAGCTAAGTTTTTCTAGTAAGAGCACTTCGGTCCTGAGTTCTACGTGAGACGGACGCATATTCGGCGACGCCTAACAAGTACACTTCCACGCCATGCACAGAGACAAAGTGCAATATCTAACAATCTCTCCAGGGAAAGTTAGCACAAAGTGTAATATATATAGGGAAGGCGATAAATATATCCAATTCGACTACGCAGTGCTACTGCCTCTGCGCTTCACATCACAATATTGACAGTGATGCTAAACACACCAACCACAGTGACGACGACTTTGCGGTGGCGAGCGTAGGAACCTAAGGACTACAATAAACTTCTGTTTACCAGGTTCGAGGTGTCATTATTCAACCCACTACAAGTCAGGACGCACCCACACCTGAAGAGAGTTCTCATGCGGGAGCTACATGTCACCTCGAACCGATTACTCCCTTTCCTTAACCTCCTCACGCCACCAATCCTTAATTGTGAGGCGTTGAGCAAAAGGGAGAGCTCGACGTGGTTCGCTACTGGCCGGACCGTCTCAAAAACGTATGATAGAAATACAACAGTTAAAACTTTAAAGTCATTCTTTGCACTAAAACTTCTTCGCTAAAAGCTTAAATATAAAAAACACTGTTAACGATATTTCTACGCTTAAAAAATAAAAGAATATTATAATTTTAAAATATTTACATACCATCCTTGGGTTAAAAAAACATTTTCAAAAAATGTTTAAAGAGTTTGGTATAATTTTAGTTTCTCAAAGTAAATATAGTATTAAAAATTTACTACATTTCTCTAAAATATAAAATTCATAATAATAAAAAATATTATCAATTTAACTGTTTAGATTGTGATAAAGTTTATATTGGAAAGACAAAACGTAATTTGGAAACCAGAACGACAGAACATTTTCATAACATTAAGTATAAACAGATTGATAAATCGTCCGTAACAGATCATTTTTGGTCATTTAACCAGAAGTTAAATTATTAAAATAATTAATTTGACCAATAGATTTAATGGTTTGGGAAATGTTATTTATTTTAAAAACTAAACGTCGCGTAATGAATTTTGAAATACCGGCAGTCGATTCTAATTTTAAGTTTATTTCATTTTCATATTGTGGTAGTACTGGCAAAAACATAGTGACATCTAGTGATAGTAACGTTGGCAACGAGGTTATTTGAGCTGATGATGTGAATGAGTTTTCACGAAATCGCGATCCTCATCAATTAATAACAAAATGTTCATCATTTGCTTTTAAGAAGCGAAGTTTTTTGTTACAGGTTATTATATTTGTATAGTATGTGTTGCTTCACTTTAAATAGCTTCATATTTTACGCATTCTTCGTTAGTTTTAAATGTCTCAAAAAGGTCTCAAAAGGATTTTGATTAAAACATCATATGTTTAAAAGTCCATGTCTTGAATTTTACAAGTCTAATTTCTAAGATCCTCTTCACAACTACTATGTATCTACAAGATATAGACAAATACTTACCATAACAAATGTAGACAGTGTTAAAACTCATACTTTATGTCAGGTGTTTTTGTGGCATCAACCTTTTTTGGGAATTCATTAACGATTTTAATTCTCAAATTCTTCGTACTTTTTTAAAGTGTTGCCATTAGTTTATTTTCCGTGGTAAAGTGAAAAGCGTAATTTGAATGCCAGCATATAACGACTTGCATTTTAATGATTAAACTATGCTTCAGTCTTCTATATCCCTCTCGTGTCTACAAAGAAATGTGTGATAAAACCATTTTTGTATATGCTTATCTCCCTTAGAGAAATGAGAAGAAATTTTTGCAGAAGATTGAATAGAAAATGGCATGTGAATATAACACATCACGGTTTTTATCGAACATATTCAATTAAATAAATAAATGGGTGAAGCTGTAATCAGTATGATTTTGTTGTGCATATATGCGTCTGTGTCTTTAGTAATCATAAGTACAAAGTGAAAAAGAAGTATTGGACTTGTAACGGTACTTAATCAAAATGCCCTTTTTTTTAATATGCTTTGTTATTCTTCATCTTAGAGTCTCGCGTCAAAACCGGTTTCAACCGCAGGGATTACTGACGATCTGTACTGTACGTCTACCACTTCTGTCTATATATAGAAATAACCAGCCCCTTGATGTTATACATACATTTTAGTCAACAGTGTATGTGATGGACATAAAGTCCTAACTAATCAACATGCAAGAGACGACAAACCGTAACAATTAGATTATAGCCTCCCCTCTACTTGGGTGGCCAAGCAGTCTCAAAGATTCTTCTTTTATTCTTTATTTAAAATATTGATACGACATTCGAACACCTCCATGTTCTTACTTTCACAGTAAGAAATTCATAGATTCCATGATTTATGGATCATGGAAACTGGGAAAACAAAACCTTGTCAGAATGATGGAAATCGAACCCAAAACCTTCCAAATGTGATCAGAGCCATCTCGGTTGGATTCATTGTAGAAAGCTGAATGTTCATTATAATATCCACATTTTAAGGAAAGGTTAATAATTTTGAAAATTCTGTGTCATGCACAAGACATATAATATTCCGTTGTTGATAATTAAGTAGCTTTAACATAACATATGTAACATTCATACTTATCGATTCTCTAAGCTACATAAAACACTGTTAACATAATTCATATTCTGTTCTGCGAGTAAATCCATAAATGAACATCGTTATTTAAATGGTTTCGAGTATTTCGTTTACAAATCTCTGTAAGTTTGTGCTTCAAACTTTAGTTCTTAAATAAGCTTATATAGATAGCACTGACTTTTCCGTGATATTGCGAGCAAAAATAATGTTTTAACTGAAACTTAATCAGGCATTGCACCTTTCGATATATTCATTCAGAATAAAAATAAATATTGTTCCTGCAATTTGAATTTCAAATCTTTAAATTAATTACGACGAAAAATTTAAAATTGTTTACATATTTACTCTAAGCCTAAATATGTGCACTACTTTTTCAGGAGAATATTGCATAGTAGATTTAATTTATAATTATTCTCTGCAACAGGTTATGTATGAGTCCTTGAATGAACAGCTACTTTTAAATATTTGTGGAATAAATTAAACCACTTAAATTATTTATGATATTAATAACTTCATATTTACATTTCTTTTTCAGACACATCCTCAAAGTTTTGATAAGTATTACTTTTCCATTATCATTAATATTTCTAAAATAAAATCTGTAACTTATTTCTTTAAAATAATGTATATATAATTTTAAATGAATTACTATAAATCTTAGTTTATTTATGCTCCTTCAATGGCTACATGAGTATATTGCTATCCATTTCAGGGCATTTTTAAGGTTAATGTATAGGTTCCTCAGTATTTTACACAACAGGTTTCTATTTATCTCCAAAATGTTGCCGTAAATAATGCTTCAAATTTTGAAACTATTATCGAGGAGACGAAAATAAACTGACTTCCTAAATTTAAATACTGGATATGAGAAGTATATAATTTTTGTAACCATAAAAATATGAAACTGTAATGCTAATTTATACTGCTAGAATTGAAATAGTTTTGGTTTTTCAAGGCTTTACAATAGCCAACGAAGATTTGTACAGTTTTAATATTAAAAATCCTGTTATTTTACTTAGATGAGCTTAAGTGTATTCACTCGTTTTTGTATATCTGATGATGGTAATATTTCAAAGCAGGGCAGGTAATTTTATAGGCTGTTACTTTAGCTCAGTCGGTAAATCACTTGCCTGTTGTGCGAGGAGGCACGCGTTCAATTCCAAACTGGGGGCTTGAAATTTGTCTCTAGCCCAGATTACGTATACATTATGTTCTCCAGAATCTAAAAATATGAACGTGTATGTGGGTGTCATAATGTACAAAACCCACTACTCCAGTTTATCATCGCCAATAGGCAATGTGTTCCAAAGATATGATCACTGAGTTACAGGAGGGCATACATGGAATAGGATTTTGCACCTATTTCCTTAAAATTTCCAGATATCTTTGCCCTGCTTACATTGTCTGCATTTGATAAGTGTTTTGTGAATTCCTAAAATGTGTGCATACTACCTGATTAAGAATAAATGAATCACCTTCTTTATTATTCTTAAGTTCTGTTCAACAATTTTTAATCATTTGAATGGGAGTGTCAATCGTAAGTAATGATTGAGAGTTTAGCTCTCAGAAAGAAGGTTCACAAATAGTACTCTTCCACAAAGCATGCTGTGCCAGACAATAAGCCCATGACTTGAATTTCCAAGAAGTGCCCACGCAGAGAGCCTACGCTGAAAGTTCCGGATGTGGCAAGTAGCAAAGTACTCACACTCCAACCTTCACATTAATGTAGCATCTGCTTGTTAGAAAATATTTCCCTCTTCTTCTGAGAATTTCTGGTTGCAGTAGTAAAGTTCTAAGTTTTGGGTGCAACGTTTCTGCCGTTTGTTCTAAAAATTCAATTTCTGCCAGTGGTGGAGTTAAAATTAAGAAGTACGTCTATGGATTCTAATTGTTTTCCACTGAAGAAGACAAGGGATTTTAAATAATTTAGTGTGTATTGTTCGGTGAATATTGAATGCAGAGTTTAACACAAAACTGTACTATATTCAGTCAACATATTAAGCTAAATAGATCAAAAAGGACCAGAAATTCTCTACTGTATATAGGTGTATACACCAAGCTAGAATGGAATGGTTCATGTGATAGTCCATGGCCTGCATTTAGGGGGTGGTGAGTTCGATTTTCAACATTCTGACCCATGGAGTTTCCGGGGTTTCCCCGGATAATTAGACATATGCTGGGAATGATATAATTAGGTCCTCCAAATTTCCTGTCACTTCACTTCACCTCCCCTTAGTTTCATACTGCTCGGTTATTTCGGTTCTAAGTATCGCCGAGACTTTTGGTGTGCATGGCATTTTTGTGTGTGTGTGTGTGTGTGTGTGTGTGTGTGTGTGTGTGTGTGTGCGTGTGTGTGTGTGTGTGTGTGTGTGTGTGTGTGTGTGTGTGTGTGTGTGTGAATTCTCGTCCTCGGATCGGAGAGAGTTCAGATTCCGGGACTTCAGGGGGGTAGGTGTCACACTAGCCACCACAAGGATGTTCAAATCTGTAGCTGTTAAGGCATGGCCACTCTAACCTCACACCTTCCTCCTGTAAGGAGCATAGGCACAAATAATTTTCTATAGGCCTAGGTGCTAAGTCTCCCTTCGAACCTTCCTATAGAGTCATATACCTGTTTGTTAGTAGTGAAATTAATCGTGTTAAACTCACCTTCATGCACCAGAGTTGTTACCATACAAGGTCAGAAGTATTAGTTTCGACATTAATAACAATTGCACGTTTTTACTTTCTCTATTATTTTACCTATAGCAAGTAGAAGAACGCGTATTCTACTCCACCTAAAAATTCAACACCAAGATTTTACTAGAAATGCATTTTGATTTAAAATCAAAACCATTTAAAAAAAAAAAAAAACATCCGTATGTGTTAGTACACAGAATAATCCATGAACAAAAAGCCGGTTATATATCAAGCTTTTGTTTAGATAAGTTAAGTGTGTTCTAAGGATCTGACACGAAGATTTTAAAGAATAACCCATACTCCAGACTATTCTCTATAGGAACATACTTCGTTATTTTTCCCTCTAACATGACACCAGGAATATTAATTAAATCCTTTAATTAAAATAAAAACCTTAATTATGCCTCCATGACGATTGAAAAAGTAACGTACTGATAAACTAACTTAATAAAAGACGAAAAAAAAAATATTTTTTCATTTGTTCCATTTGTCCCCTCCTTTAATTTTATTGGTCATATCGGCGACCGTTCTCCCTTTGGAACATATCGAAGGTGTTAACTCGTAATCGTTGGGTTTTAGTCATTAGATCACGCACACATTCACACTCTCATTCATACTTCCAGACTCTGGGAAAGATGAGGAAGATGGTTGAACGTTTTTATTTCAATTGCTCAACACAGTTAGTGCTACACAAATCGTGGAGCTATATACATAAAATTAAAGCATATAGGGAAAGAGGATACTCATATTAGAGCCCTCAAGCAAACTGGTCTGGTTAGTGTGAGTATAAATTAAATAACTTCTTCATTACATAATAAATAAACATTATAGAACTAAAATGTCCTATGGCAAGCGTGCCTTCGGTCTTGGTGCAGTATCAAGGCGACGTCCCAGTTGGAAGAATAAAGCACCTGATACATAAGGAAGGTGAGCAAAGAATCTGCTTGTCGTTGTAGAGAGGTACTCATAAATGCTGACTATGTCCAGTTCTCTATGCAGCTGTGCATTCCGGATGTACCGCGGGGCGTTCACAGACAATCGCAATATTCTGTTTTGAAACACCTGGAGTTGGTGAATATGAGTAGGTGAAGCACATCCCCATACAGGACTGGCATATAGAAGAAGTGGTCGTAAAATACTCTTGTATAGTAGCAGCGTACATTCGACTCGTAAAGAAATGTGTGGTGTTTAACGCCCGCTTTTACTACATACGGCAATGAGATGAAAATGGAGCACCGGTGGAATGAGATGGCGGGGGAAACCGGAGGTCCCGGAGGTCCCAGCGCCATGTTGTCCACCACAAAACTCGTAAAGAGGATTTGCGGTTGAGGATGGGATACAACTTGTGAAGACAAGCATAGTCTTGATTTAGTTTGCTTTTGATATGTGTACTCCATGTCAGTCGACGATCAAGATGGACATCAAGATATTTGACTGTACAATCAGAAGGTAACCAGGGGACTTCAGTGTTATAGAGTCGTATATTTGCCGGAGCAGCAGGTTTGCGCAAGGTAAAAGGCTTAAGAAGACATTTGCTTGGATTAAGTGCGATGAGCCAGCGAGATAACCAGTGTAGGAAAATGTCCAGGGAAAATTGAAGGGTTGCAACGGCAGTTTCAATAGAGAAATGCGTGGTAAAGATGACTGTATTGTCAGCAAACAGTGCGGTACTTGTTGCAGGAAGTTCAGGCATGTCAGCAGTATATAAACTGTAAAGAAGAGGCGCAAGGACGCTACCCTGGGGCACGCTGGCTAAAATAGTAGGGGGTGAGGAATGCGTTGAACCAAGACTTGGTCGGAGAAGAATTCCCACCCCCACTGCCGGGAACTGAAATCTTGTTAAAGTACACAAGCTATTTAAAATAAAATATTCAGTAACGTTAAAATATTTCCGAGAGATTCTTTGTTATCATTTTGATGTTACAATATTTATATTCTTTCAAGTGACCGGAATACTTCAAGCCCTTGCGAAGACCAAGAAATCTCAAAACGATGCCTCTTTTGAAACTCTGCCATTTTAACCTTTTGTACTCTTCTTATACTATAACGGAATACTCAGTAAAATTTATCTGCATAAACATGAAGTTCTTAGAAGAACATGTTGTGAGAAGGGTTTGTAAATAAAATGTAAACGAGTTTACGAGTTTCACTGGTGAGTTTACGCAAATAAACAGAAAATATCAGTATAGTTGATAAAAAAGCGTTCTTTATAGCAGCGAAATAGCCCCCTTGGCGACACCAAAGATGAACAAGACATTTCATCTCAAAGAGAATGGAGAGTGTATCAGATTCACTAGTGCACGTGAAGGTCTGACCTTGTGGATAGAGTTCCCACATGCAAGGCAAGGACAGCTGTATCCTACGGCTCTGCCTTCAGCATTTGCTCTAATTGTTACATTCATACTTCCGCAAGAGATGTGTTTTGGTTATCAAATTCAGTTAAATATTCACGATAATGCAAACGATGTTACTTAATTTCAACAATATTAACTCGGATTTTATTAACTCAAAGCCATTAAACTGGAAGGGAAAGTTCTGAAATATTCATTTATACAAATCACACATTCGAAAAACGTCCTCCTATAATCTCGCTCAGACTAGAGCTATCCTGTTGTTAAACATATGGGCGAGGACAAAGGAAGACAGTTGCTCGCTCGGTCTAAGAACGTTCCCTTAAAGTATGTGTCTCTGTCTTTCTCCCCTCCCACATATGTATAAGAGAATCGTTGTATTTTGAGACAATTTTATGGTAAACTGGCGTACATAAGTTCCTGCAAGATGCTGTAACAGCGAAATGCGGTTGTAGACGCTTATAGATGAAGATCCAATAAGAATGACGTAAAATGTGTGCATTTCTACACACGCTAACACTCATCTTTCCCTGCAAATAAACAACCAAAGGAATCAATATGGACATGACTGTATTGGGAAAACTGCAATAGCAAAATTATAAACATCAACTCTCATTATTGATCAGTAAGCTATGGTTGGAACATCCTTTGCAGGTTGGAGTGTTAAAGCAAATTAGAAATTGTGTGTAAAGGCGTGACTGAAAGGGACGTAATTCTGTGACCGACGATTTTTTTTATATAATTATATATCTATATATAGATATATATTTCTTTTCCTTATTTAACCGTTTTTAATTGTTTCCATTTGTTTTACTATCTTTTTTCTTTAGTTTCACATACATACACTATACACATAAACACCCATGCCCAGGGCGGGACTCGAACCGGCGACCCCCTACGCGGCGTAACGCTAGAGACATACGCTCTAACGACCGTGGCTACGAGGGCCGGCTACGTTCGCATAGCCTGCCGTGAGCTACGCCGCCATTGCCATTTGGTAATGGTGGCATAGGATAGATCCAGCTTTCTTGGGCACATACTAGCTGACGTCACGAAGGTGTCTTGAGGCCGGATCAGCCTGTACTATAACTACGCAGGAGACCATTCAAGACTGTAACTCGAAAGGTTTCCATTACTATAAGTTTCTTGCCGCCCGACGATTATACAGGGTGGACTATGTAACTTGAGGCAGTGCAATCTCCGAAACTAAGCGCTGTAGAAAGAAATTTCTTGAATTAAAGTCACTTGATATTATAGGGGAAAGTAAATGTCATTAGTCATCTCATCTTTTATAGGAGCTGTAGCTTTCCTGGCGGCGTGAGTATTCCAAGTTCTCTCGTCTTCAAGCCAGGTGTAGATGTAGTGATGTACCAACGTTTCGGGAACAATGTATGCTCCCGAAACTTTTGTACATCACCACATTTACACCGGGCTTGAAGCCCGGGAGAACATGAAATAGTAATCTTTTATTTGTAAGCCAATTTGCAATTTATCTTACAGGTACGTAAATAACGACGAATATTCTGAATGGTTGCCCTATTTAACACAGTGCAGTATAACAGAAGGCAATGAGACATTGTATCCGACTAGTTTACTTCCCTCGGTAGGACAGTTTCCTCTTATCTATCATTAGTGTACTTGCAGCCACATTCGAGTCCAGGTGGATCTACTGATAGTACCACAATTAGCGATCACCGTGTCACAAACATTACTTCCATTCAATTTGCTGAGCATTTGGAAGCATACTCAGTTGACTGCGGCTTAAAATGGACCAAAATCCTCAAGTAGGAAAGGTGGAAATGGTTCTCATTTACGGGGAGTCTAGTAGAGATTCTGATAGAAGAACTCCATCAAAAGCTTCATTTTATCATTGTATAAACGAACACTCTGAAGAAGGAAGTGTCCAGCCAAAGAGAAGGAGGCGCAGAAAAGCTATGGAGGAAGATAGGGAAGTTAGGGAGATAGCTGCAGCGAATTACAAACCCCATATCAGTTCTGGCGAATCAACATCCAGTACAGGAATATCCAAAAGCAGTGTTCTCAGAATATTGAAGCGGCATAAATTCCATCCTTACTAAGTGTCAATACCTCAAGAACTACATGGTGACGATTTTCTGAACAGACTAAGGTTCTGTAGTTGTGCACAAGACACATTTCAGATTAATAACTTTTTTTTCAGTTCATGTTGTTTAGTGACGAATGTACTTTCACAATCATGGTGAAGTAAATCGGCACAATATGTACTATTGGGCAGGGAAAATCCATATTGAATACGAGAAGTGGCACATCAGAAACCCTGGTCTGCTAAGGTGTGGTGTGGGATTTTAGGCACCTTAACAGGTGCAAACCCCAGAAACTTTTTAACTGATAGTTGCAGTTTTTATTAGAAGATGTCTCATTACAAACAAGATCACAAATATGAAATCCGAGAAGATCTGGAATATAAGATCACAAATATGATACCAGCATGGTGGATGCGCTGCACACTATGCACGTACTGCTAGGGATGTTTTAATTAACAAATACGAAGATCGTTGGAGAGGACTCGCAAGTCCCAATAATTGACCAGCTCAATCTCCTGATTTTACGTCACCAGTCCTTTTTTATGGAGTTACCTTAAGGAAAATGTACTGTGGAACACCAACGACACCTCCCAACATAAGGGTGCGCATACGAAATGCTTGTGCCAGTATTGAAGAAAACATGCTTTTAAGGACACATCAATCGTTCACTCACAGAAAAATACATTGAGGTACAAGGGAATCATTTTGAACATTTATTATCCTAAGGTTGATAATGTTACCCAATTGGCAAACTCTACGGTACCGATCAATAAATGCAGGGGAAGGCCGGTGGAGAGGGGCGTGTGGCATCGGTACCGCTTGTAGAGGCGAGACAGAGTGGTGGGAGGGGAAACCACAGGGGTGGCTGAATCTTCGTTTCCCCCTCCTCCTGCCGCCTGAAAGAACGCGAAATATCAAGAATGTTTCCCCCTACATGGAAAAGAATTCTCTAGAAGCTTTTAGCCGCCGATCAATACAGAGGAGGCGACTGTCAGTTGAGTTCAGTCAGTCGTGGCGAGCAGCGTGAGGAGCGCCCAGTGTACGTGGACAGACGAACTGGTGAATCGTAATTGTGTGCATTACGTAATTCTATGTAATCGGCAAGTGTTCACATTGTAATTCGGTGGAAATAAAGAACATTTTTAAGTGGTGCAATTGGACTTTTTATTTCACGAACCCACAAAGTCACAATACTTTTTGTAGCATTAATGTTTGTCTAGTTAAGGATGCATCTTCTCTGAAGAAAATGGTTTATTTTCTAATGAGGAATAAGGAAACCAAACAAAAATATTGGTTCCCAATTACGATAAATAACTTGACCTTCAAATGTCCATCCATGGTTGGTCCAACCAATAGTGCTCTTCGTACATGGCCATTCAGCATTTTCGTCGTTATTTACATTAGTGTAAGAACAAATGCAAAGTGCTCTATACCAAAGTTATTTAGTTTTTATGAGAAGTGAGCAAACAAAATAAAAAGGTCGGTTTCCATTTTTAAAAAAATTGAATTGGCCCTAAAATGACCATCACAACTCCTCTAAATAAGAGATGATTGATGGCATTTACTTTCCCCAATAATATCAAACGACTTTAATTTAAGACATTTCTTTCTACACCGCTTAGTTTCGGAGATATTGTACTGCTTCAAGTTAAATGATCCAACCAATAAAGGGGCGAGACCTGGCGGGAGTACAGAGTGTAGTGTTGTTTGATGTTTAAAGCTTGGGTATGTTTTGAGCTTCGAGCTTAGTCGACAAATGCGCTTCGTGGTGAGGAGCCGACGCAGTAAAGCAACTCACGAATTAGTCATCTGAGTTTTGCAGAGAAGTGCGGTATGTTCCAATCTCTATAGTGAAGAATCGGCGGGCAGTGAAACAAGCAATGAAACAGTTTGCGAGTGAATATTGGAGTTGGTCCAAAGTCGGCGTGCAGTTCTGTGTAAGAGGTGAATCTGTGTGTATGTCAGAAAGATTACTAGCAACACCAGTTAGTGCATTATAAACAGACATAAAGGAACACTAAAGAGACGTATTGGAGTTCTGTACATATTTAGGTAAAGGAGAAGGTGATTGTAAGTTAGCATTGTGCTAATAATTTTGGTGACAAATAAAGGAGCTGAGGAGAACTTCCGTCTCAGTAAATGTATATGTATTGAGAACTATTAAATGTTACTTCAGACCACAGAAGATCGATGATCATTCCCCGATTAATGTTAGAGAAACAACTGCTCGCTTGAAATTTAGACTTAAAATACTTCAATTTTTTCATATACCGTAACATAATGTTGCTAAAAATATTTAATTAGATTTCATTATACATTTACACAATTTGAAAAAATCAATAGTAAGCAATTAACTCGATAAACGTTTACTTGTCACACTTCGGAAAACGGTTGCTGGTGAAATTAATTGTCTTACCTTCAACAGCTGAGTAACTAACCTATAACAATTAAGAAAATAGCGTATGTTATGGAAATAATGACATTTACTGATTTCCTTTTTTTATGTAATTCCAAATTAAAGAGAGAAAAAACTGTCACAAGGAAAAACCACTATTCCAGAAGAACTATAATCAATTAAGTAACTTAGCGTTCTGTCCCCTACAGAGCAAGCTCTTCAAAAAATTCTCTCATTTAGGTTTATAGTTTAAAGACGTTTTACATAGTCTTTCATCTATATTAAAAACCATAATTTTTCCATTAAAATTTCTTCTTTGTTATGCAATTTTAGCTAAGAATATGTAATTGTTCTTTATTTATACTATTTCCAACTTGGTAACTTTTAACATATTCCTAAATTACTTAAACATTTAGTTTCATTTATGTTTTATGATAAATCACGCATGCGAAACCTAAATCTGTAATTTAAATTTACCTGTCTTTTGTTAGGGAAAAAAATAAATGAAAACAGAACAGAAATTTCATGTCACTCTTAAAGTGGTTTTATTTTATGTCAAAGACAAATACTGAAATACCTCTTTACGTGAGATAATGCACGTAAGGAACACCTTCGGCAGTATAATACTGTTGCATGAGAGCGTCTGCTCAGGTTAATTCTCATTCTTATAATGATGCTGCAGCCATACATGGTCTGGAGCCATTTAAAGACCAGCTTGGGCATCATTAGGGCATAAACATATTGCCATGTCAAGCGTTGACCTTTAGGCAGATATTCAAAGTGCATTAGCAGCATCATTTTAATGCCCGATTTAAGTCGGAGGACGCTGGACTCCGTTCGTAAGAATGGCATGTCGTTACATAAAATGACAGTTGAAAGATGCAGGCAAAAAGCAGTCCCTTCACTAAAGACAACCATCTTCAAATGCCAAGGGCTGATATAGCGTCATCTTCTACTAGCAAGACAGTAAATTTGATTTTCAGATAAACGTTTTATGGGCAGATACATCTTTACATTGCAACCAAACAGTGTAGTCAAAGATAAGAATCTGTTTTATAAACAAAATACACAGAGAGAACTTGATTCTTATCTTTGATGGTTCGAAAAATCAGTTTCTTTTTATTGTTACCTAATATCTTAGTGGCTTTTCACCCTTACTATGTGGTAATATTTTGACACTAAAACGATATAAAACAAAGTGTTTCAACCAATTACAGATGCTTAATTCCACAATGTTATCAGTATCTTCTCCAGCATTTGTTTACTCCTCTCTAGCATTTTAACCATAGCCATAGCATTTGTTTGATTGTCAACTTTTCTGGTGAACTGCTAACAAGAGAGCAGTTGTTCAATAACACCTTACTGCCATCTAGTGTAATATTGTAATTATGAAATGGTACAGTAATTCATTTTAAAGACTGTTTACTCCTTTAGTAACTGAACGAATATTTAACTGTATTTATTGTGAAATAGACAATCAAATCCCAATTGAGGTTTAATTTTCTCTAGTAGAGACCAACATTTGACAACATCGACCAACATTTCCATAGATTACTGTTGATAACAGCACTTCTGGAATGTCTTTTGTTGAATGAGAAACATTTTAAATACTGGAAATTAATTATTCTTTCACACTGGCCGTGTGTAGGTTAAATTGTGGAAACGTAGAGTCAGACTGAAAAGTTCAATGCCGTAGCCGGGATTTGAACCACAAATCTTCTGGTTTCCGAAGATTGACCTAATATTAATAGACCTAATAGTGGTTAACTATAAAGCCCGGGTCTTAAAGTATTTACACGTTGTAAGTCGACATTAAGGTAGTTGTCTCGTGTGCTTATGAGAACTCCTAAGTGGTTTACCGGGAAAATACGAGTCAGTTGGAGAATTTAATGTCATATCGGCACGTTGGCCATAATAGCTCAAATGGTTAGAGCGGCTGGACGGTAACCAGAAGATCCGTGGTTCAAATCCCGGCTATGGCATTGAATTTTAAATACTGCTGTATCTTTCCTCATAGACTGAATTGTTCCTTGACGACATAAAAAGTGTAATCCTGCTAACTATGGCTAGTCCTGCACACACAGTTCCTCAAGACAGTGAACCTGTCAGTTTAGAAAAAGGTTTCATGTTTACAAGTTTTAAACATGGTGATTGGACAGCCCAACATCACATCCACA
The DNA here is from genome assembly GCA_030765055.1 of Mantis religiosa. NCBI lineage: Eukaryota > Metazoa > Arthropoda > Insecta > Mantodea > Mantidae > Mantis > Mantis religiosa. The sequence goes on from CM060949.1 coordinate 103,442,877, forward strand.
GCTACAAATCCTCAATTTGAGGTTAAGGATAAAGAGATATTCCCGTTTAAGAAATTCCACTGTTTACTTACCTATTCTTGTATCGCATTAAGGAAATAACGAAATAATGATGCTGTACCTGTAACAAATACAGAAATATTTTAGAGAGTTGATAATTCGGAACGAAATATTATGAGTATATTAGAATGGCAGTAAGAGATGTAGTAATGACAGAAATTTATATTTAAATATTTTAAAGCTTTTGTGATATGCTTTTATAACCAAATGCATAGCTAAGCTACCATACACGTTACCGACGATGGGTTAATGAGCTCTGTTGTGAAAACTTTTTTTTGTTCCATTTATACCCCCCCCCCCGCCTTTAACTGCTATGGTCATATCGGCGAGAGTTCTCCTTTGGAACATACCGAAGGTGTTAACTCGTTATCTTTGGATTTTAACCATTACAGCACGCACACATCCACACTCTCATTCATACTTCCAGACTCTGGGTAAGATGGGGAATCATCTTGGTCGGAGAAAAATCCCCACCCGCAGCGCAGGGAATCGAACCCGAGACCCCTAACACGGTAGGCAGGTGCTCTACCGACTGAGCTACGGGGCCAGCCATTTGTGAAAACTTATTTGAACTATATGTGTATAGTGTTTAAGGCTTGCTTTTATTATATAGGGTACCGCAAGCGATGACACTGATGATACTGAAGATGAAGGAGCACCGCTGGAATGAGATGGCGGGAGAAACCGGAGATCCTAGAGAAAATCCGCCGTAGCACCGTGTTGTCCACTACAAATCACACTTTGCGGTCGTCTGAGATCAAACCCGGGCCGCCTTGGTGAGAGTCGAGCGGTCTAACCATTGAGACACGGCGCGGCCTGTTTGAACTAAAAGATATGCTTCAGGGAGCTCTGAAGCTTTTACAGTAAGATTTTATCAAAGTGTTTGACGATTCTCATCTATATAAAATTCATCAATCTGAATAATTACAAATTAATTAAATGTATTAAAGATTATTCGCTATGAAAGAATATCGCACTGTTTTTTAGTGTTTTTATAATGACTTAAGAAAAACAAAGAGAAATCACACTGCTCCATACAAAGAGTTGGTTATGTTGAAGCAGGTCCCCATGTTTATGATATGACTCATTTAAATATGACGTGTAATATACGAGGAATGTTCAATAAAGAATGATCACAGATTTTTTTGACAACGTATCTTCACTCATCCTCATAATTTTGATGGCTCATCTCAAAATAGTCTCCCCTGAATGCGATGCACGTATCCCAGCGTTTCTGCCAGTCTTCAAAGACATGCGGAAACCATTTTTTGAGAATTCCTTCAAAATCGCCTCCGCAGGTTTAAGCACTGCTTCTGATGATGGATAATGCCTCCCACGAATTCGTTTCTTCGAGTTAGGGAATAGAAAACAGTCACATAGGGCTAAAGCCGGACTAAAGGGAGGGTGAGGGATGCAAATCACGTTGATTTTTGCAAGATATTTAGTAGCAGCACTGGCAATATGCGGCTGCGCATTATCGTGGTGCAGCATCCAGCCTGCTTCATGGAAATGTGGTCTTTTGCGCCTGATATGGACTTCCCATGGTTTCAGGACATCCCTGTAGTATTGTCCAGTTAGTGATGTGTATGCAGGTACAACATTCTGATAAAACACTCCATGAATATCAAAGAACGAGCTGACCATAACTTTCCCAGCAGAAGCAACCACTTTTGCTTTTTTTGGGGGTTGGTGATGAAGGACATTTTCACACTGAGCTTTGCTGTTTGCACTCAGGATCAAAATGACGTAGCCAAGTTTCATCAGCAGTGATTACGTTTGAAAGAAACTCCGGATCTTTCTCTAACATCAACTTTAACTGCATCTTACCTCCATTGCAGCGGTAGGCGATACTGAACATGTCTGAAATTGCTTGGTTCTCACTGTCGGGAACCAGGAGTACCAACAGTGAAACTACTACGGCGTGTTTGTTTCACATTAAGCTAACAGAATATAATAAGTTTGAATTTTAGTGCGAAAAATTATGACCGTAAGAAAATTATGATCATTCTTTATTGAACAGCCTTCGTATGTTTATGAGCCATGTTGTTCTTAATGTTATTTTTTCCATATTTCAGTCACTTCGCTAACTTCAGTATCATTCAGTATTTTTTTTCTCTGTCACTTCACTTAATTCTTACTTTCACTTCATTTAAGTTACCTAGTTAAGTTTTTCGTATCATTTCACTTAGTTTTGATTTTCACTTTCTTAATATTATCTAGTTCAACTGTCATTGTCAGTCCATAAAAAACCTCCCCTTCCTTCTGCTTCATTCGAACACGATGCCACTCTAATTTCTGACAGTTGCAGCACTCGTTGCACATCAAAACCTCACTTCTGAAACAGTACATCCTTTCACATCCAGAACAACTCGCTATCTCGCTTACTGACTGACCGACTTACGACCATGCTCGCTTATATAGCCGCTGGAGTTTTCTAGACAGTCTTACTATGTTCTGGGGAGTTGTCTTTTGATAGTGTTGGTGCTTCTGCTCTACGTTGGTCAAGAGCGACACTTCCAGATGAGCCTGTGGCATTACCTGCTGCATCACAATGTGTAATGTCGGTAAAAGTACGATACAGGTATTTTTTTAAATTGAAACTTATATTTCTCTTTATGAGGTAAAGGATAGAGGAAGTAAAAGTTGTTTTGCAGAGTTACTGGGCAGTGGTCACAGCAGCTAACACTGTAAGGAAGTGAAAGACTACAACTGCTCGTGTTGATCGTGACAAAACGGAGCTGAAGGAACAGAACGCAATCGTCCTCATTTCTTTTTCTATTAGAGAGCAGAGATGAGATCATACAAGCAACGTGCAACACTTCTTAGCGTGCTCGACAAACGCTCTGTTTGTCACTGTGTCAACTCTGCTCACTTCATCACAACCTCCACAAGTATTCGTCTACACTTTAAACAATTATTATGGCAGCTTTTAGAAACAAAATTATGTATATATTCTTTTAAAAAATCTTTATAATAAATATACATGTATATTCTTTAAATTGCACCGATTATTTTTAAGTTTAATATTTGTTGTTTAAACATTATTTTACATGTATTTCTTGAACGACGTTTACCTTTTCTAAGATCTACGTAATAAGATGTATTGCATTCCGAAAATTTGATGCCGAAATTTCACAGGAAACAAATATTTTGAGGCCACCGAATCTACAAGAAGTACTTTCAGAGAAAGCTCCATCTTCTGTATGTCCATCTGTGAACAGCTTAATTAAAAAGCAAGATATCCGAGAAGTGCCAAACCAGGTATTTAGTTCAGCCACATTCAAAGTTGAGACACAAAATTTTCAAGCAAATCATCCATAAAAATATATACTGCTCTTTAAGAGAAGTTTGTACCTTTATTGAATTTTCTCAAGAATTGCAAATAAAATATATAGAAATAGCGCTCCAAATCCTCATTAGAAAGGAATTTTTTGTGATTGGTAAATTAAAAGAGATATACTGGATTTTACTGTACAAACGAAGTAGGTCTCCTTGAAACACATATAACTCTTACGTGGCAGCCGCCACTTACGAAATATCTGATGGGATTCGTTTGAATTTTTTTTTAAAAAAAAATCATGTGTAATGTGATGTTTTATACCAAAAAATGCTTGAATGTAACATAAGAATGAAAAGGAATGTTTATTAATTTATTTATTATCCGATTTTTTAATTCCTATTTTACCCAAAGGTATATTAGGAATATAGTTTACAAATTTATGAATATAATACAATTTACAAAAACATAACAAATTCAATATCAAGCTGACAAACAGTAAACATCAAGATGAATCATTTAGCTAAAGAAATATTTTGTTTAAGAAAGCCATGAAATATTGATAAGTTTATTAATTCATCAGAATATGTGTAAGTGGTTTTGAGAAAGTGTAACCTAAGGATTGAAGCAATAATTCAAGTTCGTATCTTTCAAAACAGAAAAACGGGCAATCAAATAAAATGTGAGGGTCATCTTGAAGATGATTTCCACAAATAAAATCACATGTGGATGTGATTTTGAATCGAAATAAGTAAACCGAAAATTTGCCATGTCCATTTAAAAGTTGAGTGAGAACATAGGATTAACGAATTTATGTCTGTCAGAAACCGTTAGGAAATATAAATCCTTAGTCAAAGCTCCACAATCACTTTTTAAACCGAATTCATTCCAGTCGTTGATGATAATCTCCTTTAATGTTTGCCTCACATAAGAAAAGGAATGAAAATGAAAAGGAATTTTATCAACATTTGTATTTACACCTATTCATAAGGATGTTAGAATTAATGAAAGTCCAATAAAAGTTCTTAATAAATTTTCTGATAAATTTAGGATACAATTATTTGAGCTCTTGATGGTCTGAACCAAATTTCTTCAGGAAGAATTCTTTCAATCTCATCTTATTTCTCAAGATGCCAATAAAATCTATGTATGGAATTGGAAGGCGAACATTTAACTATTCGATGTTTGAATATCGGGATATATATTTGGTTTCCTCTACGCCTTATATCTTCGTAGAAATGTATGCTAAAAGTTGTTCTGAAAAGGTTTATCTCGATAACAAAGTAGATAATTAGTATTTGTCAGAATATTTTGTAAAAATTACATAAAAATAAACGATTTTGTGTAGAGACAGTTCATGTGTATGTAACACTTTCGGGATTATCTCAAGACATTTTATTCATTAAATTCATATTTGTAAATGATATAAAATCAGTATATTTTCCAAAACCTTACAAAAATACTAAAATTAAAAATATGGGAAAACGCCTGAGCATATATTGTCATTACATTTTCTCACCGGTAATTTGGTTGCAAGAAAAAATCTAAGTGAAGATAAATAGCCTCTGTAATCATTTTTATCTTCGCCAATGGACTATTTAATACTTTCAGCAGTCTAATATTTTGATATTTAAGGTGCAATATAAATATGGACTTGGGAAACCGATCATTCTAATGGTTTCTAACAGTTCCTTGTGCCCGGTGAGAACGACGTGTACGTTGCTGCAAGGACATAATCACTCCAACTAGACGTTTTCTTTGTAACTACTGCTGCCTCAAGTAGTGTGGTAGCTCAAGCTGAATTTCACCGCACGCTCTTATCTTTCCACATAAATGTTCATTATTTTAAAATTAAGTCAACTGTAGAAATGCTGTGCCTCTTTTCATGTGGTATTGTATACCACATTACAGTAGCACATTAATATTGTCGTTAATTTAAACAATTAGATACTTAAACTATTACCGAAACAATGCTTTATAATTTACTTAATAGTAATTTTTATTCAGGGGGACCTTAAGAAAGCGTCTACATTGGTTTTGGGTAGTGCACATTGTTTCGTTGGAACTGCAACAAGCCAGTGCCGGTCACGCGTAGGCAGAAAGAAAGAGACAGATAGTGGCGCGGGCTGGACGCTTGCCGAGAGAGAGAAAGAGACAGAGTTGTCTGGATAGTTCCATTTTTCTCTTGCCGCCGCGATCTTTTTCGAGATATCTACTGCACTCTAGAACAATGACTGGGATGTATAAATAGTGGCAAAGTGCGAAATGCAGTTGTACAATGGTATAGTTAAATTAATTTATTAGCAATTTATGACGTTTTATATTTTATTTTTTTAAATAATTGAAGAATAAGGTATAAAATTAAAATGATAAAAATGTTAATTATATTATTATGTTTAAATTATTTTAATTTAGGCATTTGTTATGGTAGTTGAGTAGGAAGTTTCTTTTGGTTTTATTTTAGTTTTAAGTTTTCTTGCCTTTCTTTTTACTCTAGTTGTAGGTTAATATGGAGAATTTTTATATAATTAACTGTGTTGTTTTGATTTTAATAAATTAAAAGTTTGAAATATACATCCTGGTTTAAGTAATTAGGTACCAGGACGGAGTATTTCAGATTTTTATTCCTTTATTTTATTTATTTAGTTGTACAGTGGTGTG